>LPNX011082413.1:0-130305 GCA_001517045.1 Pseudotsuga menziesii | reverse complement strand
TATATAAGCTAATATCAACCTAACTAAAATTATGTGTCCTATCTAATAAAAATAACTCCACTAGTTCAACAAAAATTGGGTCACACTTCCTTTAAACGTAAAATTTTTGACATATATTATCTATAAGGCATAATAAGTACATCACATAATAATACAAAATCAATCCCAAAGTGTGCAAAAGAAATGAATAATACTAAGGGTCTCTACATACAATGTTTGTTCATTTTCCTTGTTCCCTCCATACATAGTATCAAAAATTAAAAAAAGACAAATGGGAGAAAAATGGCATACGAACAAATAAATATCATAAAAGGGATCATATCCAACCCCCTAATCCCAGATCCCCTATCCCCATAACCATTAAATTTCCTAACCCTAAATCCCTTAAACCCTAACCCCTTATACTCCTAAGCCACTAATCCACCTAAATGTAACGCCCTAACCCTAGCTATCGTCCTTAACCCCTAAATCCCCTAACCATTAAATCTCATAATGTGACCATAGTGACAATCTATGTATTTTATGCACATATATACTAAGCAGCTAGCATAAACAATTAACAACTAACATCTCATGTAACTAACATAAACAATGAAGTCTTATGCTAATATATGTATCCAATGCATCTACCAAAGTTGCATGGACAATTCATGATGCACCATAACACATCATTAAATAAAAAAGATGAAACTTGTAGTCAACATAAAAAAGAAATGAATAGGAAAATTATAACAAGGACAATTTCATTCCAACAAGACAACCAATTTTTCTTTAGGAAGCATAAAGGGAATTTCCTAGATCATAGAGTTTCCCCCTCTATTATAATGCATGGATTTCATTTTATCGGCATTATGCGTCTATTAGTCTCAATAGAAGAAGAACATCTACATTTGCATTAAAAAATTATTTTGTGTGTTAAACTCAACATTGCATGTTCTCCAAGCACGTACGAATCTTGACAGGATTATGTTTTGAGTTGATAACAAGAACTCCATGGTATTGATGGATCTTCGACATCACTCAACAACGATGAAGGGTTTCATTTTGATCCTCCTTTAGCTAAGCATATAGAGAATCAACGGATTTGGTTTTATAAATTAGGATTAATATAAAATTTAATTAATTTGTGTTGTATATAAATATAATAATTTGTGTTCTATATAAATATAATATTTGTTTTAGTTGTATTTTTGTTATAGTAGTATAAATAATAAACTTGGATCGAGGACGTTGGCCGAGAAGAGTTGTGCACATTATGAATCAGGTGGGTGGTGACGTTAGATGCAAAATTTACCTAGCCACCAATGCATAAAGGAGGTTTAACTTGATAGTGATAAGGAGAGGTCATCAATGCATTATATGTATCATATTATGTGAGTTCGGGCCTGCAAGAGGTCGAGGAATCGAAATATTTACCTGAGACTCCAAGATGGGGTACTATCAGGCCTCTACCTTTACTGCATATGGATCTGAGACTGGTTCTCGGTCAGCACCCCAGTTCAATTATTATTGGATCAACTGCTATGACGTTTAAAGAAACTAAGCATGGTGAAGCTACGTCAACTGGTGCATCTAGTTTGACGGTCACAGATCATGATTGTTATATTGAAGTTAGAAAATAACCCCAGTATGGGACTTGGGACTCTTACATTGAAGGATCAACAACTAGGTATGATGCTTCTAGGTATCAATATGGTATTCTTTCTAGTACCTAATTCGTAATTGTAGGAACCTAATTTTCCTTTGGCACGTGCTTAATGGTTTTCTTCAATGGTGCAACGGGGATAAAGATGCTCAAGAACAAGTTTGTACAATTTCTTTGTTGGATCTTTGAAGATTGAGGTGCATGGAACCAATATTACTAATAGAAGGTAGACAATTTACAAAAATTACTAAATTGTAACAATTCATTGTCACAAATGCAATTTTTCATGACAAAATTAAAAATGACTAACATAAATGACTAATTCATATTCTTATAGCTAGTCATTTTTTATGTCGTGACTAAATTAGTCATTTAGGTTAGTCATTTTTAACTCTGTCACTTATTATCTAGTCATATTTGTTAACTGGTGACTAAATTAGTCATTAATTTTAGTCGTTTATAGTTTGGTCAATCAAAACTTCTCGTATTTAGTAGTAAATCACTTGAAAAACCTATGGTGACTAGAATTTTTAGTCACTTAGTAGATAATTCTTCATTTTGTACTAGTGTACTTACATTGGTTACCTCACGAACCAGCTGATCGATCCACTCGGCAGTCTCTCTTCTTTCAAAATTAGTTTGCTTAGTCACCAATCTTGACAACCATTCATGCAGTAAAATGGGGAACTCAGCAAAGAAGATCTCATGGATATCAGAATATATATACGCGTCTATCCAGTTCTCTTTGCTCAACTGTGTCCTTGCGCTCTCTTCTTGAGCGAATGCTAGTGTTCAAGAATCTAGCAAGTCTTTTGTATCCTTCTTCATTAGGTGCAACAACATTTCCCTCAATTTGAGGAATAAGGTCCCGGAAATGGAAATGCTTGTTGATGCAGATTGATCTTATGATGTGTCCTTACGACTCAGACTTATGGTTCTCATGCTCTTTGTTTTGTTCTTCTACCCTACCTCTACTCCTAGCGGTCTATGCACACAGCAGCTAGATCCGCGGCTTAGAAACCTCCTTTCGTTACCAGACTCTTCATGAGTCTTCTCTTCCTCTAATCTCTACAACATTACAAAAAAATTGCGTCCTTTGACCTAGATCGCTGATGAATAGTCAAGCAATCAAAGTTTTACCAACCTAAAATTAATAGAGACCAACCTAAAACATGATTTAGACCAATCCTTTTACCCAAACCCATTGGTCAGATGAGCAATGTCCCTGTCAATGTCTCTAGGAAGTTATTTCGACCCATTTAGAAGTCTCTGGTGAAGTCATCCTTTCCTATTTATTTTTTAGTAGGTTAGCATCCCTGGCTGCGGCACCTGAAAGGACTCTGGTAGGGACCAGAGTTCTTTCCCCATTTGACAGATTCTATAGGGTAGGGACCAGAGTCCTTGCTATATTTGAAAAAGTCTACAGGGCTAGCGAGCAGGCTCAATTTTTGGCAGTCCAGGTGAGGTCTCCATGTGTCGAGGGACCATGGAAGGGCCACATGGACAGATACAGCTTATAAACCATTGTTGTTTAGGAATAAACACCCTTGTAACCTAGGGTCTGGGGTTACCAACGTACTTCTAAAACTTGCAGACAAACAGCTTTAAAGTACAGAAAGGAAATAGGAAGATATGTTGGACTCACCCGATTAATGATGGTTGATCCAAGCTTTCTCTTCTCGCACTCTGCTTCTCTCCAAAGCTTTCAAGGATGCACCTCCTTCACCTGCAAAGAGAAAATTCTCCAAGCACAATATTATACATGTATATATGACAAGTTAGATGAACAATATATAGAGTGCTTAATAAAAAATATTCATCAAACACGATACATGAAAGAGACTCAACACAAAGTTGGAAGAAGAATTCTCTTTATTAACAATAGTGAATGAGATAAGTGTACAACCCAACTCCTGAGACAATGAATCCTCTGCAACCAAAGGATTCTTATTTTTGCTACTCTAAAGACTTCTAAAGATATACCACCAACATAACTTTTCTCTCCAAGTATGATTGATTAATGCCCTCCCCAAGGCCTCTATTTATACTTTAGGCAATATAGTAGTTTCGAAGGTTGCGAAGGTTGAGACAGTTGAGATAGTTAATGATTAGGGCTCAACAAATCTCCATTAATCATGTTTTATTATTTTTAATGTTGAATGGATGTGTACACGACTATTGATACTAGCAACCCACGTATAACACGCTGGTTGCTATAAGGGAAACTCGCGTACAGATCTATACGTGGGTTACAATGAGAATAGTCGCGTATAGTACGCGGCTTGTCAAAGAAGATATTTGCGTATGTATGTGAGTTGTTGTGGAGATAGTCACGTACGAAAATAAACATATAGAAAGGTAAAATGGCAAGCTGGTTGGATAGTGAATGCATCTCATGTCATGCCCATCTATAGAGTTTAGGAAACCTTCAATCTAAAACTGTCCTTTTGTGTACCAAGATATGAAGTGTCGGCACTCAGACAGAGAAGTTCCATTTGGGTTGATAACAACCGTGATGTTGAGGTGAAATTCATCAAAGTTTGGAGAATCATTCGCCTCTACTACCATTGCATGCGAGGATTTTCTAGTTTTCAATATGGACAATGCTGCATTTTTCAAAGTTCATATCTATGGAAAAGAGGGTGGTGAAGAACAAGATGAAGAAAAGGATGAAATCGAGGAAGAACAACAAGAATATAAGATGCAACAAGCACATGGAAAACCCCAGGAGCCTGAGAATGAAAATAAGAATTGGATTATTGTGTCGGGGTGGGACGTTAACAACCCTGGTGAAATTCAAAAGTGGAACTCACCATTAAGAGTCTTCAGATGATGTCGAGGAAGAAAATTGTATGAGTTTTGTAATCTAAAAATTCTTCTAAGTATTTGGAGAAGCCACGGTATAGGAAACACTACCAAAAAAAATATAAGGAACAAAGTGCACAAGGAAGAAAGCAGGAAAAGGTGTGCAAGAAAAAACAAATGCAAAGATGCTGATGCACAGATCCTGTCTCCTCATATGTCCATTGCTTCATGGCCCAGGATGTGTGTTTGTGTGTGTTCTACTATCTTAAATACACCTAGTATTTAATTATCAACCGGGGTTGGTAAGCTTAGAGTTGATAAAAAATATATGCAAATGTTAAAAGGATCCTAGGGTGTGGTGGAGGTATTTTAATAAACAAAAGATCTAAAGATATTTCAAAATGAAAAACCGAGTCAAACTCCTGAGACTATCTGAATAATTGGACTCAACCGGAGTATCAAATTCTAAACAACTACTAAAAGAAATATATAAACAATAACACTTATAACTTCAAACACTAACTCATACATAAAAGGAATTATAACAAATGAACTAACAAATAACCAACTAACTACTTCTTAAGTGGAAGGTTGAGGTAAAAAGACAACTTATCTTACAAAAGTAGAAAACTTAAAAAGTAAGTAGAAAACTTAATAAAGATATTTAAACTCTATTCTTCAATAAATACATACCAAAAAAAAGAATAATTCCTATGATTACAAATAATCTAACTTCCTCTTAAAAATAATACATCTAACCCTAAACTCTATATGCAAACAAAGATAACCATGACATAAAACAACAGTAAAATGAAATCAGTGTTCAATATTCAAGAAATAAAGACAACTTAATCTATATTTAATTTAAAAAGAAAATAAAAGAAAAATAATAAGACCTTAATTAATAAGCTAAAACAATCAAACTTTAATTGAAATGCTTGAATAAAACTACTAACTACAAACATAATCCAAATATTGCCAGAACAAAACTAGAAACAATATGAAAATACATTAAAAAAAACAGTAAAAACAGAAATGAGGGTTAAATAATAGACTGAATAGTACGTTTGTAAAGGGTGGTTGACTGGAAAATTGGATAGATAGTTCGAATGGCGGTCTGTACAGTTTAAAGCGATAAAAACTAACCTAAATGAGCTAATTCTTCAGCTGAAGTTATGCAGTTTTAAACCTAATGCATGGAATCAATAAACAAACCTGTTTAAAACCTGTTTATAAACAAATCTAGGTTTAAAACTGCATAACAAATGTGATTTCATATAAGCATTGATCTATAGAAAACGTGGCAAACCACCAGCAAATTTTGTGCAATGATTGGATGACGAGCTGAATGCCAAGCTGGATCGTGAGCTAGACATGTCAAGTGAAAGGTAGACTAAATGCGTTTTGGTGTTAATTTGCCCAAACAGACCATAAAATCTACAAATGAATATACATATCAGATAATACATTAAATATGCTTTAAATAATATAATTTTAAGTTAATAAAATCATAAAAATAATATTAATACCCAAAGTTGAAATAAAATCAAATTTGTTCTTACCTTGTGTTGAAATAACGATCTGCATGACATAAAATATACTAAAGATATTAAAATATGTGTTTAAATGTGTTATTTAATCATCAAAATGGATAATAAAATGAGGCTCAAGATTCCCCCGAGCCAGAGAACTGCCAGGTCCCACTGAGCAAAAAGAAAATATTTAAGGAAGAAGGCAAAGTTGTGCTAGTAACTGCCTTCTATTTGGTGAATGAAGGGAATAATTTAAACTTTAATTTTATAAAAGAATATTTATTTTATGTCAACAATAGAAAATATTTTACAAGTCTTATTTTAGTAGCTTGTCATGTTCAAGAATAATTCAGCATTTGTTCAATGGTTATGATATAAGATTTATAAGAAAGAAGGTATAAGAAAATAGAAGTAAGAAAAATAAATGATGGAATAGTAAAATATTTGGATTTCTTAGGAGACCATGCTATTATATCTAATATCAAGATGTGTGTCATTTAACAAGCATATGCGTTTGATAAATAAATTTATAAAGTTAATAATTAGTTCAACATATATCACAAATGCATAAATAGCATTCTTAGTTAACAAGAAAAATAGTTTTCATGTGTATTTAAATAAAAAGATGCTAACAGTAAAATAATAATAAAAGAAATTTTAAGGTCAAAGCATCCATACAAAAATAAAACTACGGTTCAAAAACAAAATTTGGTTGATAAATTTTTAATCATTCATGCTATAAAACCACAATATCTCATTCAAACCATCATCTGAACCATTATTCAGATCCTTCGTAAAGTTTTCCATCAAATCATTCATATTGATTGATTGATTTTTTTTATTTTTTTTTGTAAAAACTTGCTTCATGCTATAACGTGAAAACACTTTAACATTTGTTAGAGATAAGCAATTTTGTCATAAAACAATAAAAGAGGACAAATATTTTGTTCTGAATCTTCCTAATCCTCCCCCAAACCAAAGATATGGCATGTCCTCAGGCAGATATGGCATGTCCTCAGGCAAAGGAGAAGAATAGTTTATTTCAGATAATAAAAAGTGTGAGTATGTTGTTATTGTTTTATAAAGAAAAGAAAAATTAACTAGTAAAGGAAAGTGATTCAGATATGTATATTTATGAAAAATAATAGTGCTTAGAAAGACCATATGAAGAGACAATAATATAATCGAAAGAATGCCATAGGAAGATCTAGGCATCTATGCCTCATTGTAAAGATATCTTGTCATCATAAAATACTTTGAGTTTACCCTGGAGTGTGTGAGAGATGTAACTATGGGTCCCATTTCTAGGATAATAACATCCTAGGTATTGATTGAATTAGATGGCTAGGTCCCATCCCAACTTACAGTGATTCTCAAGTGAGAATAAAGATAATGGGCCTTAACATTTTATGTATAATAATTTTTTTGAAAAATTTCTTGTATATGAGCATTATTTTACGAATCATGTGCATAGTAGTGCATTAACCAGACCTCTTTACCCGATATTTCCTCTCTGCCAGCAAGCCTGTTCAGTACCCCGGTGGGTTTATCTTGGTACCATGCAAGTATAGTCCTACTGCCAGCGAGCATGTTCAGTACCCCATTAGGTTTACTTTCATTTATCAAGCTTCCTGGTTTTAAGTTGTTACCGAGCTTTCACCCACTGCCAGCAGGCCTGTTGAGTACCCCGGCAGGTTTTCCTTGTATAATGATATTAAATATATGGAAGCTCAATGGTACTAGAGTGTGCCAAGACCTGCTAAAACACATAATTCAATTTCACAGAATAAACTTACAAATTCTTTTTATACTGGCCTTAATCATAAATCATATCAAAAGAGAATGACTTAAAGTTGTTCTTTGACCTTAGAATCCATCCTTTTCAGAAGAGATAAGTAATGTTCCCCACAGGTAAAAATTCCACCTACTCTCGAGTTATCACAAAGAGATATTTGAGAGACAAGTTTTGATAACAAGTATAGGATGAACTAGTAATCCATAGGCACAAGATGAAGGATAATGAAAATATGTCTTATCAAGCACTGTTCGAAATAACAAATCAGAAATATACATGTCTAAATCAAAATATCATAAACTATCTGAATCATAAAAGGAGCAGTTAAGAATGGTATGCAAGAAGTTATCCTTAATTGTTAGTACAAAATGCAAGTTAAGAAAAGTTAAGATACCTTACGAGCGTAATTACCTTTTCCAGATAATACTTCATGAGCTGCTCATAGAGATAAAATATCCATGATCAAATTGCAAAACCACTTGTTAGATGATTCATATTATTCATAAAAACATAGAAAGCAAAAGAGTCGCATGTAATTTATTTTATCAGAAGTGACTCTTATTTATTCATAGAAGCAAAAACATATCTACATATAAACAAGTGATGATAACCCAAAATGATTTCACGGATCAGGAGGAGGAAGAATAACTTCCTCTTCAATCAATTCCATTTCTTTGTATTGTAAAACATTTTGTAAGAAATCCTGTCTAGATGTTGGTTGGTGGTAAAGCCTAAGTCTATGTCCATTCACTATAAAGGAAACTTATGAACTATCAATTTTTTTAATTTTTACTAATCCATTGTCAAAAGTTGCAACTAATTCATAAGGGCCCAACCAACAGGTAGTTAATTTTCCTTTAAAATTTTTAAACCGTGAATCGAATAGTAATGCCCAATCGCTAGTATTAAAATTCTTTTGCTTGATAAATTTATCATGCCATTTCTTCTGTTGAATCTGCATTAGCATGGTTGTTTGTAGTGCATCCTGTCTAATTTCATCTAATTCATTAATCTATTGGATTCGTTGTTTCTGTGCTTCGTCCAAATCCATACCTAACTGTGCTGCCATACGAAAGGTTTTAACTTGAAATTCAATAGGTAAAAGGACTTGTGTGCCATATATTAACTCATAGGGAGTATGTCCGATAGTATTTCTCCATGTTATCCTATAGGACCATAAAGCCTCTGGAAGTCTATCCACCCAATCCTTATGATGTAAGTGAATGGTCTTGGTTAAAATAGCTTCTAATACTTTATTGGTAGATTCTACCTGGTCATTATCCTGAGGATGGTAAGGTGAATACTTGCAATGTCGGATACCATAATTTGTAGTGAGCTCTTGCATTAATTTGGAAGTGAGTTGCGTACCTTGTTCTGTGATAATTTCTCTGGGTACACCAAATCGGGTAAATGTTTCTTCATATATGAATTCTACTACATATTTCTATGTATCCCTAAACAAAGCTTTAGCTTCTACCCATTTGGTAACATAATCTGTGCAAACCCAGATATATTTATTTTTACGAGACATAGGAGAGATTTTTCTTACTGTCGAAATTGAACCCGGTGATAGATTAATTTTACTCACAACAACTAACAATTGATCATGCAAAATCACTCACAAAAGAGACTGAAATTGGAGCTGAACACTAAACTGTATTAACTTAGTGTACAATAGCCAACCCTATAACATAATAGGTTGCTGAATAAATAAAATACATCAGGGATTCGAATGCGTGAGGAGAAATTCGAATCTAGCATAAAGCAGGTTTACTAAAATTAAGCAAATCCCCCATAGGTGTAAAAAGTTGATCCCAAATCTGTCATGGAGCTCACAAATTAGCAAAATGGCTTAGGCAAGCTAAATAGTAATGGAATGAAAATTGATACATGCTTTTCCAAGGGGAAAAGAGTGGAGGATGAAGAGGACAAAAAACTAGTTCACCTCACCTAGTCAAACTTTCCCTATTTCCTTAAAACACTGAAAAAGCAGGCAATAAAGCAGAAAAAGCAGAAGGGCGCCTAGGAGACCAGGAATAAAGAAGAATTGATTCCTTGAGGTTTCCAAAGTGCTACATGGGTCAAATTAGGCAAGTTGGACCACTATTGATAGGTAATTGACAAGTTGCATAAGGTGGGACACATGAACTAGGCAAATAAGACAAAAGTAATTAAATTAATGTCTAAGGTAGTAAACTATGGGTTGATTATTCTAACACCCCCCCTTCATCCTGAATTATGAGTAATATATCAGAAAATTATAGGGCCTAGCAACAAGGCTTAGTCACCCTTTTACATACTGCATGTCCATACAACCAAGGAAAGAGGCAAAACCAACTTGGGAAAATCCTCCCTTAAACATGGACTGTAAAACAAAATTTGGAAATATTGTCTTCACTCATGCTTCACAGCATGATCAGAAATCCCCAGCAGTGATTTGAGATTGTTGAAGGTCTTCTCACAAAATTCTTTGGTGAATATATCAACTACTTGTTCTGAAGATGAACAGAAGAGTAGGTGAATGGTGCCATCATGCACACGCTCTCTGATGTAGTGCATATGGATCTCAATGTGTTTGGTTCTCTGCTTCTGAATTGGATCTTTTCAAATTCGAATGGTACTCTGGTTATCACAGTATATGGTAGTTGAGTACTCTGATTTGAAGCCACACTCTCCAAGTAAACCTTGAAACCATAAACATTGAGCTGCTGCATTAACAACTCCTCTGTACTCTGCTTCTGTAGATGAGAGTGCAATGGCACTCTGTTTCTTGCTTGACCAGCTGATTGGCCCTTCTGCAATCATGAATACATATCCTAATGTGGACTTTCTATCTATGCTATCACCTTCCCAATCACTGTCAATAATTCCAATCAAATCAAGATCAGATTTTGCTTTATAGAAGATCCCATGTGTCCTTGTTCCCTGAACAAAGTTAAGGATCATTTTGGATGCTTTCCAATGGATCTCATGAGGCTGATCCATGTATCTAGAAGCCACACTTACTGCATAAGAAATATCAGGTCTAGTATGTGTCAGATACAACAAGCATCTAATCAATTGCCTATACAGTGTATTGTTTACCATAGGTGAAGAATCAGCTTCTTCCAGCTTCACTCCTGAAAGGAAAGGAGTTTTTCTTGCTTTGCAATCCTTCATTCTGAATTTGTTCAGCAAATCCAAGGAATACTTGGACTGGTGCACCTTGATTCCAGCTTTGGTTTGAGCAATCTCAAGCCCCAAAAATTGACTTAAGAGCCCCAAATCTGTCATGGAGAAGGCTTGGTTCATTGCACCCTTTAAGGAAGCAATCTCATCCTTTGAGCTTCGTATAATGAGGAGGTCATCAACATATAACAAAATGATCATTAATGAACCATTAAGTAACTTCAAATAGACATTTGGATCTGATTTGTACCGAACAAAATTCAGTGATAGCAAGAAGCTATCGATCTTGGCATACCAAGCCCTGGGGGCTTGCTTTAGCCCATACAATGACTTTCTCAACCTGCACACAAGATAAGGGTTAGTAGAAAAACCTTGAGTCTGCTGAATATATATCTCTTCAGTGAGATCTCCATTCAAGAAGGCACATTTTACATCCATGTGATGTACCTCCCATTGCCTTGAGGCTGCAATGGCTAAGGCTAGCCTGATGGAATCCATCTTTGCCACTGGGGAAAAGGTATCATTGTAATATATGCCATGAACTTGTGAGTATCCCTTGGCTACCAATATGGCCTTGTAATTTAGTGGTGAACCATCAGTAGAAAATTTGGTCTGATAGACCCACTTACACCGGACTAACTTTCTCCCTAGGGGAAGATCCACTAGATCCCATGTGTTGCTCTTCTGGAGTGAGCTGAACTCCTCCTTCATGGTTTTTTTCCATATTGGATCTCCTGCTACTTCTTCATATGTTTGAGGATCATACTCCACCATAAAATATCATTTTTCAGCAAACATAGGATCCTTCATGCACATACCACTCTCAAATTGAGATCTAGTCCTCCTTGGGTCATTGGGATCCCCAGCTAGATCTCCTGCTGCATGTAGTGTATTGGCTGCCCATTTTGTCCTTGTAGGGCTGTTAGGGTCTGAAATAAACTCATCTCCATCAGAAAAATTAGAATCAGCATGTTCAACAAACTCTTTACTTACTTCTTGAGGTTCAGGTGGAGAAGAGGCTTCTCCAACTTCCACTGCTGCAAGGGGTTCTTCTTCAAATTGAACACACCTTTCGATGAAGGCTTTGTTTGTGATCAAATTTATCAATTTGTACCCTTTTTAATCTTCAGAGTATCCAACAAAAAAACACTCTTGGCTTTGGGGCTGCAAAGCCTTCCTCTTCTCTGTTGGAATTCTAGCCCAAGCCCTTGAGCCAAAAATCCTGAAATGGGTCACATCTGGTTTGTGCCCACTCCATGCTTCGAAGGGAGTCATACCATCAAGCTGTTTATGAGGCACCCTATTCTCAATATAGGCTGAACATTTGATAGCTTCGTCCCAGTACTTTGGTTGCAAAGTTTTGGCCTCCATCATGCATGTTGCCATCTCCTTCAGTGATCTATTCTTCCTCTCAGCAACACCATTTTGTTGTGGTGTGTAAGGGATAGAATGCTGCATCTGAATACCTACATCTGCAGAATAATTAATAGACTCAGACTTGACATACTCACCACCATTGTCAGATCTGAGGACCTTGAGTTTCCTTCCAGACGGGTTCTCAACCAAAGCCTTAAAGACTTTGAATAGGCCAAAAAATTCAAACTTGTGTTTCAGGAAGTAAACCCAACAATACCTGGAAAAGTCATCAATCATAAAGTCAATGCATATTTGACCTGAATCATAGACATATGAGGGAAAGGGCCAGCAACATCACTGTGGATCAGATCGAGGGGTGCAGAGGTTCTCTCATGATTAGCTATCTAAAATTTGTGCTATGGGTGTTTTCCTAGGATACAGCCTTGGGAAACTCCTTTGGAAAATTTTATCTTGGGCAACCCTATGACCATCTCTTTTTCACTAAGATCAGAAAGATACTTGTAATTTAGGTGGCCAAATATTTCATGCCAAATCTTGCTAGCCTCATTAGCATGAATCAGAAGAGCAGAGGGGTTTGAGTAGGGTAGGGAGTGTGAGAACATGTATACCTTTTGAGCATGATTCACAACTCCTTTTGCAATGACTCTACCACTTGAGATCTCTGTGATATCAACTTCATCAGGGGAGAATATGACTTTCTTAGGAGACCTAGTGTGAGTCATCTGGTACATTGACAAGAGGTTGGAGGCAAGACCAGGCACATACACGACATTGCTGAACTGACCATGATCAAGATCAATCCTCGCTTTTCCCAAACTTTCAGTGAGAGAGTTATCTCCTAGTAATATAGGTGGTCCTTTCGACATGTCAAGTGAGGAGAAGGACTCCTTGGTCGAAACCATGTGTCTTGAAGCTCCAGAATCAATGATAAAACTGGGTGAGCTTGATGTGCCAGCAACCAATGCATGAACTCTCTCTCTGTCATCTGAACTTGATCCTCCTTCTCTCTTCTTTGAGTTGTCTGGAAGGGAGATGCCATTTTTCTCCAGGAGTTGGGTCATCATGTCTATTTGATTATTCATACAAGAGCTTTCAGTGTGATTTCCCTTATTGCAGTATGCACACTTGCTCATTTCTCCTTTGTTTTTCTTATTCTGGTAGTTCTTCTTGGAACCTTGTGGCTCCCTCGGAGACTGTTTCTTGTCTCTCTTTTTCTCAGGTGGATTTTTAGCTTTATTTTTGCTTTTTGAATCCACATTCAAATATCCAACAATCATAGCTTGATATTTGGATGGTTTGATGGTGCCCATCATCACCAGCTTACCCTGTTCTTGTGTGAGAGATTCCATGAAATCTACAAGGCTAGGCATCTTCCAGGTTTGAGCTGTCAGTTTTGTGGCATAGAAGGTTGAAAAAAACATTGAATAGTTAGGGCCTAGCTTCGAGAGAATGGCCAGGATGAGCTGATCATCCTTCTTTTCGATCCCACACTGTTTCAGCTGCAAAACAAGTGCTTTGAACTTGGAGAAATATAGCTGCAGGGATTCAAAGCTATTTGGACTAAGAGAAATCCGCTCATTTTCAATTTGATGTCCCCTCATCTCATTTGTCTTTCCAAAAAAAAAAAAAATATTCTCCCATACTTCATTCAGTGATGTTAATCCATCAAGATGGAAAAGGAGGTCTCTGGAAATACTCAGACACTGGAGACCATAGGCCTCATCCCTCCTGTTGTGCCATTTTATCTTCTCTGTAGCAGCATTGGGCTCTGCTTCTGTTGCCATAGTCACCCTGTAGAGGCATTTCAATCTCAATAGTATCTCCATATTTTCTTTCCATTCAAATAAATTGAAGGGAGTCAAGATAGTTTTCTATGATTGATCCATAGCTTAGAAAATCTGTCCCGACTGTCAGTAGAAGGCTCCCAGTCACTGATGTCGAACCTGCAAAACAATTTTGAAGGAGATAAATTGATCTACAAAGGCTCTAATACCATGTGGAAATTGAACCCAGTGATAGATTAATTTTACTCACAACAATTAACAATTGATCATGCAAAATCACTCACAAAAGAGACTCAAATTGGAGCTGAACACTAAACTATATTAACTCAGTGTACAATAGCCAAACCTATAACATAATAGGTTGCTGAATAAATAAGATACATCAGGGATTCGAATGCATGAGGATCAATTCGAATCTAGCATAAAGCAGGCTTACTAAAATTAAGCAAATCCCCCATAGGTTTAAAAAGTTGATCCCAAATTTGTCATGGAGCTCACGAATTAGAAAAAGGGATTAGGAAAGATAAAGAGTGATGGAATGACAAATCATACATGCTTTTCCAAGGAGAAAAGAGTGGAGGATGAACAGGACAAAAAACTAGTTCACCTCACCTAGTCAAACTTTCCCTATTGCCTTAAAACACTGAAAAAGCAGGCAATAAAGCAGAAAAAGCAAAAGGGCACCCAGGAGACCAAGAATAAAGTAGAATTGATTCCTTGAGGTTTCCCAAGCACTACCTGGGTCAAATTAGGAAATTTGGACCACTATGGATAGGTAATTGACAACTTGCATAAGGTGGGACACATGAACTAGGCAAATAAGACAAAAATAATTAAATTAATGTCTAAGGTAGTAAACTATGGGTTGATTATTCTAACACTTACAAAATCAAGATCCCATTTTTCAAAAGGCTCAACCATGACCTGAGGTTGTAAAGGAATTTGGACTAATGTCGTGGCTCTACCCATTCTTTGACAACTATCACATCCTTTAACGTACTTGGCAGCATCCTTAAAAATTCTTAGCCAATAATAACCAGAATGCAGTACTTTGTATGTTGTTTGTTTATCAAAAAAGTGTCCTCCACATGGTCCATCATGGCATACTTGGAGGATGTCTGTAATTTCATCCTCCCGCACACATCTTCTAATAATAAGATCTGGGCTAGTGCGAAAGAGGTCATTATCAACCCATGAATAGTTATAGCTTTGTACTATTATGCAGCGTTTCTCGTATGGAGCCAAATGGTGTGGTTTGCAATATCAGCAAACCAAGGGGTTTGAACAGATACAACAAATAGATGTTCATTAGGAAAAGTATCATCAATAGGTTTAGCATCACTATCGTGTTGTATATGAGAAAGAAAATCCGCTACTAAGTTTTCTTTACCGGGTCGATCAATGACGTTAATATTAAATTCTTGTAATAGGAGAAGCCATGAGGTAAATCCACCATTAGTGATCAGTTTATTCATTAAAAATATAATGGCAGAGTGATAGGTGTGCACAAAAACTTCATACCCTGTAATATAATGGTGGAATTTATTAATAGAATAGACTACTGCCAAAACTTCTTTTTCAGTAACGGTATAGTTTAGTTCAGCAGGAGAAAGATATTTGCTGATAAAATAAATGGCATAAGGTGATTGTCCTTCTTTTTGGACTAGGACTCCTCCTATGGCCATATCGAAAGCGTCAGTAGATATATGAAAAGGAAGGGCCCAGTCAAGGCCCCTAAGTAATGGTGCTGCTGATAGTTCAGCTTTTAAAATTTCAAAACCATTTTGACAAGATTCTGTCCATTGGAATTCTACATCTTTTATGAGAAATTTAAACATTGGTGTAGCTATCTTTGTAAAGTTTTCAATAAAACGATGATAATAGCCTACATGACCCAAAAATATTCTCACATCCTTTTGGGTTTTTGGAGAGGGAAGTCCAACTATTACTTCGATCCTATCAGGGCCTACCTTAATTCCTTGAGAAGAAATATGGTGTCCTAAAACTATACCTTCTACGAGTAACATTTTACACTTTTCATGACTAAGAGCTAAGTTTGTCTCGTGACATTGGATCAAAAATTTCTTGAGGTTGTCAAGAGATTCTTGGAAATTATTACCATAGGCTGTAAAATCATCTATGTATACCTCAACACAGTCATGTATAAGATCAAAAAAGACACCTAAGACTGCTCGCTAAAAAGTAGTGGGTGCATTACGTAAGCCAAATGGAAAAACTTGATAGGAAAATGTCCCCCAAGGACATGTAAAAGTGGTCTTATCCTGATCTTCAGGTGCTATTAGGATCTGATTGTATCCACTATATTCATCAAGAAAGGATAAATACTGCTTACCTGACAAGGTATCTAATATTTGGTCGATAAAGGGAAAATGAAAGTAGTCTTTAAGAGTGGCTTGGTTTAGTTCCCTAAAATCAACACAAATATGCCATTTCCCTATAACTTTGTTTGGAACTACCACTATAGGAGACACCCATTTTCTATTGGAAATAGGATAGATGAAACTGGCGATAAGGATTTTTTGTAATTCTTCTTTTACTATATCCTTCAAAGTAGGATTCATCCTCCTCTAAGGCTATCTTACAGGTGGTATATTTGGATCCATATAAATGTGGTGAATACAAGTTTCAGGGTGTATACCCTTCATATCAGTGTATTCCCATGCGAATTCCCTGGCTTGTTTTTTAAGAAGCTTAAGTAGTTGAGCTTGTTGATCTTCACTTAACCCTGCATTTATGTGCAGAAATTTTTCAGGGCCAACTTCACAAGGTATGTTGAAAGGTCTCGTATGCTCCTCAATTGTGAAGACAGAAGGTGTTTCTGTAAACATTTAGAGATCCATAGTTTCCTGAAACTCATCTCCAAATATTTGATCAAATTTAGAAAATGATTGAGGAAAATATATACTAGTGGTGGAGGAAATAAACTGTTTCAATACATTCTCAGTAGTGTATCCCTGCAATGCCCAGGAGAAATCACTAGGAAAGGAAAGGTCACAAAAATATTCGTCCCTAAAGGTAAAATTTAACCACCATGAATTTTCAATTACTGGTTGTGTTGGGGGATATAAAATAAGTCTTTTGGTAGACAACCCCTTGGAAATGGTCATATCCCCATCCCTACATCCTATAAAAGCATTGGCAGTAGCTAACCATGGTCTTCCCAAGATAATAGGATGTCCTTTAGAAGGATCCTTTGATTCTATGACCATAAAGTTGATGGGGTATTCCCATGAAGATACTGATACAATAATTTCATCCAGGAATCCAACAAGATTTACCTTAGTGTGGTCTGCTAGTTCCAAGATGGAAGGGGTAGGTCGAAGAAATTGTCCCAACTGTAAAACTTCTAAAACTGCGGTGGTCATCATATTGATGGATGATCCTAAATCGATTAATGTGTTATATATGGAGGTATTATTTATAATTATAGTCACTACTGGGGCTCCTAGATTTCTATATTTTGCAATCTAGGAGTGATCTAACATATATTCAGACATTTCTCCTATGACATGAATTGTAAGGGGGTCTTTTTGTTTCTTCCTTGGGCGTTTAATGCATAATTCCTTTGTTACCTTACTGTAAATTGGTATATCTTTAATAGATTGCAATAACAACATTTTGACACAAATATTCTTTAATTCATTCAAGATATCATACTCGGAATGAACTACAGGTTTTTATATTACTAGTCTTGTTGGAAATGGAGGAATCCTTTGTTCCTGCATAGGTTCTTGTGGAGGATGGGTAGGTACTGGTACTTTTGGAATTTTCACATTCTCTAAGATGGCATCATTCATGGGTTCATTTGAATCTTCTTCTTCTTTGTTTTCCTCATGAATGACGACTGATCTTATGGGTTTATCATTAACAAATCTTCCAGACCGTAATTGAATCTCATGTACAGGTACAGCCAAAACAAGGTAGGATGGAAGAGTTCACAACTCAATATTGTTAAGAGATTGAGTTGGTTTACTACTAGGGTTATGTATCGGTTGTGCAGGTAATAATGTCAGTCATAGAGGATTTGTATTTTGGAAGTGATGAGGTTGTTGTGTAATGAGAGGAACTAGAGGTACAAATCCATGCAAATGCTACTAGAAATTTGGTTGATGCTAAGGATAACGATGATTAGGTGGATAGATAGGTTTTGACTAAGGATATGACTGTCCTCTCCACCCTTGTGACCAATACTGTTGATGTGGAAATTGAGGAGGAGGATACTAAGGTGGTCAACTATGCCAACGAGGATTTTTCCATTGTTGGGGTTGTTGGTATTGAGAGTAATAGGGTGAGCATTGTAGTGGAAAACTCTGAAATGTTGGTTGATCTCTATATTTCCAAGTAGGCCTCCTAGATGTTTCACCTACATCCCCACTCTTATAGATGGCTTGCAATGGAGGCAAGGATGGACAGTTATCTGTCGGATGTTCCTCTGTACATATGTGACATATAGAGATATTGTTTAACGGACGTTCCCTTTGGGGATGTTTTGTTCTACACCTTGGATAGAAAATACTCATTTCTACCCATTCTTTATCTTGCCTTTTCTTGGCTTGTAAAGCATCTAATTGAGAACCCATGGCTCCTAATATGTCATTCTTAAAATTTTCCAATAGGTTACCCAATTCCATCCTTGTAACCCCTCCTGAACTAGGAACATTTCCTCTTACATTTCTACTATAAGGCTCTCGAAAGTCTTTCCAAACTTTCCCCATATTTATAGAATAATTTTTGCACATGTCACTGATATTTACGAAGTTCTTATGAGAAATATCGCCAGCTTCCATGAGATTCAGACTCTCTAGCAAGTCCTCAGAGATCCCTTTCAAAAAAAGTGTACGTACTGCATCTTCTCAAAGGTCATGATAATTTGATTTATGAAGTGTATAAATGAACCTTTTGAGATAATCCTATGGGATTTCATCTTCAAGTTGTTGTATCTTGAATATATCTTGTTGATAATATTTAGGTTTGCAGTATTCTTGATACTTTCACAAGAATGAGGTTCTCATGTCATCCCAAGTCTTGATAGTGGATTAACCTAATCCCATGAACAATCACAAGGTGGAATCTTTTAATGTAGCGGGAAAGAGTTTTAGTTTGTGAGCATCTTGTAGATAATTATAGCTGCTACATAGAATATCAAACTCGAACAAGAATGTGTCTAGGTCCTCATTACTTTTTCCATAAAAGGTAGGTAAATAAGAAGGAGGGATGTTTTTCATATTTACATCCAGTACAGTATCTAGAATAGGAAACCCGAAGGTAGCCTCAGTTTTATTTTCTCCTTCTCCTTCGTTATTTCTAACTTCGTTACGATATTCGTTCTCTCCGAGTCCCTTCATATAGGCTAGGTTTTTAATATAAATATATCTAGGAATATCCTTTCGAGGTGATAATGGAGCATTCCAATGCTTTGTTTTGGGAGAGATCTTCCTCTGGTCAACCGTTTTCTTATTGAACCCTAAAGGGAGAGTAGGTCCTAATTTGGATGTCTTTATTTGTGAGATGATTGTATCTAAGGGGTTTCCAAAGAGGGATTTTCCTTGCTTAGGATCAACAAGGTCAACAAAGTTCAAACTTCCTACTAGTGAAAAGGTTGTATCCTTTGGTTTTGTGACTAGTTGATAACTAGAGGTTACTGGTGGTTGATCCTTCTGAATTTCTTCCAGAATGAGGTCCTAAGGACCTCTGGGAAAGTTTCCTTCTTCTTGTATGGTTCCCTTGGTAAGATATCTTGGAAGAGTTTCTTTGGGTTTCGAAGCAGAATTACTCCCTTTAGGTGTTTTTCGATACCTTTCTGGTGAGTTAGTAGTTGGGGTATTACATCCCCTGGATGAGTTAGTAAAAATGTCGATAGATTTTCCTGTCTTAATAAATCTACCCTGAGGATCTCTAAGTCTGTTCATGAAAATAAAACTAAATTAAAGGAAACTTATGCTATTACTATTGTTGTTGGGTTTAGGGGCACCTGTTATAACAGATGCGCCGGCTCTAAAAAGGAAAAACAAGTACATGACAAATGCAGAAAATAACACACTTACAAAAATAACAAAATAACAACAAGGCTTTGGGGCACCCCACTATAGTGGATGCGTCTCGCTGTTACACCATGGAAATTACAGGAATTTCGTAGTGAAGTCATATTTGCGTCTTACTGTTCTCCCCTCCCTCTTGTTGTGTAATATAAAATTAATCTATCAATATATCTAAACTTCATAAAGGAACCCTATTTATTATACCTTATGAAACAACTCCTCGACAATGACGCCAAAATGTTTGGGTGTGTTCTACTATCTTAAATACACCTAATATTTAATTATCAACCGGGTTTGGTAAGCTTAGAGTTGATACAAAATATATGCAAAGTTAAAAAGGCTCCTAGGCTGTCGTAGAGGTATTTTAATAAACAAAAGATCGAAATATCTTTCAAAATAAAAAACCGAGTCAAACTTCTAAGACTATCTGAATAATTGGACTGGACTGGAGTATCAAATTCTAAACAACTACTAAAAGAAAGATATAAACAATAATACTTATAACTTCAAACACTAACTCATACATAAAAGGAATTATAACAACTGAACTAACAAATAACCAACTAAGTACTCCTTAAGTGGAAGGGTGTAAAAAGAAAACTTATCTTACAAAAATAGAAAAATGAAAAAGTAAGTAGAAAACTTAATAAATATAATAAACAGAAGCAAGTAGAAAACTTAATAAAGATATTTAAACTCTATTCTTCAATAAATACATACCAAAACAAGAATAATTCCTATGATTACAAATAATATATCTTCCTCTTAAAAATAATACATCTAACCCTAAACTCTATATGAAAACAAAGATAACCATGACATAAAACAATAGTAAAATGAAATCAATGTTTAATAGTCAAGAAATAAAGGCAACTTAATCTATATTTAATTTAAAAAGAAAATAAAAGAAAAATAATAAAACCTTAATTAATAACCTAAAACAATCAAACTTTAATTGAAATACTTGAATAAAACTACTAACTACAAACATAATCCAAATATTGAACAAAACTAGAAACAATATGAAAATACATAAAAACACAGTAAAAACAAAACCGAGGGTTAAATGACATACTGAACAGTAGGTTTGTAAAGGGTGGCTAAATGGCAGACTGGAAAGACAGTCTAAATGGTGGTCTGTACAGTTTAAAATGATAAAAAATAACCTAAATGAACTAATTCTTCAGCTGAAGTTATGCAGTTCTAAACCTAATGCATGGACTCAATAAACAAACCTATTTAATGAGCAAATTAACTTCAAACTAACTCTTAAACAAAAGGAAAGCATTGCATATTAAACTAATTAATAAGCTATAAATTAATTTAAACAATCTGAAAATTAACTTAAGCAAATTCATGAGAGGAAATAAATAAACAGAAGTAAATCTAAATAAAAGCAAACTATTTCATATAAGAAAATTCATAACAGGAAATAAATAAACAAGACTAAATCTAAATGAAAGCAAACTATTTTATTGGAAATAAAGACTGAAATCAATATTGGAATGAAATGACTGTAAATAAAATAACTTGAAAGAAAATAACTAAAAGCAAATGACTGGAAACAAATGACTGAAAGCAAAGCTATGGGTGCATCTACTTATTTAATTGTTGAAATAAAACTAAGCTAAAGCAATACAGGAAATAAATAACATTTACTATTATCTATTGAAAACAAACTGGAAATTAAACTAAACTAGCTAAGATAGAAAAGAAAGAACTAAATTAAACTAAGAAATGAACCTCTGGTTGATGAGGGGCCCTCTCAACAATCAGGGGTGAAGTCTGCTAACTCCTAGTCAAACGAAATCTTCAACAACAATGCATACAACTCTTTATTCAACTTCAAAAACAAAATTACAGTGTTTAACAAAATACTTCTCTAACTCTTTTGACTAACTAACTCTGCTCCGTATTTAGAGACTGATATATATAGTTTACATGAGAGATGAGCAAGTCAACCCTCAAAGGTCGACTGCTCTCTAATTTTAGTCAATCTTTAAAGGAACATAATTGATTTATAACCAACGCATAGTCTGGCTCTTCCTTCATCATGATTGTGGCGTAATGTGGTGAGTTTGCTCCTTCTTTAGGGTGAAGAGATCCTCTTTAGTGTGCTTGATGTGGTGATGATCCTTTCATTAGCGTGGTGTTGTGCTCTTACTCAACAGCCTTAAAAAACAAATTTCATCAAACAAAATTTTATTTTGTTTGATGAAATATTTGAATTTCTTATTTTAAATCTAAAGAATCGGGAGCTACTGAAACGATGAAATTCCGTGAGCTACTGAAATGGTGAAATTCAAATTGTTTGTTTTTTTAATAACCTTGTCAACTATTGCTAATTGACAAAATTATTATGATAAATCATTATTTTGAATGCATTTGTATGCTTTCCACCATAGTCTCACCATAAGCTTTGTTTGAGCATTCAACAATTGGTATGTTTATTTATGTTTTTGCAAATTGGACAAGGTCCTGGAACATCAAAGGACAAATATTTTATAGCGAGGGTGCCTTATCCTAAGTTCATCCTCTAAACTTCGAATCATACTTGATCTTACCATAAGTGTTTAAGTTCGATCTTTATAATATGCTCCATAACGTGACTTATTTTCTTGCATGTTAGGGTTGGGGTTGATACAATGGTTTATGTCGTGTGCTTCACATAGTATATTCACCATTTTCGAAGGTTGAGATCATTATACAGTAAGGTCGACATGTTAATGCCCAAGGTTCATTGCTCATGGTTGGTTTAATTTGTGTCGTCATCTCCGAATCCGATCCACTTAATGGAAGGTTGATATGGTATCATTACACTCGTACATAACTCTGTAAATGACATTTAATTGCAAGTACGTGCTCAGCATCGTGGCTCTATGCTCGTTAAACACCTGTATCTTATGCGATGAGTGGTTTTATGTCGATTAGGCCAGATAAATTATGGCAAAATGAGTTTAATCTGGAGTCTTCGTTGTCACTTTCTATTACTTTATTACCTCTCCACGGGATCATATTCCTCCGCTCATGCCGAGTTTATAGGGTTCTTGTCTGGGTTTACTCATGCCGCACTTCGTTTATGAAAGAGTCAAGTTTCATTGTTTGTGTTTTATGCTTTCTTTGCATCCTAAATGCTCACTCTCTAGCTTTCTCTCTTGGTTCGTTCTGTGGTATCACCTCTGTGTGTTACTGCGTGCATTCGTGCTCGCAGCCATGGCTCCGGTTGTCAGGGTCGAGCCCAATGACACGAATCTTCTTGATGAAAATCCTGAGCTCCTTTCCAAGGTACAAGCAATTGGGTGGCTTCCATTTATCCACAAGTTTTCAGACTCAAACCCTAAGGTGACTAGGTTAATTGCTCTGTCACTGGTTGATGCTAGGGTTGAGGTGGCTGACCTCCGGTTCAGAATCGATGAGCGTTCAGTTGCTTTAGCTACGGGTTTACCGTTAATAGGAGAACGTTGGTTTAAATCCAAGCAGATGAAAGCTACTAAATGGAGACAGATGTTGAAGAATCCTTGCCAGGATGTGTCCTTTAGATCCGGTGTATCGTGGAAATATTTCAAGAAAGAATGGCGACTAGTTTTAGACGTTATTCACAGGTATGTGACCTACAAGGGTCGTCTATCCTCTACATATGTCTACCACCTCAGATTGATGACTATTTTCCTTGGCTTGCCTGTTAATTTAACCTATTATTTAGTTCAGAGCATGACCAAGATGTCTTCGGCCATTAAGAAGGGGCCGAAGAACATCGGTCGAAGTCTTTTTCATCATGGCCTTGTTAGGATGTTGGTGGAAAGAGAGTTGTCTAAACGAAATCAATCATGGGATGATTTTCTGGAACAAAATGGCTTTATGGCATTTTTCCATTGTCAATTCGATTGTGTAGAAGAATGAGTAAGGCATCAGCAACCTTGTCAAGTCCCGACCTCACCTGCACCGATGCCTATGCCAAACCCTAATGACTGTGTAAAACCCAGCATCCGCGATGATCTTGCTTCCACTCCTGTTCAAAGTCC
Organism: Pseudotsuga menziesii; assembly: GCA_001517045.1. Taxonomy (NCBI): domain Eukaryota; kingdom Viridiplantae; phylum Streptophyta; class Pinopsida; order Pinales; family Pinaceae; genus Pseudotsuga; species Pseudotsuga menziesii. Next base: position 106,118 of record LPNX011082413.1, on the reverse strand, counting down.
TAGTACTCCTGTGCTTTCCAAGCGAAGGAGGAAATATCTAAACTTATCCTCGGTAACACCGAACTGTAGTGACCAACCCTGTAAACAGATGAGAAAGAAGCTGAATGTTAAGGTTAATGGCAAGTTTACGAGGAGTATGGTGGCCAAGGTTAGTGTTATTAAGTCTTCCGTGAGTAATAACAAAGACATTGAAACATTTGTGTTAGATGACGAGGAGAGTAGACCTGTCTCACATGATGATATTGATATTAATCACAAGCCGATTATTCATCATGCAAAGAATAGTCCTCATGTTTCTGATAAGAATCCACCAATTAGCCCTGTGGTTGATCCTCCAATTAAGGGTAAGTCAGTTGAAGTAAATTTACCTGGTTCTTATCGAATTGGTGAAGCTGTTCACCCACTCTTTGTTAATTGTTTACTGGATAAGATACGCTGGATGGAGGAAGAAGTAGCGGATATGGTAGCATTTAGTGATGCTATGAAAGCTGAGAATGTAGGTTTGAAGGAAAAATCCGATTCAGCTAATAAACGTATGCTACGTCTTAAGAAGCACAAGAACAAGCTCATTCGAAGGGTGTTGAAACTGCAACATGAGAATCAGAAAAATGAGGAAAAGGTTTGTGAGTTGAATGCTCAGGTTACTTTGATGCAGTTTAAAGGTCATTCACAAAATCCAGCGACTGGTGTGAATATACAGGTGTTTAATGCTCCTGTTAAATCATAGTATTTTGGGCATACTCACTATTGTACATATGTTTAGAAAGTATTTCAGGTTTGAAGTTTGTAAGTAAAAGCAGCAAGTGATAATGAAGTTATTTTTGTTTTCCAAGTATTGTTTTGAATTGATTGATGGGTTATGTAATTTAGTTTATTTACTCTCACGTTTGTGTTAATTTTTTACTATGTAGTGTTGCAGATGATTTGGTTGATGCACTTTTCCTGGATTTTTGGCGATCACTCGTTTTCAGGATGATCTACGGAGAATGATGAACGAATTAGTTGAAATCATTTTCAATTGTGGATGCGCTATTTGCTAGGTGTCACTAGTTTATTAGTGTCTTTGCCATTTTGTCATTTTGCATTATAGGTCAAATTTTTCCAATTTCGGGATATCGTATCGTATATGGAAAAATGACAATTTCATTTGTCATTTTTATGTTGTGAACGAAATTGGTTAAGATTATGATGATGTAGTTTCCAATTTTATAGAACTATCTCTTTTGAGATTGAATGTATTTAAGGAGACATGTTTTACTGTAATGGAGGGTCGATGGTTGGGAAAAGGGGCCAGACAAGATCACTTTAATCATTTCCTGTGGCTAAAGACAATTTCTTGTTAGGAGTTGTAGCACTTTTTGACTGGTGATATTTATAAATATATTTGCAGTATTTATACTATGGAAATGTATTTATGATATCGTTTGATCTTGTTATTTCCTTTTACAGTCTTTATGTTTTGTTATATTTCTTTAAAAAAATTTGTCGAACCATTATGTTTAACAATCGATTTATGTTGGTTTAATTTGCAAATTTACGTCATGTAATAAATCTGATGTTATCATCATAATATACGTGATATACTTGTTCACTGTGTTGTCTTGTTTAAATCTCAGAATTTATTCTGGTGTGTTCAGGATTGTCTGCACAGTAGCATTATTTGCAAGTTGATTACAGGGTTAATGTTTCCATGCTCCTGATCAGGATAGGATATTTAGGATATATTAATGGTAGTTTTTATTTAATTTACAGAAAACATATTGAATCAGATTTTACATTTATACTCTGCCAAGTTATCTTTCAATCTTGTTATGAATGTCCATGTGTTTATAGTGTAATTTACGTAATTGATTGAGTTTTTTAATATTTTATTAACTATTTATTCTTGTATTCATAGATTAATTGGTTAACTAGATTAATTTCCAGTTATCCGTTGTGTAATATATCAACTAACTCAGTAACAGTTTGCTTTGCATATTCATAGGTGTACTATAGGTTTAGTTAATAAAGAGTAGCTTCATTTTTTCTTTTAAGTCTTTTCCTGTAGTTGGGAGTAATTTAGGGAAGGTAATGGGGCCTTAATCCCATTAGATACAGCTACCTAACGACTGAGAGAATCTTTGAAAAATTTTGGATCGGGTTGTCTCTTAGTTGACTCTTATTGAAATCTGGCCCGTCAACACGTGGTTGATGGGATGGTGTTGAATGTAGGATTATACACGGTAGTAGGATTCTAGAACGCAGGTCCCTCATCAGTGCGGGTGTGTGGACTGGTAATGTTGTGGAGAGCAAGGGCGGCTGCACAGTCGATCTTCTAGAATGCAGGTAGTTGTATCCCTTAAATGCACATGATTATGATAGTTTAATATTAAAATAGAGGATGCCATGAGTAAATAGAAAATGTCCATCCCTTTGAACACGTGGATTGTGAGCAGCTAGGTGGTGATCCTTCAGGAGCACGAGTTAAATGCATTGGTCCAGCATAGAGATTACCTAGATGCGTGGATGATCAATTCAGTTGCAGGATGTTTCATGTTTAATTGCTCAAAACCAGTATGGACAACATGTAGGCTGATGGGCGCGCTGATCGACAAGTTGAAAGGAACACTGGTCCATGAGCTGGATATATGCTAAGTGTCGATCAAGGGCAAACATGGAAAAACACCAGTGAATTTTGCACGATGTCTGGATGATGAGCTGAATGCCAAGCTAGATCATGAGCTGGACATGTCAGGAGAAAGGCAGAATGAATGCATTTTGGTGTTAATTTACCCAAATAGATTATAAAATATGCAAATGAATATACATATCAGATAATACATTAAATATGCTTTAAATAATATAATTTTGAGTGAATAAAATCATATAAATGATATTAATAACCAAAGTTGAAATAACATCAAATTTGTTCTTACCTTGTGCTGAAATAACGATCTGCATGCCATAAAATATACTAAATATAATAAAATATGTGTTTAAATGTGTTATTTAATTGTCAAAAATTATAATAAAATGAGGCTCAACAATGAGCCTCATGTGAGTGCTGGGGGCCTGTTGGCCTGGGAAAGGAGCACAAGGAAGAAGTTTGCGCTCAAGGAAAGAAAGTGTGCCGCGTGCGTGACAGAAAGAAAAAAAGATCACGAAGGAAGTAAAGGAACAACATTGGAAGAATGGAGAGGCACATGATGAAGGAAAGGAGAGCGCAGGAGCATGTAGGTGATAACAGACGGAAAGGAACAAGTGCATATCATGGCCTTTTAAGGTGGTGTAAGCCTACAGCTACACGCGTATGAGGGAATATTTGTAAGTCAAGTCGACAGTGCCTCATTTAAAGTTGTAATCACCATAGTTGTAGCCTGAGGGGCGGCTGATGGTGACAGTTAACAAATTTCTTGTATGCAGTTGACCCTACGTGGTCATGTAAAATAGTATAAATAGGATGGATTAAATGGTAAAAGGGTTGGTCTCAACTATGTCTTAGGTTGGTCTAAATCATGTTTTAGGTCGGTCTCTATTATGTTTAGGTTGGTAATAGTCATTGAATGATTTTTCATCGGTGATCCAAGGTGAAGGACACCATTTTGCTGTAATGTTGTAGAGATTAGAGGAAGAGAAGACTCGGGAAGAGTCTGGTAGTGATAGGAGGATGTTGAGCCATGGATCTTGCTACTGTGTCCGTAGATCACTAGGAGTAGAGGTAGGGTAGAAGAACAACCCAGAGAGAATGAGAACCATAATTCTGAGTTATAAAGACACATCATAAGATCATTCTTCCTCCTATAGACTGCAAGGTGCTATATCATTTTCTCATGCGACATGTAGAGCACCTTGGTGGTTTTTCCCAGATGGGTTTCCACATTATCTCTTATGTTTGAATGAATGATCAATGCTATGAATGGTTGTTATTTGATGTCTGTATAATGATGAAATATTGATTAAATTCCTGTTGTTATACTGTAATAAGTAGATGAATGTTTGGGAGGGCATTGTTGGAATATATGTATATATCGGCATGTGTGTCTATGTCTTAAGTCACGATGTAGGTCATAGACTATTTGTGAGCACGAGTCATTTGCACCAGTTGTGAGGTTGAGAATGAGGATAAGTTGCGTGCGATGACATATAGTTGTGCTAGGTCGCGCAAGACTGACTCCCCATCTTGCAAACCTATTTCCTTTGTTGAGATCTTTGCTTGAGCACCAAGGGACTATAATCCCTCGACAATCACAGAAACATTGTTCTGGTGGTTACCCATCGAAGAGATATCTAGGGTGAGACTGTTCCTACTTCGAAGGTGCTGTCGACGGGGCTTGTTTTGTTGGGCTGATATCTTGATTGTTTGTTGGGTTGATGGGCTATGTAGAACCTGGGTCGCACGAGTTAGAAAAAGTGGCCAAGAAATGTTGATTTCAACCTTTTCCTCATCTTCCTCTTCACCACCCTCTTTTCCATAGATATAGACTTTGAAGAATGAAGCATTGTCCATATTGAAAACCATAAAATCCCTGCATGCAAGGGTGCTAAAGGTGAATGATTCACCAAACTTTGACAAATTTCCCCTCAGCGTCACTATTTACAAGCCGTATTTGGCCATGTGGCCCTTCCCTAGTCCCTTGACACATGGAGACCCCGCTTGGACTACTGAAAATTGAGCCTGCTTGCTATCCCTATAGACTTTGTCAAATGGGGAAGAACTCTGGTGCCTGCCAGAGTACTTTCAGGTGCCGTAGCCAGGGCTGCTAACCTACTAAAAAAGAAATAGCCAAGGATGACTTCACTAGAGACTTCTAGCTAGGTCAAAATAACTTGCAGACTGTTAACATATTTCTTATTCCCATGTTTGAAGATACCCGACACACTGAAGGCTGAAACAAATGCTTTAGCTCATAGGGCTACTCTCCATGACAAACCCCAACCCATCTCTAACCGGTGCTCAAGCAACATGAACAAGTGATGTTTGCTCTAGGTGCGACCTTATTTTATAAGAGGAGCATCAGGTCCATGCCATGTAGGCTTATCTAGGTGCATCATTAATACAAGACCTTTGTCTGGTGTACTAGATTTTCTTCTCATATTTTCTATGATTAATGATTGTTGATGTATTTGTAACTTTGGAATGTATTCATCTATGTATCTTATGTATTGTAACCCGATGTTATTCCAAGATATATCTATAATGTAATTGAGTCATATTGTCATGCCCCAATGTTCTGATCGAGAGGATCAATTATGTAAACAAGTCATGTCAAGTCATAGTGGGTAACTCTCCGATTGTCTAAGGGTTAAAGTCCCCGTAGTTTCGAGGCACTAGGGTTATTAGACTCTCCTAGTTGAGGTCGGCCCTGGTAGGGTTTTAGTCATGTATGGATTAGTATAAATAGAGAACTGGAGTCTCTATTTATCACGCAACTTATCCACACTCAAGTGTAGTGCATAGTTGAGGAATGACAAGTTACTAGGGCTAGTCAAGAAGAAGATTACTGCTATTGGGAGATCACTTACTGTTTTGGGGCTTTTACTATTTTGGTGCTGATTCTATCTCTAAGGAAGTTGCGGGGTTTTCTCCTTTATGGTTTCCCTGAGGAAAACACTGTGTTCATTGTCTATTGTGTTTTGATTGCTTTGCTTGTTGTTCTATCAGTAAATATCCTAACACAATGCTAGCTCAAAGTTGAAAAACTAACATGGTATCAGAGCCAACCTGAGAAGAAGACACTGTGCAGCTGCAAAAACTAGGGCTTCCTAGTTTGTGGATCTTCCTCCATAGATTTTCAGCAAAATTAAGGTGGAACAACTCTCCTCCTTAGGGTACATATTTTTGTCGAAGCAGACTCCAATTCTAAGGTTTTTCAGTTTTGGACCTTGTTATCACTCATAATGTACCCAGTTTGTGAAAGGTAGATCCCAAGGTAACAGCAAAAACCACATTAGAACATATTTCTGACCTAATACAATCAGAGAGGGATCTCTCACTATTTACAATGTTTTTATACTCATGATATTTCAATCAAAGACAATCAGATGGTCAGATTTCTAATGGGACAAATAGGACAAGTTTGTTTTTAAAAGACTTGGTAGGACGTCATGGAGGAGACCATTGGGCAATGGAGTCAACAATCAGATCTGAAATAGGTTGCAGGATGTAGGGTTTTGAAATTTTATGAACAGAGGCAAGGTAGGCACCATTTCCTCAATCTTGAGGTATTAGTAGGTTGATTAGTAGACAAATGGAGGCATTCCATCAAATAGAGCACCTAACTAGGGTGAATTCTGCAAGACTTTAGAAGAAAATATTTTGAAAATGCTTGAACAATGGACCTAGAGCATGCAAGATGAATTATGGCCCATAAAAACTAATGCTCAAACATGAAAGAAAATACAAAATGGAGTGGGAAACGGGATAAACAATCACATAAATAAATTACTTACTGAAGAAAAAGATGGCACAAGAATCTTTGACATGAAAAAGATTTTACATTCCTCCTCTGCAAATTTTATTCATTTACTGAAAACTTGAAGCCATTACAATGTAGATCCTCTCCTCTCTTGAAAATCCTCTTTTTTAAACTATCAATTAAATTTTAATTTATATAAGAATAACCTCTACCTAACTTTGAATTCAAGACCTAACCGAACTCTAAAAGTAGAAACAATTACAATAACGTTTCTCATGCATATCTCTAATTGTGACAGTTGTGTGAAATATGGGAGAGGTTTTTATAAATGGACATTTGTACAACATAACCTATGTCTTCAATTCTCCAAAAGCATCTCAATATCCTCGAAATATTCCTTTGCAGATGATGACTCAAATAATAAAATTGTAGATTTCTGGAAAAATTACTTGTGAAAATATTTTAAATTCTCCCAACCTGTGATTACTGTGTAAAAAATGAAGGAGGTTTTTTATTATAGTCCTGTTAGGAATAAAAACATATCTCATTTTTTTCAAATTAAATTCCATTTGTCCAAAACAATTCTTTGAATTTGATGGCTGAAATAGTCTTTTGGAAAACATGAAAAATGGCCTATACAACTGACTTTGTTGCTGCTAAACCATAGCACCTGTGTGAACCCTGAAAGAGGTTATTGTGGATATATATGTTGTAAATAAAATCCTCTCTAAATTTCTCAAAATTCATCTTAATTTGATGTAAACAACTATTTTAATTTGATGACTAGAACAATCATTTTGACATCTGAACATTTTCCCTCTGAAGATGACTTTGCTGCTACCAAGATGTAGCACCTGGGTAAAACCTGAGAGAGGTTATTGTAGATCACAATGTTATGATGCAAAACCTCTTTTAGGTTTTTAAAATTATTCTTTTTTTCTGGAAACAGGTCGTTGAATAAAATGACTAAAACAGTCATTTTCAAAAAAAATATGCTATGTAAATATGGCAGACTGTCTCCTTCCTTTCACGCGTAGCACATAAATGAAATATTTTTTCAAAACCAAGTCACCTTTACCTTTACATAATGATCTATTCCAGATCCTTCACTGAGTTGTTTTTCTTAAACCATTTTTCTCCGCGGAATTCACCAAAAGTTACCACGTGGAAAGTAGTTTAAATTCCACTACCACCTTTCCAATTTAACCACCTCACAACTTTACTCTCCGGAAACACTAATACCTGTTGATGAGTTTTCACTTTTTACATTAGCCATTGGATTAATAAGAGGCCACTTTTTGACTTTGGAAAAAATATCCAAAACTATATAAGTTTGAATATAAATAAAATAATAGGTTTATAAAACCCATTTTATAAATTTCATTCAAAAGTTAATAAAACTTTTTGCCCCACTTGTGAAAAAATTATTTGTCTTTTTCTCTAAAATTCCTTTAACTTCCCTTCTTTTCCAACTTGGAAATAACTTAATGAGAAAACTTTGGAAACCAACTCAATCACCCATTAAAACTTAAATTTTTGAAGGAAATAAGACCAATTCCGACAAAAATAAATTTAGTGCTAACAGACCTGTCACTGTTGTTGAAAATTAGGGCTTTTCACGGAAGAGGATTTTTTTAGTGATCCAAGGCCTGGATTGATCTCCTCCCCAAAATTGAAGTTAGGGACAAATTTCAAAGCATTTGGGTGGACAGAACTCCAGAAAAGAAAAACCCTAGTTTGCTCCTGAACCAGCTCTACAAGATTTCAGCTGAAGTTTCAGATCCGACATCTTGAACCTGGTAAGATATAAAATATTTTGTATTTCCATTTGAGGTTCTCAGCTAAAATGTCTCATCATACCAAGGTTGATGAAAATCTTGAGGGATCTTATAACTTCTGAGCCTGGAAGTATAGGATCTTCCTGGTCCTGGAAGAGAATGAATTAGACTCCTACATTCATGAGGAGGTTCCAGTTCCAGAGGGAGATGAGGCAAAGGCCTTACATAAGAATAATATGGTTATGGAAAAGAGGATCATTTGCTTATTCCATCAAGGATCACCTTATCCCGTAGGTGTCCTCTCTCAAGACACCTAAAGCTATATTTGATGCCCTAACCAAATTGTTTGAAGAGAAGAACATAAACCGGAAAATGACTTTGAGGAATTAACTAAAGAATGTGAAGATTCAAAATGAAGAGACTATCCAATCCTACTTCACAAGGGTTTCTCAGATCAAGGAACAATTAGAAGTTGTTGATGAAGAAGTGGAAAATGCAGAGATTGTGATGACTACTTTGAATGGCCTTCCTAGGTCATGGGATTCTTTCATCCAAGGAATCTATGCTAGAAAGAAGCTAGTCAAGTTTAGTAGACTATGGGAAGAGTGCTCTCAAGAAGAAGCTCGAATAGCAGCTCAAAAAGAGAAGATGGGAAGTGAAGATCAAGCCCTCATAGTTCACTCTAAGAAGGAAAGAAGAAAACCTCATTACTCCAAAGGTAAGAGCTCTCATTCTAACAATAGAAAGGACCTATATAGATTTATATGTTATACATGTGATGAAAAAGGACACTTTGCAAAATACTATCCTAAGAGAAAGAACCACTCTCACAAGAAGAAGGGGAACAAAAGAAGACATCATGCTCATACTACAGAGGATGATGAACCATCCAGGAAGAGATCAAGATATGAAAGTGAAGATTCTTCAAGCGAAGATGAATATGTTTTGATTTCCACTCTCACGGGTAACATTACTCATGTTAGTGGTGATTGGCTTATAAATAGTGGGGCTTCTAAACATATGGCTAGATTCAAGGAATCCTTTGTAAGACTATCAGAACATGAGTCACCTCACAAGATGAAGCTAGGAGATGACTACCAATATATAATAAAATGTAGTGGGGAATATTCATATAAATTAGATTCTGGTAAGTCTCTAACAATGAAGGAAGTATTGTTTGTGCCAGGACTCAAGAAGAACCTTCTCCCCATATCAGCACTGGATGCAAAAGGAATGTGGGTTGCATTCATAGATGGTCAAGTCATTATGTGGCCTAGAGGAAAGTCTATCGATGATGCGATAGTGATTGGAGAACAAGAAGGAGGTCTGTACAAATTGAAGGGTCATCCAGAACAAGCCTTGGTCCATGACATAGTAGAGACAAATGAGCTCTGGCATAGCAGGCTTGCACATCTGCATTACAGAGCACTACCTGTTGCAAGTAAAGCTGTTGAAGGTCTTCTAGAATTCCAAACAAAACATGATGGGGTCTGCAAAGGATGTGCGAAAGGGAAGAATACAAAGAAGACATTTCCCAGTAGCGAAAGCAAAGCCAAAAGCATACTAGAAATCATCCACTCTGATGTATGCGGTCCTATGTCATCATGTTGATGTAATTGTAACTTCAGAATGTATTCACTTGTATTTCTTATCTATTGTAACCCAATGTTCATTCCGGGATGTACTATAATGTATTTGAGTCATGTGATACCCCGATGTTTATTCCAGGAAGTTTCTATAATGAGAAAGTCATGTCAAGTCATTGTGGGTAACCCTCCTATTGCTCAAGGGTTAAAGTCCCCACAGTTGTGGGGCCCTTGGGTTATTAGACTATCCTAGTGAAGTTGACCCTAGGTGAGTCATTGTAAGTCAAGGAAATAGTCCCCACCATTGTGTTACCCTCCTATTGGTCGGAGGAGGCAAAGTCCCCACAACTGGTGGGGCACTAGGGTTATTAGACACTCCTAGAGATGTCAGCTCTAGTACGTAATTGTTAAGTGAGGCCGACATGTTGGAGTGCACTTTAAGTGAACGGAAGAATATAAATAGAGAGTGAGAGCCTCTCTATTTATCACTTGCAACACATCACTCACTCACTCAAGTGTGGCACATTAGTGAGGAGGGAAATACACTAGGACTAGACAAGAAGAAGATTACTGCTGTCGAGAGTGCATCTTATTGTTTTGGGGCTTTTACTATTTTGGTGTTGAATCTATCTCTGAGGAAGTTGTGTTGTTTTCTCCTTTATGGTTTCCCCGAGGAAAACTCTTTGTGTCTCTTATCTCTTGTGATGTGCTTATGTTTTATTGCTGTGCTTGTTATTCTCTCAGTGAAAAGATCCTAAGATCATAATGCTAGCTTATATGATGAAAAACTAACACATCAAAATCACTAAGTGGGTATGCATATTATGTTTCCTTTATTGATGATTTTTCTAGAAAGACATGGGTTTACTTCATGAAGAACAAAGATGAAGTATTCAGTAAGTTCAAGGAATTCAAATCTTTGATCGAGAACCATACTAAAAAGAAGATCAAAACCATTTGATCAAATAATGGAGGAGAATTCACTTCGAATGAATTCAAAGAGCTATGTAAAGAATCAGGGATTAAGAGGGAGTTGTCCACTCCTTATAATCCACAACAAAATGGGATTGTGAAACGGAAGAATAGAACTATCATGGAAGCTCCAAGAGCCATGCTTCATGATCAAGATCTTCCTATGCATCTTTGGGCGGAAGATGCCAGAACAACGGTGTATGTACAGAACTGTACTCCACATAGAGTACTCGAGAACAAGACTCCTGAAGAAGTATTCTCTGGAAAGAAACCAAAAGTCAGCCATCTCAGAATATTCGGCTGCCCTGTGTACATACACATTCCAAAAGAGAAGAGAACAAAATTAGATCCTTCAGGAAAGAAGGGTATATTTGTGGGATACTCTGAAAGCTCGAAGGCTTACAGAATATATTTCCCAGGATACAAGAATATTGACATCAGCAGGGATGTGACATTTGATGAAGACACAGTCTACAACAAATCCAAAAAGAGACCTGCTGAAGAACCTGAAGAAGCAGAAGTACCCAGAATTCATGACACAGCCATGAATGAATAAGATCAAGAAGAAGATCGAGAATTTGAAGAACGACAAAGACCTGTAGATCCACCTATGGAAAATAATCCTCATAAGAGGAAACCTTCTTGGGTATGTGAACTTATCCAAGGTACGGAAATATATGGGGCTCCAGAAGAAAATCACAGAGAAAGAAAAAGGACCAGATCCTACTCCGGGTATGTAGCTTTACTATGTGATTTCTTTGATAAAGAACCTTCCAGTTATGAAGAAGTGGCAGAATAGAAATAATGGATGGATGCTATGATCGAAGAGTACCAATCGATCATGAAGAATGATGTTTGGGATGTTGTCCCAAGACCAGACGGGAAGTCAGTTGTAACTTCGAAATGGATCTACAAGATCAAGCATGCTGCAGATGGTAGCATTGAAAAGTATAAGGCAAGATTTGTATCTCGAGGTTTCTCTCAAAAAGAGGGAATAGACTATGAAGAGACCTTTGCACTTGTAGCCAAATACATGTCCATCATATCATTACTTGCTCTGGCTGCAGTGATGAAATGGAAGATACAACAAATGGATGTCAGGACTACCTTCTTGAATGGTGTAGTGGAAGAGGAAGTGTATGTAGAACAACCACTCGGTTTTGAGACACATAACAGAGAGTCTCATGTATGCAGATTGAAGAAATCCCTATACGGTTTGAAACAGGCACCCAGGACCTAGTACGACAGAATTGATAGCTTTCTATCCAGTTTGGGATTTACCAAAAGTAAAGCAAATTCCAACCTTTACTACAAGGTTGAAGATGGAAACCCAGTGATGCTTCTACTGTATGTAGATGTTGTGAACACCTTGAGCCAGTTCTTGAAAAATCTGAGAAATTTTCACTTGATTTCTGCAAAGCATATTCTAAGGTACTTGAAGGGTACAGTTGATTATGGGCTCAAGTATGATGCAAATCAAAATATTAACCTAGAGGGTTATGTTGATTCAAATTGGGCAGGCAGTTCCATTGATAGGAAGAGCACCTCAGGGTGTTGCTTCAGTATGGGATTAGGTGTGATCTCTTGGTTTAGTAGGAAGCAATCCTATGTGGCACTAAGTACAGCTGAAGCAGAGTATGCCACAGCTTGTTTAGCTAGTTGTGAGGCAGTATGGTTGTGGAAGCTATTGTCTGATTTATTTGATCACCAGTTGGATGCTACTTGTATACATTGTCACAACCAGAGTTGTGTGAAGTTGTCAGAGAATCTAGTGTTCCATGACAAGTGGAAGCTTATCGAGATCAAGTACCACTATATCAGGGATATGGTGCAGAAGGGAGTAGTGAAGCTCCAGTATGTTGTGACGGAGGAACAGATAGCTAGTGTATTGACGAAGCCATTGGCTAGAGTGAAGTTTGAGTACTTCAGGAATAAGCTTGGTGTTCTCCAGATCGAGGTTTCCTCCAAGGGAAAGTGATGAGTCCCATATCCATTCTGACATGGTGAGAGGATTGGTTCCTTCCATGGTCAGATGTAAGGGTTGAGCCATTCTGTCATGGTGAGAGGATTGGTTCCTTCCATGACAGATGTGAGTGCTAAGCCATTCTAAAATGAATGTAGGATTGGTTCCTACATGATCAGATATAAGGGCTATTTCCATTCTTGGAATGGAGCTGCCTAGTGATGTACCAGGAAAACTCAGTTTATGACTGAGGTTCATTTTGATATGATCGTGAGATTCGTTCTCACATGAAGATATGAGTGCATGGCCATTCTGATGTGATAGAGGGATGTGTTCCCACTTGATCAGATATAAGGGCTGAAGCCATTCTGTCATGGCTAAAGGATTAGGTTCCTCCCATGTCAGATATGAGTGCTAAGCCATTCTGAGTTAGTGTCAGATGTAAGGGCTACCACCATTCTTTGAATGGAGCTACCTGGTGAGGTACTAGGGATCCTCAGTCTAGGACTGAGAGCCTTTTTTATGTGACTGAGGGATGTCTTCCCACGTACTCATATATAAGTGCAGTAGCCTTTCTTATGCGACTGAGGGATGTGTTCCCATGTACTCAGATATAAGTGTAGTAGTCTTTCTGATGTGACTGAGGGATGTGTTCCCATGTACTCACATATAAGTGTAGTATCCTTTCTGATGTGACTGAGGGATGTGTTCCCATGTACTTAGATATAAGTGCAGTAGCCTTTCTGAGGTGACTGAGGGATGTGTTCCCATGTACTCAGATACAAGTGCAATAGCCTTTCTGATGTGATTGAGGGATGTGTTCCCATGTACTTAGATGTAAGTGCAGAGCCTTTCTGATGTGACTGAGGTATGTGTTCCCACGTACTCAGATGTAAGTGCTGGGCGAAGACCTACATGGAGGCTAGGCCTACAACTAGCATGAAAAAGGGCTGGCTCTGTAGAACTTCCTGTGACGAGAAGAATCATGAGATAGGACCAGTGATGATGATCCAGATCAAGTGATGATCCAGATCCAGTGATGGTTCCCAGTGATGATCCAGATCGAGCGATGATCCAAATCTGGTGATGATGATCCAGCAGTGAGGATCCATATCCAGTGATGATGTCCCGTGATGATCCAGATCGAGATATGATCCAGATTCGAAGACTGACGATGAATTGAAGATGAAGATGACTTGAATAATTAGAAGACTTGAGATGCAGATGACGAGATGATCCAGCTGATGCAAAGAAGAAGACTAGTGCTGAAAACTGTGTCAAAATAATACCTTCCTAGTTAAGAGGAAGTGTTGATGTATTTGTAACTTTAGAATGTATTCATCTATGTATCATATGTATTGTAACCTGATGTTATTCCAGGATATATCTATAATGTAATTGAGTCATATTTCCATGCCCCGATGTTTCAGTCAGGAGGATTAATTATGTAAAAAAGTCATGTAAAGTCATAGTGGGTAACCCTCCGATTGTATAAGGGTTAAAGTATCCGCAGTTCTTGGGCACTAGGGTTATTAGAATATCCTAGTTGAGGTCAGCCCTAGTAGGGTTTTAGTCATGTCGGGATTAGTATAAATAGAGAACTAGAGTCTCTATTTATCACACAACTCATCCACACTCAAGTGTAGCGCATAGTTGAGGAAGGAGAAGTTACTGGGTCTAGTCAAGAAGAAGATTACTGCTGTTGGGAGATCACTTACTGTTTTGGGGCTTTTACTGTTTTGATGCTGATTCTATCTTTGAGGAATTTTTGGGGTTTTCTCCTTTATGGTTTCCCCAAGGAAAAAACTATGTTCATTGTCTATTGTGTTTTGATTGATGTGCTTGTTATTCTCTCAGTAAAGATCCTAACATAATGCTAGCTCAAAGTTGAAAAACTAACAACGATGCCATCATTCTCTTGTACTGACAGCTATTATCGAGTATTGACATAATGGTCAGTCACTGTCACAGAGTTTCCCACACTAGATCCACCTAGGGTGATGTCTTATCATGAGAGCCAAATATTTGTTGAATCCTCATGCATTTAACAATCCATCAGTGTCTGCTAACTGTCTGGGACCTCCCACCATTTGTCTCTTAGTTGTTTCATTGGCGGGTTTATAGTGCACCATTATTTCCATGCAACTTCATATTTCTGCTTAACTTCATATTTCCATGCAAATTCATGTTTCCACGCACTTTGTGCTAGGGATTCCTCCCTTGCTAATTTCCTCCCTTCAAATTATTATTAATTTTTTTCCTCTACATCCCGGCCTTATTTCCTTGCACAATTTCAAGTTGTTGGTGTCGGCTCAAGCAGCGTAGCAGGATGAATCTTGTCTTGGAATTTCTTTACCATTTATTGAAACTTAGAAACTTCCTCTTCAACTTCCTCTACTTGTGCGGCCAACTGCTCAACCCGGTCGGAATGGAGATGTTCCAACAATTCTTCCTCTATTGATTGTGCTATGCCTGGAAGTTTTTGCTACACAAGTTGAATAATGTTTGTGAGTTTCTTGGCTACCAAATAATGTGTCTCTACCTCAGATTCCCTAGTCTTTTTGTGTTCATGAAGGGTCTGTACTTCTTGCTGCAGTCTCTTGATATTTGCATTTTTGACAACCTTCTGTTGGAGGGGAAGCTTCCTCATTTTCTCCTTTGCACCGCTGATTTTCTCATCTGCATCTCATGCACTCTGCCTGATTTTCTTAGTTGTCTCATCTTCGAGCAACACTCCCCAAATGGTATCAACAACATGTGTGGCCTTTTCACAGAGGGATTGACCTTCTCTGATTTTATCAACAGCTTCAGATGCTTTTTTTCTTCTTTCCTCAAGCACCTAAATGGGTGTGCTTGGCATCTTCCTGGCTTGCAACTCCTCCACTTGCTATCGAATATCCTGCGCGATATTTTTTATTCTGATCACTTTATCCAGGGAGGCTTCATCTTCTTGCCCTGCTTCTGGAAGGAATGTTGCAATGACATTCTTGATAGAGTCCACTAATGCGACGTGGTTTTGCTCATGTGCTAGTATTTCCTATTCTTTTTTGGCAAGAGGAGTTATGCTCCCCTGCAGTTCCTGCTCTTTCTCCTTCAACAGGGCCTTGCACAACTTTTCCTTCCATTGCTACTTTGTTTCTCGTGTTATCAACCCAAATGGCACTTCTCCGTCCGAGTGCCGACACTTCACTTGTTGGCACACAAAAGGACATTTATGGATTGAAGGTTTCCTAAAACACTATAGATGGGCATGTTATGAAATACATTCACTACCCATCCATATTTCCATTTTTACCTTTTCATATGTCAATTGCTATACGTGAATTTTCCTATAAGCCACCCACGTACATACATGAATTTTCCTACAACATATCGCGTACGGTATGTGAGTATTTTCATTGCAACCCGCGTACAGATCTGTATGTGGGTTTCCCTTATAGCAACTCACATTCCATACACAGGTTTCCAGTATCAATACTCACGTACGCCTTCCTTTGAGATTTAAAATAATAAATCGTGATTAATGGAGATGTGTTAAGCCCTAATCAATAACTATATTAACTGTCTCAATCTCCTCAACCTTCGAAACTACTCTATTTCACTAAGTATAAATAGAGGCCTTGGGGAGGGCATTAATCAATGATACTTGGAGAGCAAAGTTATGCTGGTGGTATCTATTCAGAATTCTTTGGAGCAGTAGAACTCAGAATCCTCTAGTTGCATAGGAGTCCTTGTTTCAGGCATTGGGTTGTAACCTTAACTCATTCACTATTGTTAATAAAGAGAATCCTTATTCCAAATGTGTGTTGAATATCTTTCATGTATCATGGTTTGATGAATATTTATGATTAAGCACTCTATATATTGTTTATCTAAATTTTCAAATATACATATATAAGTTTTCATTTAAAGGATTCGCTCTTTGCAGGTTAAGGAGAAACATCTCTGAAAGCTTTGGAGGAGAAGCAGAGTGGGAGAAGACAAAGCTTGGATCAATCGTCGTGAATCGGGTGAGTCCATCCTATCTTCCTATTTCCTTTTTGTAATTTAAAGCTGATTTTCTGCAAGTTTTAAGAGTACATTGGTAACCCCATAACTTTGGTTATAAGGTGTTTATTCCTGAACAACAGAACTGGTGACTCCGCTGGGGAACCCAGACTGCTGTAGGTTATTTCTGTTACCATTGACCAGTCTTTTCCTTGAGTTTGTGTGTGGTATATTGACCCGGTTCATGCTTACCATAGTGTTTGAGGACCTTAGGAATTTTCCTTCTTTTTAGAAAATTTTGTACCTGTATGCGGATTCCTCTTGCATACAGTCGCATACAGAGGCTTTTGTACGCGGGTTTCTCTTTAGGACAGTCATGTACAGTATGCGAGTTTCCCTTATACACAGTTGCGTACAAGCCTTGGAATAGGAATTTTTGGGCTAGGGTTTGCTTGTCCCTATCCCTTTATAATTTCTATTTTCTAGTTGGTCCTCCTTACAAGCACTGTGCTATTAGTATGATGACCTTGTTGGCCGCACCTTCTACTTTCTTGTAAATATCTCGAGTTCTCTTGTTTGGATTTTCATTCTGTTTGCAAGTTTGAAGTGGATTTGCCTATTTGGGTTATAGGTTTAAGTGTTGTTTGTCTGAAGCAGTGATCAGGTTTCCAGGCATTGTTTATCCCAGCCTATTTTCAAGTAGTGTTTCGTGTGCCACTTACCTTTGTGTGATTTCAATGTCTTGTTACACTGTGTCCGCCCAAGCTAGGGTTCCAAGTCTTCCTTAGGTGGTTGATTTCTTGGTCTTTATAATCTGTTTACTTCACTTTGGTTAATTTATACAGTTTGTTAAATTCAAGAATACTCGAGTTCTTCTGCATTTTGGGTGCATAAGTAGTCTTTGAGCATTTTAAAAAGTGAAAAGAAAACATTGTTAAATCCTTTTGCATTTTTTTTTGCATAGAGTAGTTTTATTTTCAGTTTTAAAATATAATCTCAAAACTACAAAAATATAGTCTTAGTATTCTCTTTATCATTGCATTTGTTCATCAATTTATATTTACAAAAAGAAAAAGAAGTTGGTTTTAGTAGTGGTAATTTGCTTTGAAAGATACACCTTTGTTTTTTATTATTATTTCTTATCGAGTCAAAAACACCATAGTCCATCACTCCACTTCTTGCTGAGTAAGAAACAACCCTTAAAATGAACGCAATAATTAAAATTTACTAGTAATTTTTATTTTCTAGGGCCATTCACCTACTAGCTTAGGCTGGACTTGTGGGATAGGAAGTGTAAACTTCCCATAAGTTTTAAAATTCAGACGTAGTGGACCATTCAATAGGCAAGTCCTTGTCTTTATCAATTGTATCTGGGAAGATCATCTCAAAAGGGAGTCAAGCACGAGGCCGCGTGGAGCCATTGGACTGAGGAGATAACCCTCTGATTCCTTGTCAAAACGTAAATTAGGACTTTTACGCATCTGGGGAGTCTATCCTAGACAGATTTTTGGTTTCAACTACCTTACCCATGCATACAAGTTAGGCTTGCGACTATCCCCCCAGACTGTTGGTATAGCTAAGGTAGCATTTAGTCTCTTGACATCTAGGGTTCATACCTAGGTAAACCAGAAGGCTATTTCTAGTTCACCTTGGACGGGCTTGGAAGGTAACCCTTGTTGAAAGTGTAGGAGGGCAGTGGGTGATTCCTTCACTTGTGCCTAAGAACCACTTCAAGGATGCCAAGTAACAGTTTTTTAGCTTTCTTCAGGAAATCATATCTTTACCCTTGTTTATTGTTTGAGACTTTAGGAAATTTCATAGTGTTTACTCTGTGTTTGTCTGTCTTTAGTTGACCTTAGGGTTTGATTTGTCAAATTTTCAATCATGGAGGACCAACCTATAAGAAGGTCATGAAGGTTGCAAAACCTTCCTCCCTTCATCACATTGGAACCTCCACCTCCACCCCAAAGGCGGAGATTGGACACTAACAGTTCATTTGAACTGGTAGGAGTAAGTGAAGTTCCGGGTTAACCAACACTTACAGCTAACCATTTTGATTTTAATACAGTTGAGATAGAAGACTTGCAGGCTGACGAGTTTGCGAGAAACTTTAACACACCCTTAACTGACTTAAACGATCCTGTGATTGTTCAGGCTAGACCTTTTGATTCACCTGTTTTAGGTGTCCCTATGGGCAGGATTATGTCTACTGCGGGAGAGAGTTCTTTTGTCTTCACCTCAGTCGTTCCAGCTAAAGGGGTGCTACCTCCCCTATTTAATACCCCTAGATATAGCACACCTACTATGCCATTGACTACAGCGAGCTGGGTGGTCCAACCACCGGTTCATGTAAGCTTAGCAGGTGCTTCTGCTGACACGGTTACTGGGATTCCTAGTATACCTATTGTTCCTTCCTCCTTCACATACACTACCCAGAGTGGTCTGGTAGGATCCTCGGCTTTCATCCAAGGATTTCCTTGGAATGGGGGGCACATTCCCCCATCCACTCCGTACGTAGGCCCATCACCTTCATATATAGGAGTCTAGTTTGGAAACAATACCTCTTACGGGCAAAGTTTTCAAACTCCAGTCTCAGCCTCGTTTACGAGCTCTCCCTTTTCACTGTTTAGCGGAGGGATACTTGCTCATGTTTTTCAGACCCCATTTTTTACTAGGACGACCCGAACCTCTTATACTGCACCCCCCACTCACAATCATGTGGCTTACAGATGGAATCCATTTCAAAGTAATCCATCCACTTCACAACCGGTGGCAGGGGACAACCCCACCTTTACTTATGGGCATTCGAGGGCAGGTCCCTCTAATCCCCAGACTAGCACTTTTACTGCCCTCGTGCGACCCAAGCTTTTATTCCTGGCAATGTTAAAATTACCATACTTGTCTAAGTTAATGAACAACCCGATGAGGCATGACCCCTCATGGCCACCTGTTTCCATCAAATTTCCATCGGACATCCCTAAATTCAAGGGAAAATTTGGTGAAGATCCTATGGCTCATGCGGGCCACATTTCATTTATGGTGTTCTTCGAATTCACTAAGTGAAGATTCATTTAGGTTGAGGTTGTTCCAAAGAACCTTAACAAGTACTATGGAAAAATGGTACATTTAGTTTCCTTCTGTTGCATTCAGTGGTTTTTGGGACTTGGCTAGTGCATTTCTTAGCCACTTTCAGCTTCCGTTCTGATATGATTTTGGAACAGACTTGTTATATACCTTTAGGTAGAACAAGGCTACCCACATCTTGGATCATATCCAAGAGTGGAGGAGGTGAAAGATCCTTATAAAATCCATTATTCCTCCTGAGTTCTTACTAGAGTGGTTCCTTAAATCCCTTTTTCCCTACATATCTAAGGACGTATCCACTTCAGGAGTGACGAATGAAGAAGAATCCATTCTTAGGGCCCGTCAATTGGATTTTATTTATTCACAATCTGGGATATTGTATGAGATTATCCTTGAGGCACTGAGGCCTACCCATGATGCAGAGAAACCTAATCTTGGACCCCATGCCAATGGTGTGGTTGGGTCCGTAAACTCTCCCACTATAGAGTCTTTGGCCAAACAGCTTCATCAATTGTCCGTTAAACATTCTACGGTAGAGGAAGCAAAGGATTCCCCATCCCCCCAGAGTGCAAATGTTTTTGCATAGACCTCTCAGAAGGGTAATCAACAGCCTAGTGGGAAGAAAAAGAGAGGAAAGAAAGGAGAGGGAAATCAAAACAAGGAGAAACCCGCAAATAGTACTGATGGGGGAAAGAAATAAAAGAAAAAGGCTAAATTCCCATGTAAGTTATGCCACAAGGATCACCTCACTCACTTTTGTCCCCTTATGGAACAAGCCCAGAAGCTACTTAAAGCTCAACCACCGGCTGTCATGAAGGATCCTTTTCCCCAAGAACAGAACTCTGCTTCAGCTTCTAATGTAGCAGGGGGCACTCCAAATGCCCCAGACCCAAACTATATCAACATGGTTCAATCTTCGACTTTGTTACAGACAAGGAATAAAAACTATGAGAAAGAGACTTCTGACAAGGGTAAGGCTATAGGTGAAACTTCTAACCCTCTAATGATTGAGAAGCCTGCTGAAACTATTCCAAAGATACCAAAAGGTGTCTTTAAGAAGACCTTGCATAACCCTAATGCTAGGGCTTCTTCAAACTACTCCCTAGTTGAATACTTAGCCCAAACCCTGTGTGCAATGTCAGCTTTAGAGGTGTTACAGAGTTGTCCTGCTTAGCGAGATGCCCTCTTAGCAGATTTAGGCAGCATGGACTCGTCGAGTCTCATGGCGAAATTTCATTTGTCTGATGTTAAAATTCACCTACCTTACCAGGTATCCTTATCAATAGATGTCATCCATGGTGGAAATACCATTGGAAGGGCAGTTGTTGATGAGGGTGCTTCTACAAGTGTTATGTCCTTGTCCCATTGGAAAGCTCTCGGATCCCTAGAGCTGGTCCCATCAAACACTCTACTTACTCCTTTCGATGGAAGGTCATTTCGTCCGCATGGTATCCTACCGGATTTTGAAATTAAGATGTTAGGGAAAGTAGTGTTTGTTGATATGGAAGTGATTGATGCACCTTTGGACTATAATTTTCTTCTGGGAAGAAGATGGACTTATGCCATGTCCGCTATTGCGTCAGCCGTCTTTTGGGTGGTAGGATTTCCACATGAAGGGAAGTTGGTTACTGTTGACCAACTTGATTTTACTTGAAAAGGCTGCTTGGAGTCTAATGAGTCCACTGTGCCATTGGTTGATCAAGTCAAACCTGCTGCACAGAGCTTGGGGGCTGGAATGTACACATCACTGATGGGCACATTTGATCTTCCATCCCTGATTAACTATATTGGTTCTACTTGTGTGGGGAACTCCATAGCCACAGTTGTTGATAGGACTGATCCTTGGGTTCTCCCTTCCCCCCATGAACTGGAAGTACCCCTATCAACAGTGGAAGTAGCTTTCCAGTCTATCAGTCAAACCACCGTTGACCCCATTCCAGACCCTCTTATAGTCTCAGAGGACCTGGAAGAAGTATATTTTCCTACTTGGGCAGAAAACTCTTTGCACTCTATGGACTGTTTAGATATGGTTTTACCTTCTGATGAAGTCATTCTAGAAGCCTTGAGAAGACATGATAAGATTTTTGAAGATCTTCATCATCAATCATATTTTCTTCCAGATCCAAGTAGGATAGAAAATCAAGAGTTTCATATGAGACTGTCATATGATGTTGATACACCCATCAATCCCTTACCCAGGGAAGGAATGTTTTCCAAGGGGAATATGTAAAATATTTCCACTACTATCCCTATCAAAATCTCTGTGAATCCTGATGTCGTGGAAAACATATATATAGGTGCAAATTGCTCTCCTGAGGAGATTGTCATGTATACTTCCTTGTTTAAGGAATTTTGTGATGTTTTTGCCTGGTCATATGAGGACATGCCAGGCATTGATCCATCGATAGTTGAACATGAGGTATGAACATACCCTGATTCCAAACCTATTCAGAAAATGTTAAGACCTGTTAACCCGCGTAAAGTGGCGACTGTGAAGGCTGAAGTTGAAAAACTATTAAAGGATGGTTTTATTTATCCCATAGATCTGACGGAATGGGTATCCAACCCTGTTCCCATTGATAAGAAGCAAGGGACCATATGCATCTGTACTGACTTTAGAGATTTGAA
Organism: Pseudotsuga menziesii; assembly: GCA_001517045.1. NCBI lineage: Eukaryota > Viridiplantae > Streptophyta > Pinopsida > Pinales > Pinaceae > Pseudotsuga > Pseudotsuga menziesii. The sequence continues at coordinate 83,725 of LPNX011082413.1, read as the reverse complement.
TAAATCCTATCCTAAGGACAACTATCCCACGCCATTTATAGATCATATTATATATGCTTGTGCGGGAAGTGAGGTGTTCTCGTTTATGGATGGTTTCTCCAGATATAATCAAATTCAAATAAAACAAGAAGACCAACATAAAACTACTTTCATTTTTCCTTGGGGTACCTTCGGATACAAAAAAATTCCCTTTGGATTGAAAAATGCTAAGGCAACCTTTCAACAGGCTATGAACTTTTCCTTCCATGATATCAAAGCCATTGTCGAACCTTACCTTGATGATATTCCTACACATTCTCGTAAGAGGATTGAGTATCCAAATCACTTACAGTTGATATTTGAGAGATGCAGATACTATAAGATCCACTTGAATCCCCACAAGTGTATGTTCTGTGTCGATTCATGGAGACTGCTCGGGTTCATTGTCTCTAATAGAGGCATCCAGGTGGATCCATTAAAAGTAGAGGCCATTGTAAATCTGCCTCCTCCTCATTCTATCAGGAAACTTCAAAGCCTGCAGGGAAAGTCTAATTTTCTTCGACATTTTATCATTAACTATGCCAAGATTACCAAGGGTTTCATGCACCTGCTTAAACAGGACACCCCATTTGTATGGGATGAAACTGCACAACTCTCTTTCGAGGCATTGAAAAAATATTTGTTGTTGGCACCTTTAATGTGTCCGCCAGATTACTCTAGAGATTTTCTATTGTATCTGGCTGCGTCCGAGTCAACCATTGGGGTAGTACTGGTCCAGGAAGATGATAGCCTTGTAGAGCATGTCATTTACTATCTTAGCTATGCTTTAGATGGACCTAAACTCAGGTAATCCCACATTGAGAAGTTAGCCTTAGCAGTTCTCTATGTTGTTCAGAGGTTACGTCACTACATTTTACTGAGGACCACAATAGCAGTGGCAGATGTGAATCCCTTTCAATATGTTTTGTCCCGATGGATTGTTGGGGGCAAATTCAACAAGTGGATAGTCATTCTCCAAGAGTTTGACTTGGATTTTTAGTCCCCTAAGTCTAAAAAGTCCTTAGTTTTTGTTGAACTTATAGCAGAATTTCCTACTGAAGAAGATGTAGTCATTCAAGATGACTCATTCCCATATGAGAATATCTTCCTGATATCCACCTCTAATTCCTAGTATGGAGATATACTTATATATCTCCAAAATTTGAAGTATCCTACAGCTTCCTCAAGGGAGGAACGATGTAAATTACGCCTTCATGCTAAGAACTACCTCATCATAGGATATACGTTATATCAAAGAGGGGTAGATTCCATTTTGCGTCGATGTCTTACCCATGAGGAAGCGGAGATTGTCCTGAATGATTCCCATAGTGGAGTGTGTGGGGGTCATTTATCTAGGTTAGTTATGGCCCAGAAGATACTATGTGCCGGTTATTTCTGGCCCACAATCTTCAAAGATTGTGTAGAAGCAGTAAAGCACTATCATCCTTGTCAGCTTTACACTAGGAAAACGCGGTCACATCCTACTCTGTTGTTTCCCATTGTCTTGGTAGGCCCCTTCATGAAATGGGGGATTGATTACGTGACATGCAACCCAGCCTCGACTGGAGGGCATAAATATATTATTGTCGATGTTGACTATTTTACGAAATGGGCAGAGGCAATGCCTACTTTTAAAGCCGATGAGGAAACCGCAACTTTCTTCATATTCAATCAAATTATAGTACGGTTTGGTACACCCAAAGTGATTGTCACTGACCATGGAAGTCATTTTCAAAATAGCATGATGATGGAACTGACCACTATTCTTGGATTCATACAAGAACATTCATGTTCGTACTATCCTCAAGCAAATGGTCAGTTTGAGGTTGTAAACAAGACTTTGAAGACCATCCTCAAACGTACAATTGATGCAACCCGTTCTAACTGGAATATCATGCTATAACCTGCTCTTTGGGCGTACCGAACTAATGTAAAAACTTCTACAGGTTTCTCCTTCTTCCAACTTGTTCATGGAGTGGAAGTCGTTACCCCGGTTGAATGTGAAATCCCGTCTTTGAAAATAGCTATTCATGTGATACTCGATATGACAAAGCTTGAAGAACATCTGGTACAATTACAACACCTTGATGAACATCGTAGAGATGCTCTGACTACTAATCAAGCTCACAAGAATAGGGTCAAAAACTAATATGATAAGTCGGTCAAACCTCGGATTTTCTCTGAGGGGAAACTTGTTTTGCTTTGGGCCAAGACAAAGAACCCCTAGGGGCAAGAAAATTCAAGGCCATGTGGTTAGGGCCTTATGTCGTGTCGAAAGTCTTAAAGAAGGGCACATATGAGTTAATTGATTTTGATGGGAACAAGCTACCTGGGCCTAGAAATGGGCTCTATCTAAAAAAGTTCTATGCTTAGGCTTAGTGCTTTTTCTTGTATTTTCTTGTATGTATTTTTTATGTACATTAGTTTGTTGGTTTTGTTTTTTATACCATCTGCTGGTTGTTGCAGATGTGTTCTGAGAGGTATATAGGTTTCGTTGATGGCGCAAGTTGCCACACTTGTAATCTAACTTCAGCAGCATGGGTCATTTACTCTCCCTCAGGATAGCTAGTTGCCTCAGGAGGCACTTTCTTAGGACCTGCTTCTAATAATGTTGCTAAGTATAGGGTTGTAATTGAGCTTCTATGGGATGTTTTTTCACATGGTATCACCCAACTAGAAGTACACCTAGACTCTCAACTCTTGGTTTCTCGTCTCAATTGAGCTTATCAGGTGTGGAACCCTATTCTATTACGTCAATTCATGCAAGTTAGGTTATTGGAAAGAAATTTTGAATTTATTATATTCAATCACATTCCAAGAAATCAGAATTCATTGACCTATGCATATGCTAATTACAATTTAGATTGGCATCTAACACACATTTCATAAAAATATACAGCATGCACATAAAAAAAACTTGTAAATAAACCAACAACAATATATATATATATATATATGTGTGTGTGTGTGTGTGTGTGTGTGTGTATAGATAGGTCGAGTCTGATCCTTAGATCCAGTCATAACTATATAATATACAAAAAATATACAAAATGTGGATCATAGTCCATCAAAATGTCCTAGATCTAAGCAGGACCACCCTAGTCACTTGGACCACCTTGGTCCCCATGGTCTCTCTGTACTTTGGCTTCCTCAACCTCTTTGGCTTCGATAGCCTCCACAACATCTATGTACACCAGAACTATTGTGGCCACCCGCCTCAAAAGGCGTAACCAGACAAGTGGAACTCCAACCACAAATTCCTACATGATATTTAGGATATGCTCTATCCACAAAGTGGGCACTCTCTAGGTAATCCTGGCCAGCTTTCCCTCTAGAACCCTAATAAGCCCCAGGTCTTCGCCTAAGACATGATGAACAAACATACGTGGACGCCTCTCAGGGTGGACCAGTCCAATATCTGCATTTTGACATGTTTATAGGATTAGGACTCTTATACATATGTATATATCTATATATTCAAATTCATAAAAAATTTAAAAAATTGAAAATTAAAAAATTACCTAGCTCTCCCCATGCTCCTCCTGGAGGGAGGACAAGGTCTGGATCACCTCGAAAATCCATCCCGGCATATGGAAACTGCTCCAATGCTGGTAACTGCCACTCCCACCTAACGTAGAAGTCATCATCGTATACACTCTGCACTGAGTCACCTCCTCCTTGGTGGAGGAATATGTATCCCCATCTACTTAACCTAGGCTAACGTGGAGATCAGACTAGTATGGGTATAGCAAAGCTCAACCCTGGCACTCTCTCTTGAAGAAGGAAACCAATATGCTATAATACCTGAAGTTCTTCCACCTTCCTCTCTTGCAATTAGAGAGTTTTTTTCTCAAAATGGGGACAAATCCTAAACACCAATCATACAGGGCACCCTGCATACAATCCACCGCCAAATGCATTTGGTTCTGTGTAGCTAGATGGAGTGACGATGATCCCGCAATCCTCATTATATTGATTGTCATTACTTGTAGTGAAAGATCATGTATATGTGCAATTGGGATACAACTCCCTCTCTTTTGGGTACCAAGTGCGCAGTACACATCAATGTAATTCTGGACACTTAGAGGATCACAACCTCTGTCGGTGCCCTCTAAGTTGACTGGTGATCCTAATCATGATAGACCGGCAATAAAATATATGTCCTCGGAAGTAATTTCCAAAGTTTCACCTTGTAGGTTGAACATCCCTAAATCATGGTCCCAATAGTTTATCATGAACTCTAGCAAGCGGACATTGGCCAGCATAGGTGATGCGGAAAAGAATTTCAACAACCCACCCATTTGTAAAACATGTACGGTGGGCGCACTTTGGAGTGCTTCCTGGTCCATATCCTCATGCTCCCATTCCCTCCATTCCAACACAATATTCACACCTAGAAAAACAAACATTATGAATCTAGAGTATCATATAAATTTTCAAAACTTTTGACTCAATATAGCTTTTTCTCCTTCACGCAGTACACGCGACTATCTAGTTAGACATGTCACGTACTGTATGCGACTGTCTCTCAGGGAAACTTGCGTACAGAACGCGTGTACGCGAGTTTCAACATAGTGAACCCGCGTACACAATGTGACCTGCTTTAGGAGGCTTAAAAACACAAAATTGGGACTCAAAATTGAAAATTTCTAGGATCAAATTGAAGAGCTCAAGGTGTAGGCTTACCTGCAACTTGCGGAATTGGATTTCATCCACTGGATTGTCCACACTGATCTAATGAAGGTAGAGGTAAACACTTGCTTTCTATGGCTAAAATTCAAAATGGCGAGTTTATTTTAGTTTTTGAACTATTTGTAGAAATTATATTTCTAAAGTGGGTTTTTTTCCTATAGTTCGAAATGTATTTAACTAATACCATATCTCTTTTGGCCTTGTAATAGCTTTTTCATGATTATGAAGTGTTTTTGCTCCTATAGGGTGGTTTTTGTCATTTCCAATGCATTTCTGCATCTATACTTAATCCACTTAAACTTAGCAATCAACATTTTTCTATGGACTATGGTATTTTAAAACCATTAGCTCCCCGTCTCTACCATTGTTCTTCCATGGATAGGACCTTCCTCTCATGAGTACCCTCATTTAGAACCTATGTTGTCTTTTGATACTCATGCTACAGTTGTTTCAAGTACAGGGGTATCCTCTTAGCTATTTTTCATGCCAAATAGAGCCTCTTTTTGGTCTCTTTTAACAAGCTATCCCTTTATAAGACTCCCCGCCCTTATGGAGTTTCTTTAGGCCCAGGTCTGACTCCTTAAAAATAAACTTGACTGTCGAGTTAACTTTTCCATTCAAGATCGTCAAGAATATGTGAATGGGCATCCGCATTGGTGATAGGTTATCTGTTTCTCGTACCTTGCAGAATAATATGAGAAAGGGAAACTCTCTTTTCTACTGAATTGAGAAGAGTATTTTCAGGCATAGGTTTATCACTTTTCCAGACCCGAGGGACTAAATTTACAGAAAAGGAACTCCCGATATGAGCTTAGTTTTCTCTTTTTCATGCTCTGGACCAAAACATGAAAAAGATTCTGAGTGTACTTTATGTCTTTGTCATGCTTGTTAAACATTAAAGAACAAAGCATCGAGTTTATTGTTGTAAGCCCCATTTCTCGTACTCACATGGATATTTCCGAGTGATCTTGCTTTCCTTCACACTCGTAAAACTCAAGCTATTTGCTATTTTCGAAGGAGTGTTGGGTAGGTGGTAATTTAACCTTCTTCAGACCTCCCTGACTAAGTACTAAAAAGGTTCACCTTTTCTTCTACAGAAGTTAAGAAAGTTCTTCTGTGGTATGTTTTATACTTTTCCGGCCTTAGGAGACTAAATTGGATGAAAAAGGACCCCTCTAGAGTCTTCTTTGGAGTTTTTAGACTCTCTAAAAGTGAAAACACCAACTGAGCATGTACTAGTTCGGGCTCATTAAATCCACGAATCAGTGACACTATCAAGCATTATTTTCTCTTCTCTTCAAGCTTGTTAAAAAGTGAAGAGAGATCCGAGTTGACTTTCCTAGACTCATTAAAATTTAACAGGGAAGGTAAAGAAGAATTTTTCTCTTATTTTTAGTTAGTGGCAACATGTCATCCTTAAACATAGCACTCTCTATTTTTTCTGATACCCATGTCTCAGTGTTCACTTTCAGTTCAGCTATTACTTCGAGTTTATTACTCCTCCTCTTGTCCGCTATACCTGGGGAATCTGATCATGTATCCTACATGACAGATAAGTCTAGTTGTTCTATCTATAAAGTTAAAATCTGGCTTGGGTCATCTCTATGTCGTGCTCACTATTCAAAGACTTAACTCAATGTCTGATATTTATCCTAATCCCATCATTGTCATATCTGTTATCTCTTGTGTCTCCCTTCCTTTACCCAGTTCCTAGTCACTCTTGTGATCTGTTGGAGCATCTATTGCCTTCCTTATCACATTATGGTTCCACTTCAGTACTTCCTGACGATGAAGACCTATAGTTTTGATGATAGTACCTCAGGATTCACTTCCATCATTGGTGAATTCCTTTGCTTCAGTTGTCGATTATCACCTATTGATTGAAAAACTATTGAATCCGCTCCATGTTTGACTTCAACCTACATTTATCCACATGGCTTGGATTGTACTGGTTCTTTGGGATTGTTCATGAAGACGTTAGTTCCTCAACTATGGACTAAGTTACGCAAGATTATGTTACACTTATGTACACAACTTCCAGATCTTTGAAGACTCATCACTATTGTATATTGTGGCTTCGATCTGTTTTTGTAATATACGTGGTCTTGTACCCATATTATATGATGTACTCAAATATTGTAAAGGAGCTAGTGTTCTGGTATATTGAACATAGCATCCTCAGATATGACTTTGTATATGACATTATTGTATTTGTTTCAGGTACTACCTCTGTTCCATTGGATTTTTGAGTTATCCAAAGATAAAGATTATAATGTATCTCGGCCATCGAATCCCTTTGACCTCACACATTAGGGGACATCTGTTATCAACCCAAATGGCACTTCTCCATCTGAGTGCCGACACTTCACTTATTGGCACACAAAAGGACATTTATGGATTGAAGGTTGCCTAAAACACTATATATGGGAATTATGAAATACATTCACTACCCATCCATCTTGCCATTTTTACCTTTTCATATGTCAATTTCTATACGCGACTTTTCCTATAAGCAACCCGCATACATATGCAACTTTTCCTACAGCATATCATGTACGTTACGCGAGTATTGTCATTGAAACCTGCATACAGATCTGTATGTGGGTTTCTAGTATCAATACCCATGTACACCTTCCTTTGACATTTAAAATAATAAATCATGATTAATGGAGATGTGTTAATCCCTAATCAATACCTATCTTAACTGTCTCAACCTCCTCAACCTTCGAAACTACTCTATTTCACTAAATATAAATAGAGGCCTTGGGGAGGGCATTAATCAATGATACTTGGAGAGCAAAGTTATGCTGGTGGTATCTATTCAGAAGTATTTGGAGCAGTAGAACTCAGAATCCCCTGGTTGTAGAGGAGTCCTTGTTTCAGGCGTTGGGTTGTAACCTTAACTCATTCACTATTGTTAATAAAGAGAATCCTTATTCCAAATGTGTGTTGAATATCTTTCATGTATCATGGTTTGATGAATATTTATGATTAAGCACTCTATATATTGTTTATTTAACTTGTAAAATATACATATATAAGTTTGCTATTGGAGGATTCACTCTTTGTAGATGAAGGAGAAACATCCTTGAAATATTTGGAGGAGAAGCAGAGTGGGAGAAGACAAAGCTTGGATCAATCGTCGTGAATCGCGTGAGTCCATCCTATCTTCCTATTTCCTTTATGTACTTTAAAGCTGATTGTCTGCAAGTTTTAAGAGCATGTTGGTAACCCCAAACCTTCGGTTATAAGGTATTTATTCCTGAACAACACCTGGTAAGCAACAACATTTTCCCTTAGCTGAATTTCAGACGTGAATTCCTGTTAAATGTTATAGACCTCCTCCAAGGCTAGCTTGGAGAATTCTATCTATGCACTACTATCATCAAGACCCACATTTGTATCTGTGTCTACCGCCAGTGCCTACGTCTGAATCACCACTTTGATTAGCAGTACTAATGCTGGAATAACTAGTGGAATACTGGGATCAACACCATATGTCTGGCCTTCACTATGGCTTTGACATCCTGGATGGCTTCTATCAACTTATTGAGATGGCCCTCGACTTGGGTAGCAATGTTTACTTGCTATGTCCTCAGACTAGCAAGTTTATCTTGCACGAACTTAGAAACGACATCAACAAGTTCCTGTAGATCATCTTAAGTCAATGTGTTCATGTTTGTTGTTCTGTCAGTTTTCTGCTTCTTACGGGATGAGTGACCCTCTTCTTGCTATGTGTGTGTCTATTTCTATGAATTCTCTTGACTTGGAGGGAACTCTGATGCATGATGGTCTGATTCATAAATATTATCATCATCCTCATTGTGTTCCTACGATGGATCATCTTTGTTGTCATCGCCTTCATGCTCTTCTCCATTAACTTAGTGAAGCAGTGGCTCCCGTGCAATTGTACCCTTCAGGCGGCGACTCTTCTAGTGGGTCGCACCATTCCTCGAGCCAAATATTAATAATTGCATCCACATCCTCATTTGTCACCATGAATTCCACATGGTGCACATGCTTGATTGGGTCCTTTGTTGGTTCTAGGATCATATTATGCGCATTAGCTTGGAACTTGATGAATGCGGCATGCCTATGTACCATCGCAATGTGGAATCTGTGAGATTAGACAACAACATCATGCAGCTCCTCTGCATGTACAAAGAATGCAATGTTTTTATCCTTCTACCGATTGGCATCTACCTTATCTTCCCACAATTTTTGGTACCTTATGCCAAGGCCAAATATTGGGACATCCATCTGGATGTAATCCGGCGGGTTACCCCACACAATGAATGAAATCAAGATCAACAACCAAGAATAGTGGAATTTGTAGGTGTCCTTGTGTTGGGCCTGCAACGTATCCTCTATGAGTTTGTTTAGTAGGTGCTACAACCAATTGAATACCCCTCCTAGTGCACATAAATCTTCTAGTTCCACCATCGCTATGGAACATTTATTGGGTATCAGCTTGTGGAGAATCTTACAGGATAGTATCTTTGCGACAACACACACAATTTTGTCCTGGTGTTGGAGAAAACCCACCAACAAATCCTCATCGATAGGGTTCTCACTCTGTCGATTCCCAGCCAATGTGATCTCCCTGAGAACTGGCCTAGATATGTTTTACACTTCCCAACAACATTTGTAGAGCAGACGAAGTCTCACCCATGATGTTCAAGGGATAGATTTTGGAAGCGAGCTTCCAGTAGTGAGGATGGAGGATATGGGATCCGACGAGGAGACAAAATAACTATTGGATCCAAAACTATGTAGTTATCGTCAGTTCATTTCCACAACTACAGATTGTATCATACATTTGTCACAGTATAGCTAGTGCAGTAGTATCATTTATGGAACATCTCAACTCATAATGCAACAGAAATGTGACAGAATTAGAACATATCATGCTAACATCAATAACTCATAGTAGAAATGGAATAGACCATAGAAACATCATAACAGATTATATCGTGACATCATAACATATCTAGATAATATCAGCATCATAATAGATTAGATCATAACATCTTAATAGATCTAGATAGCAGCATCATAATAGATTAGATCGCATCAAGAATAAAAGACAAGATTTGTGCAACAACTTCCATATCATATTAATTCTGCGCAAAGGATCCAATTGGACAATTCTTCTCCACAACAGGAGGCAAAATACAACAAGAAAAACCCAGATAAATTGCAGATACAATAGAAAATTCTCCCAAACCATAGACAGATCACACGAGACCTTAGTGATGTCTCTATTGATGATAATGTTTTTGATGTCTATACAATTGCAAAACTAGTTCTATATATAGGCTTGCGCCTTTACATTGAAGGTCCACGTCTAACTAACTTATAACCGCTAATGACTTATGGTGATAAAACTTGGTAAAATAGTCTATTAAATATTCAAATAGTTATTTTTCTTCCCATTGCATTGATCTGGCCTTGCATGGTACCGAGTGAGCTTGTGCAGCTACCACGACGTTGCGCAACTCGCTTACCAAAAATGCTGCCAATAGGCCCCCAAGACAATCTTGTGGCTCATCCCCAAGCCATGTCAGGTTGACAAGATATATTTTGATGTCTGCTCCTTGCAATCTTCGAACTGTTGCGCGATCTAATGAACATGAAGCTGGACTTTGTCGGCAACACTTTGACAATTATTCAAATCCTACTCCACTGGGTGCTCTTTTATAGCCTTGCCATCGACCGTCTTCTGATTCTCTTGCACCGCCTACAGTGTGGCGACTACTTTAACATCCAATTGTCCACCAATTTCTTGAAACTCGTCTAACTAAGCACAACACTTTTGTTGGCGTTCCTGGGCTTGGGCATCTCTCTGCTAAAGATCCTTTAATTCCTTGGCCCATGTGATATGCATCATTAGTGGCATTTCCCACAACGACGTCTTCAGCATTGTACACTGGCCTTCAGCTTCTTGTGCTTGCACTTTCAACTGATCAAGATGCTCATGTTGGACAACGCTCTACCAAAAATGCGTTGTCACCTCCATAATTTTCTTGGCCTCTTGCTATATGGTTTCAAATTGGGTCATGATTTCTTCAATAGAATCCTTCCTTTCAGCAACCTGCTCCAGCGGTTTTGTAGGTTGGACCAGGGCATTGAGCATCAGGTTGGTATCTTGGAGCTTGATAATGGTTTCTCCAAGGTGATTTTCCTTAGTGACCACAGTTAACTCTTCCGTGCTCTCAAAAATATAGTGAAAAGCCTCATTAATGGCTTGCTCAACCTCACCACATCTTTCGCATAGCTGTGCTTGTTAGAAAATAAGGTGGTCTTGCACCTTCTTGAGCTCAGTAATTTCCTCAGCAGCCTTTTGTTGTAGCTCGACATGCGCTGCCTTTAATGCATCATTTTATCGGACCTTCTCTTCTACCAGCTGTACTTAGATGGGATTTGTGTCGTTGTTTAACCCATGATGAGGCTGAGGTTGTGCTAAATGATTTCCACGAAGGGGCGTGTGGTGGTCATTTATCTGGGATTTCTACAACCCAAAAAATCTTGAGAGGGAGCAATTTTTGGCCATCCATCTTCAAATATTGCGTTAATGTGGTTAAAAAGTGGCACCCTTTCCAGGTGTTTGCACGTAATATGCGCTCGCGTCCATCCCCGTTACATCCTATTGTCACCTCCGGTCCCTTCATCAAGTGGGGGTTTGATTTTATGGATTGCAACCTAGCTTCGGCTGGGGGGCATCCTCATATTATTGTTGTGGGTACAGGTATCAACAACCCGCTTACTCTTCTAATTATGAATTTGTAGCGCCTCATAATCAAGTTACCCCACATCAAAATGCTTGCATGCATCCCTACATGGGTCAAATGGGAGGAGGTTATTATGGCCAAGGCCATGGTATTTATAGCAATCAAACTTACATGAGTCAAAACTACCAGGGAGCATGGAATTGACCGGCTCAACCTAGGCTCCCTTTCCTTGTGACTTTGAACTTACCTGACTTGTCAATATTGATGAAGGATCCTATGTCTCATGACCCAGCATGGCCAACAGTCCCTACCAAGCTTCCTTCAGACATTCCCAAGTTCGAAGGTAAGGCTGGTGAAGATCCTGGTGAGCATGTCACCACTTTCCACCTTTGGTGCTCTTCCAATTCCTTACATGACAATTCCATTCATTTGAGGCTATTTCAATGCACCCTAGCGGGTCCTGTGGCAAAATGGTATATAGAGTTACTGGGGGGGATTATGCTACGTTTGATGATCTTCCTATGAATTTCCTTAATCATTTCTAGCTACCTGTACGTTATGACGTCAGTACTGAACTCTTGTCAACCTTCCAGAAAGATAAATCCATACACATTTCATATCATATTCAAGAGTGGTGTAGACAGAAATGGTTAATCAAAGCATTTATACCACCAGAGTTTCTTCTTCAATGGTTCCTCAAATCATTGTTACCTTACATCGCGAAGGATGTTTCTACATTCGGAGTTCAGAACGAGGAACAAGCTATCTTTAATGCACAAGAGTTGGATTTAATCTATGCTCAATATGGAATTTTATATGAGATTATACCTAATGCTCCTAGATCACATTTCGACCCCAAGGTCAAGCCTGGGCCACATGCCGATGGTATTGTGGGCTCTACAAGTACCAAACCTGTGGACTTGGTTGTGAAACAAGTGACCCAATTGTCAATTAACTAGTCTGCCTCGAGACAAGCTATGGCTTTGTCTCAACCTACTCAATTGGTGAGTGTACTTTCTGTGTAATCATCGAACCCGAAAGGAAACCAGCAACCTGGAAGGAATAAGAAAAAAGGAAAAAATAATCGTAAGGGTGGGAACAAGAACAAAAATCATAATAATAATGACAAGAACACTAATGATGGGGGGACAAGCAGTCTAAATGTAAGGTAAAGTTTCTTTGCAATTAATGTAAGGATGGCCATCTCACTCACTTGTGCCCTCATATGGAAGATGCGTTGAGGTTCATAGCATAGGGCCTAGCTATGTTAACTAATCCTTTACCCAATAATCAAAATACGAACTCGAGGACCATTGATCCAAGTTGTGCATTGGGTGGAAATCAAAATCCGTCAAAGGACAATAGTGGTCATGGTTGCATCAATATGGTGCATGCACCTAAGATTTCAATTCATGCGAAAGATTATGGTTCATCACAACCAGACCTTGGGAAAAACCTTCCCCACCTGAGAGCCCTTTGTGAATCGAAAAGCCTACAGATAAACCTAAAGCTCCACCTCCCATTCCTAAGGGATTCTTAAAGAGTTTGGGGAAATATCCTAATGCCCAGGCTTCCTAGAACTATTCAATTGTCGAGGATTTGGACCAGACTCCTTGTGTGATGTCCGCATTGGAAGTGCTTCAGAATTGTCCTCCGTAGAGGAAAGTCTTGTTGTCTACTCTTGGGGTTAGTGACGATAGCTCTTCTACCATGATCAAATTTGAAACCATGGGAGTACAACTTCACTTGTCTTACTACATGTCTCTTTTAATTCATGTAGAGTTTCTTAACAACACCGTCATGCGTACTGTCATTGATGAAGGCATTGCTTCTTCTGTGATGTCTTTATCATGTTGGAAGGGTTTGGGTTCTCCCACGTTATCTCAATCCACCACTATGTTGACAGCTTTCTATGGTAGATAGTTTCATCCGCATGGGATTATTCCTTCTCTAGAGGTCCAATTGGGAGGGAATACCACCACGATCGAGGTTGAGGTGGTTGATGCATCCATTGACTACAATCTTTTACTTGGTAGGAATTTGATGTATAGTACGCAAGCCATAGCTTATTCCCTCTTTCGAGTGATATGATTTTAATTTAATGGGAATATTGTTATGATTGATCAAAATTCATTCCATAATTCGAGTGTCAATGCATCATTAGGATCTTCTATCTCGATTATCAATCATTCTCAGCTGACAACTGGGAGTGTGGGCATAGCCTATAGGTATGTATCTTTTCTTATGGGAAACTTTAGTTGTCATTCACCTGTTCTAATGATTGGGTCTAGTTTTGGTGGGGATTCATCCTTTTCAAATTCGGTGTCTTTTCGAACTACCCATATGGAAGATCCTTGGATACTTCCTTCACCAAGTACTTCGAGTATTCCCGTTTAAACAGACATTCCATTTCCTGCAACAATGGTGGTGTATCAAGCGAATCTTCATCAAGTTGTAGATCCTATTCCTTCATCTTTGCGGATGGAGGAGGAGGACCCATATGTGCTGCATTAGAGGAAATTTCAACTCAAAATGGGCCTTTTAACTTTTATTCAAATTCCATGTCATCATGTGTTAGCCAATGAAATTGCTTTAAATTTGAAATACCGTGTAGGTCTTAAACAATTTTTTAATATAAATTCAAGGATATGTATCATAAAAAAAACTACTTTTTTTATTTCTATTTTCGACATATCTCCTTGGGTTTTTACTCAAATTTCGAGCGGGAGAGCTCCCTGGATGCAGAATTTAAATATGCATCCAATAAGTACCCACTTGGCATCATCACATTTTTCAGGTACTTCTTATTTTTGGGGTAGCATGGTCTATCAAAAGTATGTCGAGTGGGTACTCGTTGGATGCGGAATTTAATTCTGCATCCAACGAGCTCTCCCGATCGAAATTTGAGTAAAAACACAGGGAGATATGTCAAAAATACAAACAAAAAAGTAGTTTTTTCTTTTCTTCCTCCAAAATTAATAAATATTATTTTATTATTTTAACTATTATTTTATTAGTTCATTTTAGGAGGCCCATTTTGAGTTGAAATTTCCTCTAATGCCTATATGGGTAGTAAAGTCATCTCACTCACATTATTTCCTTGATGATGTTTTTCCATAAAATTAAGCTATTCGTGAGACCATGTTTGGGGTTGAGCAACCTTGGGAAGAGTTGCATCATCGATCATGTTTTCTTCCTAAGCTCAATCATATGGAGTGTCATGAATTTAGGGAGATTCTTAGAGAGAATATTGGTAGCCTTGTGGTTCCATTAAGCTCTCCTGGTTAGATGGCTGATGGAAACATGCCTAATTTATCACTAACAATTCCTATCAATATTTCTTGTGATCCTGCCAAGGTTGAGAATGTCTACACTGGCGTGGGTTGTTCCCTTGATGAGATCAAGGATTATACCAAGTTGTTTAAATAGTTTCATGACATTTTCACTTGGTTGTACAAATAAATACCAAGTATAGACCCTCGTATTGCCGAACATGAGATCAAAATGTATCCGGATGCAAAACCGGTTTGACAACATTTGCGTGCGGTGAATCCTAGAAAAGCACTTGCCATTAAAGCTGAGATAGAGAAACTACTAAAAGCTAGTTTTATCTATCCCATTCCCTTGGTGGAGTGGGTTTCAAATCTTGTTATGGTCGATAAGAAGTAGGGATCGATCTGTATATGCACTAATTTCCGTGACTTAAATAATTCTTGTCCTAAGGATAATTTCCCCACACCATTTATTGATCATATTTTGGATGAGTGTGCTGGAAGTGAGGTATTTTCCTTTATGGACAGTTTTTTCGGATATAATCTAATTTAGATTAAGCCTGAGGATCAACATAATACCGCGTTTATTTGTCCTTGGGGTACTTTTGCATATCGAAAGATTCCATTCGGCCTTAAAAACGCCGAAGCCACTTTTCAGTGGTCCATGACCTTAATATTTCACGATCTTAAAAAGATTATCGAAGTATATCTGGATGATCTCGCTACTCACTCTCATTTGAGAGTGCATCATCCATATCATTTGAGATTAGTGTTCAAAAGATGCCGACATTATCAAGTTCCTTTAAATCCTCATAAGTGCATCTTTTCGTGACTGTTGGTCGTTTACTAGGATTCATCATATCCAAGGAGGGTATAAGAGTCGATATCTTAAAGGTTGAGGAAATACTTCAATTGTCTCCCCGGTGTAATATTAGACACCTTCAATGTTTACAAGGCATGGAAAACTTCTTGTGGAGATTCATGGTTAATTTTGCTAACTTCACTAAATTCTTTATGCATCTTTTGAAGGACACCCCTTTTTATTGGGATGAGCGAGCCCAGGAGTCTTTCGATTCTCTTAAGAGAGCCTTAGCAATAGCCCCCGTGCTTAGTCCACCAAACTATAGCCATGATTTCTTGATTTATGTGGCTGCTTCTATGGAGACGGTTGGTATGGTTTTGGTTCAGGAGGATGAGGAGCTCCATGAGCATGTCATATATTATTTGAGCTGGAACCTTATAGATGTGTAACTTCGCTATTTCCATGTGGAGAAGCTAGCTTTAGCCACTATTCATGTGGTTCAGCATTTGAGACAATACATTCTCCTTTTCCAAACCTTGGTTGTAGCTCATTTCAATCCATTTCAGTTCATCCTCACTAGAAATATGATTGGGGGAAAATACAATAAATAGATTGTCATTTTGCAAGAGTTTCATCTCAAATTCGTTTCGGCAAAATTGAAGAAATCGTTCATCTTTTGCGGAGCTTTTATATTATTTTCCAAGTTTGGAGGAGGAGGAGGTTTATGAGGATTATTTTGTCGATGAGCATAGTTTCCTCATCGCAATTGTGGACCCTTGGTATGGGGATATCATTGTATATTTGCAAACATTGAAGGTCCCTGCTCACCTTTCACGAGATGAGCGGTGACGATTATGGCATGTAGCTAAGAACTACCTTATAGTTGAGAACACTTTGTACCGTTGTAGAGTAGATTCCATTTTGCATCATTGTTTAACCCATGATGAGGCTGAGGTTGTGCTGAATGATTACCACGGAGGGGTGTGTGGTGTTCATTTATCTAGGATTTCTACAACACAAAAAATCTTGAGAATGGGCTATTCTTGGCCATCCATCTTCAAATATTGCATTAATGCGGTCAAAAAGTGCCACTCTTTCTAGGTGTTTGCACATAATATGCGCTCGTGTCCAGCCCCATTACATCCTATTGTCACCGCAGGTCCCTTAACCTAGTGGGGGCTTGATTTTATGGATTGCAACCCAGCTTCAACTATGGCGGCATCCTCATATTATTGTCGCTTTCGATTACTTCATGAAATGGGAAAAGGCTTTGCCCATAGTTAAATCCAACGGTGAGACAGCTGTGCATTTTGTTTTCAACTAGATTATCACCCAGTTTCGCATTCCGAAAGAGCTTGTCACCAACCATGGTAGGCACTTTCAGAATAAAATGATGGAATATTTCGCTTCCAAGTTAGGGTATAAGAAAAATAATTCCTCTTCTTATTACCCTTAGGAAAATGGACAAGTTGAAATAGTGAACAAATCACTTAAGTCTATTCTCCAACGAACCATCGCACAAAGCAAGACGAATTGGAATATCATGTTATATCTTGCTTTGTGGGCCTATAGAACCACGGTTAACACTGCCACTAGTTTTTCTCCTTATCGGCTTATGCATGGGGTGGAGTCAGTTTTACCGGTTGAATGCGAAATCACTTCTCTGAAGCTAGTTGTGGAGCTTTAACTTGACACTTCTGCATTGGAAGAGCATTTGGTCCACTTAGAGCAGCTTGATGAGCAGCACCGAGATGCCTTAGTGGCTCTAGAGGTTAACAAGCATCACAACAAGGTCCAATATGATAAGTCTGTCCATCCGAGGAAGTTTAGTGAAGGTGACTTGGTCCTTTTGTGGGATTAAGCTAAGGAACCCTTAGGGGCAAGGAAATTTAATCACATGTGGAATGGTCCTTACATGGTTAAACATGTCTTAGAGAAAGGAACCTACGAGCTGGTTGATTATGAAGGGACAGCCTTAGCGAAGCCTAGAAATGGGCTCTATCTCAAAAAATACTATGCATGATCTTCAGCCAGGGCTATTTTTTCATATTATTGTACAGTTTTGCATTGCATAGTTAGTTTTTCTTATGGTGATCGGGTTTTTTGATTATCTTTCATTTCTTATGGAAGATGTCAATGGAGTCTTACATTTACATAGGATTCACTGATGGTTCTAGCCACCACACTCAAAACTCAGCTTCGGCTACTTGGGTGATCTATACTCCTACGGGTCAAGTATTCTCCTCAGGAGGCATATGTTTACGACCCTCTTCAAAAAATGTTGTTGAATATAGTTCCATCATTGAGTTATTGTGTGATGTCATTTCACATGGTGTTCATTCTCTTGAGGTATGTCTTAATTTGCAATTAGTGGTTTCACAACTTAATGTCTTGTATCGCGTTAGGGATCTGACATTATTACAAATATTCTTATGTGTTAGATTGCTAGAACGACAATTTGAGAATATAACATGCATTCATGTTCCAATAATTTTTAATCAAGTTGCTGACTCATAAGCTAACTATGTGTTGGATTGGAATTTGTTTCATACACCATAAGCATATCACAAACACACATTTTACACACATGTAAATATAAATAAAATTGATCATCATAAAAAAAATTCATTAACAACCAAAAAGTGACATCATAATACATAAGTGTCATATACAAAATTGGGGCTTCCGAGCCACCAAGGCATAATACACAGTCATAAAAAATGAATACATTGAGTTCTCTAAGCCTGAGGCGGAGGGGGGTTCTGATCATGATAGAGCACTATGGCTCTAGCTAGCCATCAAAATAGTCAAACCCATGCTCGTGGTACACCAACCACTTGGTGCTGCATGTCATCAAGAAAGTCCTCAACTTGCGCCATGGGTACCCTGTGTGTCAAACGAACAAAGTTCGTGTGGATGCTTTAGAGCATCCGCTCCGCATTCGCACACACAATATCATCTCCCCTTCCCCTCTATCGATGATGAGGGAAGCCATCTAGCCATTGTGGTCCTACATCTACATATGCATGACAAATTGTCACTATGTGTCATCACACCAAAAACATGTCTTTTGAGTCAATATATCAAAAAACAAAAAAAAAAGTAAATAATTCAAAACTTAAAAAGTGGGTTTGGGATTGTTTACCTATGTCACCATAAGCTACTCCTGGTGGTAGGGGCATATATGGGTCTCCACGGAACTCTATCCCTGTATAGGGGTATTCGTCTATGGCAACGATCTATATCTGCCACCATGGAAAGAAATCTACTGGGTAGGGGTTAGCCACCCTACCTCCACCTAGTTTGCACATGACATTCACCCAGCATCGCTGGGATGGATCCCAGACCCCATATGGAGCAATGTCCACCCTAGGGATTAGCCCTGGCACCCTCTCAAAGAAAAACGTGCTCAATATACTGTCAAACCGAAAGTTCTGCACCTTGCCCATATTGTAGTAACTGAGCTAATGTTTCATGTTGCTTAAGAACATAGTACTCCAGTCATACCCTGTAGCTAGCATGCACTATATCGCATAGAAAATCATTAGCTGTGAGGCTTGGTGGAGTGAATCCAACCCTACAATCCTTCCTAGTGCCAAAAGTATGGCCTTCAACCACAAAATCTAAATAGAGTTTGTCGAGATTTGACTCCCAACCTTTTCCATCTTCGAAAAGCAGTACATAGCTATGTACTCATCTATGGTCAGCTCGCCTCCTGGCCCACGAGATTAGAGGTTCACCATCCCCCCTTGTCGGGACAAAACTATGATGAAATATATGTCCTCAACCTCAATGCTGAGTGACATCTCATCTATCTGAAAGGTCTCAGATTCTAGATACTAATAGTCCGCCAGTAGCTGGAGTAGTCTTGGTTTGGCCCTCAAGCTGCCAAGACACCAAAACTTGTACAAGCCACATTCTCATAATGCTTGTTGGGCCATGATATCACCTTTCATAGCATCCTCAACATCACCATGCTCTCATTCTCTCCACTCTAGCACCATCCTACACAAAAACCAAGTTTTTTATCAAGCTTTATCCTTTAAACCTTATTTGCGGCCCTGTATGCAACTATTTTCAAAACAACCATGTATGTATGCGGCTTTCGGTGTATTTTCCACATATGGCGAGCCCTATACATGGAAAAGGGCCTGATTTTCACGTGGGCCGAAACACATAAGTTGGGATGGCTCAAAAAATTAAATAGCCCATGAAATTTGAAAAAAATTGCATCAAAATGAAAGGGACGAGCATGAGAATCTACCTGGATCAAATGGGGAGGGATTTAGCTGGACTATGCTCCCAGAATTCACTTATGAAGTTCTAAGCTCAAATGCACTATGTTGGGCAAAAATTTCAAATGATATGAAATTTTTTTATTTTTTCACTATTTATAGAAAAAAATTGAAATTTTTACCCACTTTCTATAGTTTTTTACCATTTCTGACCTTTTTTGGCCTTTTGACATAATTTGATGTTGTAGGAATCCATTTTGAGTACGGTTTTGACCATGGCTTTGTTCCGTTCATGCTTATTGCAGGTATTATGTCTAAACTAACATATAGTTTAGGTTTCACATTAGTTTTCATTTTGCATAACCTTATGACCATTTCATTTTAACCTTAGGTACGAATGCATTCCATCTTGTCATGGAACCTTTTTGCTGCTTTTAGAAGTGACATGTTGTGAATGGTAGAGCTTTACCATACATGGGTACCCTAGTTAGATCCTATTTTTCATTTGGTGCCCATGTCGACATTTCTCCTTTAGGGTGCAGGAGTCCTTTGTATAGTACCGCCATGACTTTGAACAAGAGATTCATACTCCTCTTGACCTTTATGCTGGCCATTTCCCTTGGACTCCCTTGTACATGTCAAGTTGTAATTGCATTATCTTGAATTTTTCTTGCCTTATTGAGCCTTACGCCGGCTTTCCTGACTTTGATTATCAACCATTTAGCCTGATCTTGTTTCATGTCTAGCCAAGAAGATCCTTTTTTATATCCATTGCAGCTTGATTCTCCATTTTTTTTACTAGGAGGGGACTTTCCCCCAAGTGTCATTATCCTGCACATGTTTCCTTGCATTGAGCATAGGTATGTTCCATTGCTTGGAACTAGTTTTTTTGTCCCTTGACACTCGTCTCCTTCTAGACTTGTAACTATAAAGTACTTTTATTCTTTTTCAGACTTTTCAAAAGCTAGGAATATATTAAACCCACTCACAACTTAGGATAAACTAATTAATCATTATTTGATTAATTATTCACCCACTAGCTTAATTAGTTGGCATCCACTTGCACCTTAAAGTCAATACATGCCATCTATATCCTAGGAATGATTTATTTCCAATTCTGGGTTGATCTTGACCACCTTTTGACGATCTAGAATTAGTATACAGGACTTTACAGCAGATTCTGCTTTATTCTGCTTTTCCTGCTTTTCTATGGATAAGATAAAAGCTAGTCAACTAGGAAACTGGGAGCTTTTTTTTCCAACCCATCCTCCATTAGTTTTTCTCCATTTTCTAGGATTAGCATGTTATCTCCATCTCCTTGACAACTCACTCATGCTTTTTCCAACTCATGAGGTCCTTGATAGATTTAGTAAGTGTTGTATCCACCTATGGGGGTTTTTCTATATTTTGGTAAGTCATCCTTTTGAGATTTATGAGTTGTTTCCATACAATTAAATTTTCCTACGAGGGATGTAATATTTATGTACACTGTTATTCATCATTATTCAACGGAAGGATACACACCAATATTCATCTCTTCATTCATGTGATTCAGTCTCTTTTCTTCTCTCTATTTTTCTTGTGTATGCATGTGAGAATTCTTAGTAGAAAGATCTATTTCCTATGCTTCTTCTTAGAATCGTTGCACATAGCATTGATCTATTATTTCTACATGGTATCAGAGCTACAAGGTTGATCAAGTTCTATAAAGTTGAGGAGCGCTTCCAGTCTCCTATCCCTCTCTGAAGAAGAGCTTGTCTAGCTTGCAAGATTTTCTCTTAGTTTGTTTTGCAGGTTGCAGAGAGTATCTCTTAGAGCATATCAACAACTTAAATATGGATTCAAAATTTCCTCTCCTATCTACTTTCAACTATGCTGAGTGGAAGCCAAATATGAGTGCATACTTGAAGAGGCAATGTCTCTTTGATCTCTCCATTGGTGCATTGAGTGAACTTGAGTCTTATGAAGAGAAGATTGATTGGATAAATAATTGTGATAGAGCTTATGGAATTATTTGTTTGGGAATGTCTCCAAATATATATCATCTCATAGATTCTACTGAATTTCCATTTGAGCTTTGGAAAATTTTGGACAAAGCTTTTGGTTTGCAGGAAATTGAAGATGAATTATGGAGCGAACCTAGCATCTCCTATTGTTCTCTCTCTCAAGATTTATTGGCCTCTACATTCTATGATGAAGTTGATCATGATGAATAATTTTCTCATACAGTTCATGTTGCTGCTGCCCTCTTTCATTTGAATGCTTCCTCCTTCAATGAAGAAGCAAATATTGAAGAGCCATCTTTTTCTGTGTCTCTTGAAGGTGATTTTTCTTCTTGTGATACTATTGATGAAAAAGAAGTAACATATGTAGCTGCTGTTGATATTGATTATGATCCTATAACCCATTCATTGTTCTCTCAATATCCTATCTTAGATTCTGAGATCTATGTGCCAGATTCTTTACACCCCTTGCATACCTCTCTCATTGATGGTGCACAACCCAATGACTTACAGGATGTTTGCTTAGCCACATAAATCCTTATTTGTCTCATACCACTTACCTTACTTGATCTCATGTGCTTCAGCATATCCTCCTTTTTTCTAGGCATCAATACTTAGGGCCTTCTTGAAGATTGTGAACATCTCATTATTTCCTCCTTTCATACAGAGGATTCATTACCAGTGTATTTCCATGAGTCTATTGATATGCTTATATGTGATCCTTTGGATTTTGATTTAGAAGCATATTTTCAGGTTGATACACATATAATACCACCATCCATACCATCTACCATACCCTTTAATAATCCAAATACTATACAAATCCCAAGCTCACTAGTTGATTCCTCATTGGTCTCTTATGCAGTGATATTTATCTTACATGATTTGAAGTCTTTCCTAACTTTCAATGGCTGGTTATCCATGACCTTAGTTGTATATGGACTGATATTAAACATGTTTGGATCTGTTCTAAGCACTTATGGTTCAGATCTTATGCCCATACATCATTCAGATTTTTACACCTATTAGTTTTCCCCAATTTCTCATAAATTTCCTAGTCTAGCCCTATATCCTCATGGAGCCATTGAACCCTTTGTCCTTGCTGTTCCATATGTTAATATTTCTGATATATCATAGTTTTATCAGCCTAATATCAGATCTATACAGGTGCTACATCAGATTGGAATATTGTGACATGTGATTCACATCACAATTTTGCAGCTATTTAGGGAATTGGGTGTGAAATAAATTGTCTTAACTTTTGTACTCTTTGGGAAAGAGTATGCACAGATCTATTTTTCATTTTAGATTATGTTTGCATATCAGAGTTTGACAGTAGAAATACACATTTATATAATGCTCCTACTTCATCAGTTGATAAGATACAAGGAGTCTCTCATCTTCCTTCTTGTGGGTTTTACACTCTAGCGCATGATCATGGAGTTCATGATTTCTTCAGTAAGTCCTTCATCCAGAAGCAGTTCAATCATCTCATTAAAGTGAATATGAAGATATGTTGAAGACATATTTCAAATTTTGTGCCTTTTCCTAGCTTGAGGGAGGATTTTCCCCATGTGGTTTTTCCTCTTTCCTCACTTTTCTGGACATAATAATTGTTAAAGGGTGACCATAGCCTTTTTGTTGGGCCCTATATGCATCCATATGAATCCATATTTTTTTCCATACCATCATAAAGTAAGACTTATAGGGGGGTGTAGGAATATATTAAACCCACTCACAACTTAGGATAAAATAATTAATCATTATTTGATTAATTATTCACCCACTAGCTTAATTAGTTGGCATCCACTTGCACCTTAAAGTCAATACATGCCGTCTATATCCTAGGAATGATTTATTTCCAATTCTGGGTTGATCTTGACCACCTTTTGACCATCCAAAATTAGTATACAGGACTTTACAACAGATTCTACTTTTCCTGCTTTTCCTGCTTTTCTATGGATAAGATAAAAGCTAGTCAACTAAGAAACTGGGAGCTTTTGTTTCCAACCCATCCTCCATTAGTTTTTCTCCATTTTCTAGGATTAGCATGTTATTTCCATCTCTTTAACAACTCACTTATGCTTTTTCCAACTCATGAGGTCCTTGATAGATTTATTAAGTGCTTTATCCACCTATGGGGGTTTTGCTATATTTTGGTAAGTCATCCTTTTGAGCTTTATGCGTTGTTTCCATACAATTCGATTTTCCTATGAGGGATGTACTATTTATATACACTATTATTCACCATTATTCAATGGAAGGATACACACCAATATTCATCTCTTCATTCATGTGATTCAGTCTCTTTTCTTCTCTCTATTTTTCCTCTGTATGCTTGTGAGAATTCTTAGTAGCAAGACCTATTTCCTGTGCTTCTTCTTAGCATCATTGCACATAGCATTTATCTATTATTTCTACACAAAATATCTGAAAAAGTCCAAAAAAATTAAAAAACCAAAAATTCAAACAGGAAAAGATGTTATCTTTGGCAATAGTCGAGTCATGTCACCTTAGAACAGAGCATTGTATATCACATCCGTTGGTTGGGTTAATAGTTTGACTTTAGGAGTTGTACTCATTTTTATGATTTTATCTCCACCGACTAGTTAAGCTTCCAGTCCCTATGGAGCCTCTGTTGATGCCTCTCATGTCACAGAGATCTCCCAGTTTTGTATATCGAGTCTATTCTTCCTCCATTAAGTCACCATTCGCCTTTATGCTCTTGTTCGAAGGAAGTTGAAACCTGAGATGGCCATTCCTCAGTTATCTTGAAGTTGCATGTCTTCCATTCCTGGTACTATTATTGGTTGGTGCACATTTTATTCTAGTCCTTCCACATTATACAACATTGTTGAGTACCTCATGTTGGTTGATGGGGGATGCCTTAATGCCCTCCTTCTAGCGGATTCCATCCCATCAAATTCAGATCATTTATTCTAGTATAGGAGTCTAGATTCATTTGAGTTCCTTGAGACTTATATCCATCAGTGGTAGTTTCTCTCACCATCGAAAGTTTTGGGAATACATTAATGTCCCCTGATCGAGGGATTCTTTCAAGTGTGCAATCTCAACACATCTATTCACACTTGTTAGATTGCACTCTAATACCTTGATTTCCATTTTCATTATCGGTGGGCGATCTCGCGTCTATTAACGGTATACATCAATGCCCAATAATCAGACGATGGACTACTATGTTTGACCTCGACACCTCTATTCACATAGTAGGACATGTACTCATAGAGGTTTGTGTAGAATACTTTCCAGATTGGTGGTATTCCACATATTCTACCTCCTTGATCGTGCCAGTGTTCATGAGATTTCAGCTCTCATGACTTGATTCCAGTGTATGTCAGATATATTCAGCCATTATGGAGATCTTGATCCATTGCATATATTCATCTTTCATGGAGATCTTGATCCTTTGTATATCTTCATCATGGATATTCTAATCTATTATATATTGTATGTGGTGATGACCACACATGTCACATTTTGTATATCATGCATATTCATGGCCATTGTACTCTTATGTATCCGGGATTTCTATATGTATTTGTAGTCATATGCAGAGATTAATTATTGTACTATACTGATGGATGGTTGGTTCTTCATCACTCCACTTCTGGGATGGATTTATAATGTATTTCGTCCATCATCTTACCCCTCTAACCTCACACATTAAGGGGCATCTATTATAGCTGATTTTATCACACATGGTTAATCACACTTTTATGGCCTTCCCTGTCCCTCTGCGGACTCTTTGGACCCCATGGACCATTATTGTATCTTTGATGTTTCCAATATCATCCCTAAAAACACCTATTATTTTTTGTACACAACTTTTAATCCCTTTCTCACGTATATACGTGGATAATACCCTTAAACCCGCATACATCGGGATGTGTGCATAAGTCCAAATATTTTTGGAGTTTTCCTTGATGTGGATCCGAGTCAGTTGTATCATGGCCTTCCATATTCCTCGATATCGCTCAAATTTGACCTTCCATTACCCCATTGAAGCACTATATAAGGAACCCCTTGGATACATTGAAGGGGAGGAATTGAAGAGAAAGAAAACTATAGTCCATTGTTCTTGTAGCTTGCTTGTACTTGAGTCTAAATCCCTTTGTCCCTTGGAGCACTTTGTGTTCTTCCTAAGCTTTCCTTTGTTTGTGATCTTGCTATTGAGAGATGGAGGATTGAGGTGGTGAAGGCCCAAGTGGAGGACTCAGTTTCTCCGATTCTCAAATGCGCCGACAGAGGTTGTCACTTATATAATCTCTGATTTTATTAATAGAAATATCTTTTCCTATGCAATGATGTGCATTTAAATGAATATTGAATCCATGGATGCATTTAATTGCTTATGCATTATTGATTATATATGCTAGAGTAGTCCTAACACTATATTATATAGCATGCTTGCCTTGTTTACTATTGTTGAGAGTAAATTGCTAATGAAAGCGGGATTGGAAAAAGCTCAACGAGGATCTACTTCAACCATCCAGAATAAGGTATGTTTCCATATCCTTTAGCATTAGATGTTGTATTCTCTTGCATATTGGGAAGGGATTGATTTCTGCAGTTTTTCTGTCTGCTGTGGTACACCCCAAGCCATAGGAATTTTTCTCAGTAACAGTACCCATGATGAGATTCCTCCTTTAGGTTGTGGGATTCCATTTTTAGTCCTGCCATGTCCTTGAGCAAGAGCTTCATACTCCTCTTGAAATTCATTAGAGGAAATTTCAACTCAAAATGGGCCTTTTAACTTTAACTCAAATTCCATGTCATCATGTGTTAGCCAATGAAATTTCTTTAAATTTGAAATATCGTATAGGTTTTAAACATTTTTTTAATATAAATTTGGGGATAGGTATCATAAAAAAAAACTACTTTTTTTGTTTGTATTTTCAACATATATCCCCATTTTTTACTCAAAATTCGATTGGAAGAGCTTGTTGGATGCGTAATTAAATTCCGCATCCAACAAGTACCCACTCTACATACTTTTGATGTACCCCGCTACCCGAAAAACAAGAAATACCTGAAAAAATGTGATGATGACATCATCATCACTTTTTTTTTCAGGGATTTCTTGTTTTTGGGGTAGCAGGGTCCATCAAAAGTATGTCAAGTGGGTACTCGTTGGATGCGGAATTTAATTCCACATCCAACAAGCTCTCCTGATCAAAATTTGAGTAAAAACACGGGGAGATATGTCGAAAATACAAACAAAAAAATAGTTTTTTCTTTTCTTCCTCCAAAATTAATAAATATTATTTTATTATTTTAACTATTATTTTATTAATTTTTTTTAGGAGGCCCATTTTGAGGTGAAATTTCCTCTAATGTATGTTGGCCATTCCCCATAGGGACTCCCTTGTATATATCAAGTTATAATTGAATTTCATGAGGTTTTCTTGCCTTATTGAGCTTTATGCCGACTCCCTATGTCAAAGTTATAATCCATGTAGCCTGAGCTTGTCTCATATCTAGCCAAGCAGAGCCTTTTACATATCCTTTGCAACTTTATCACCCCTCTACCAAGAGGAGACCTTCCCCCGAGTGTCATTATCCTGCACATACTTCCTTGCATTGAGCATAGGTATGTTCCACTACTTGGAACTAGTTTTCTCGCCCATGACACTCGTCTCCTCATAGCAGTGTACTATAAAGCACTTTTATTATTTTTCAATGTTTTCAAAATATCTGAAAAAGTCCAAAAAAATAAGAAAACATAAAAACCGAATGGGAAATGATATTATCTTTAGCATCAATCGAGTCATGTCTCCTTCGAATAGAGCATTGGATATCATATCTAGTTGTTGGGTTGTTAGTTTGACTTTAGTAGTTGTACTCGTTACTATGATTTTATCTCCACTGACTGGTTATGCTTCCAGTCCCCATGGAGCCTTTGTTGATTCTTCCCGTGCCACAAAGATGTCCCATTTTTCATATCAATTCCATGGTTCCTCCCTGTAGTCACCACTTGCCCTATGCTCTTGTTCGAAGAAAGTTGAAGCCCAAGTGAGCCATTCCTCGATTATCTTGACTTCACATGTCGACCATTCTGAGTACAATTACTGGTCCATGTACATATTTTTTGAGTTCTTCCACATTATACAAATTGTTGAGTACCTCATGTTCGTTGATGGGGGATGTCCTAATTCCCTCCTTCCAATAGATTCCATTCCATCGACTTCAGATCATTTATTTTGGAATAGGAGTCTAGATTACTTTCAGTGCCTTGAGACTTACAGTCATCAGTGTTAGGTTCCCTCGCAATCAACAATTTTGGGAATACATCAATGTCCCCTGATCGATGGATTCTTTCAAGTGTTTGACCTCAACACATCTATTCACACTTGTTAGATTGCACTATGTACCTTGATTCTCATTTTCATTATCATTGGGTTATCTCGTGTCTATTAATGGTATACATCAATGACCGGTAATTAGATGATGGAATACTATGGTCGACCTGGAACTATCTATTCACATAGTAGGACATGTACTCGTAGCCGTTTGTGTAGAAGACCTTCGAGATTGGTGGCATTCCATATATGCTACCTCCTTGATCGTTCTAGTATTCATGAGATTTAAGCTCTCATGATATTCATTCTAGATTCCAGTTTAAATCATATATATTCATTTATTATGGAGATCTTGATCCATTGTATATTTTATGTGGCGATGACCACACATGACATTGTTGTATATCATGCATATTCATGGCCATTGTACTCTTATGTATCCGGGACTACTATATGTATTTGCAGTAACATGCAGAGATTGATTATTGTATTGTACTCATGATTGGCTGGTTATTCCACCTCAGTATTCATTACTCCACTCTAGGATGGATTATATAATGTTTTTTGGCCATCATGTTACCGCTCTGACCTCACAAATTAGCGGGAATCTGTTATAGCTAATTTTACCACACTTGGTTGATCACATATTTATGGCCTTCCATGTCCCTATGTAGACTCTTTGGACCCCATGGACTTATATTATATTTTGATGTTCCAATATTATCCCAAAAATCACCTATTTATACCTATACGTGACTTTTAAATCCATACTCACGTGTATACGCAACTTTTGACTTTAAACCCGCATACATCGGGATGTGTTCATAAAGACAAATATTTTTGGAATTTTCCTCATATGAGTTAGAATATCTTGTCCCTTGGCCTTCCATATCCCTTGAGAACACTCAGACTCGACCCTCTATTACCTATTTGGAGTGCTATACATTAAGCCTCTTGGATAGAATGAAGGAGGAGAAATTGAAGACTAAGGAAACTATAGTCCATTGTTGCCTCATTTTTTCTTGTGATTGAGTCTGCATCCCTTTTTCCCTTTGGACCACATAGTGTTCTTCCCAATATTTCCTTTGCTTTGTGAGCTTCATATCGAGAGATGGAGGATTGAAGTGGTGGAGGCCCAGGTGGAGGACTCGGTTTCTCTGGTTCACGGAAGTGCCGACAGAGTTTGTCACTATTGTATCTATGTTTTATTAATAGAAATATCTTTTCTTGTCCAATTCACATGCATTTAAATATGAATATTGCATTAGAGGAAATTTCAACTCAAAATGGACCTCCTAAAAAAATTAATAAAATAATAGTTAAAATAATAAAATAATATTTATTAATTTTGGAGGAAGAAAAGAAAAAAACTACATTTTTGTTTGTATTTTTGACATATCTCCCCGTTTTTTTACTCAAATTTCGATCGAGAGAGCTCGTTGGATGGGGAGTTAAATTCCACATCCAACAAGTACCCACTCGGCATACTTTTGACGGACCCTGCTACCCCAAAAACAAGAAATACCTTAAAAAACGTGGTGATGATGACATCATCACCACGTTTTTTAAGGTATTTCTTGTTTTTGGGGTAGCAGGGTCCGTCAAAAGTATGCCGAGTGGGTACTCATTGGATGTGGAGTTTAATAGCGTATCCAATGATCTCTTTCGATAGAAATTTGAGTAAAAACACGAGGAGATATGTCGAAAATACAAACAAAAAAGGTATTTTTTTTTTATGATACCTATCCCCAAATTTATATTAAAAAGGTGTTTAATACATATACGGTATTTCAAATTTAAAGCAATTTCATTAGCTAACACATGATTAAATGGAATTTGAGTTAAAGTTAAAAGGCCCATTTTGATTTGAAATTTCCTCTAATGAATACACAAATGCATTTTCTTTCTTATACATGATTGATTATATATGATAGAGTAGCTCTAACACATTTATATATATCATGCTTGCTTCGTTTGTTGTTGTTGAGAGAAAATTGTAAGTGTAATTGCATTGGAAAAGCTCAACGAGGATCTACTTCAACTATTCGGAATAAGGTATGATTTTATATCCCTTAGTGTCAGATGTGTTTATTTCTCTTGCATATTGGAAAGGATTTATTTCTAGTGTCATATTGTCTGTTGTGGTACCCCCAAGCCATAGGAAATTTCTCTCTGTAACACATCCCTTTGACGCCCAAGCGAGCTCATCGACGAAGGAGGAGGGAGGAGGAAGGGGGGGAGGATGGGGGAGGAGGGTTGCAGGTAAGGGAGGAGGGTATCATGCAGGGAGGAGGAGGGGGATTAGGTTGGAGGAGGGATGTGGTGAAGTGAGGCGAGAGGAGGGAGAAGGGAGGGGCGGGGAGGAGGACGGTGGAGGACAGTTGTTCGGAAGGGAGGAGGGAGGGGGAAAAGGGAGGGGCGAGGGGAAGGATGAGGGTGGAGGACAATTGTGGGGAAGGGAGGAGGGAGGGGGAAAAGGGAGGGGCGAGGAGGAGGCAGGTCATGGGGAAGGAAGAGGCAAGAATGTTTTTATTTTTTTAATTTTTTTTAATTTAATGTTTCGAAGGGTGTTTAGGGGGTTAGGTGGTTAATTTTTTTTCTAATATTGTTTTAAATTTAATGTTGTGGGGGTTAAGGGGAGGGTTTAAAAAAAAAATTATATTTTTTTAAAGTAATTTTGTGTTGGTGGGGTGGAGTTTAGGGGTTATAGGGTATAATTTTTTTAAATGTTTTTTTAATGTAATATTGTGAGGGCGTTTTAGGGGGTTAGTGGGTGTGGATTTAATATAATGTTTTTTAATGTAATGTTGTGGGGAGTTAGGGGGTGAGGGGGTTTTATTTTTTATTTTTGTTTATCAAATGTAATGTGGGGGGGTTTAAATTTTTTATTTTTTTAAGTAATGTTGATGTTAGGGTCAGGGGGGTTTTAAAATTTTGGTATTTTTTAAAAGTTTAATGTTTGTGAGGGGCGAGGGGGTTAATTTTTTTTAGTTTTTTTAATGTAATATTGATGTAATTTTTTTAATGTACTTCTTTTAATTTTAGTGAAACACTTGGGGAGAAGATGTCGAAAGAGCATTAACACCCATTAGGAGGGATGTTTGGAAAGGAGCACTTTCAGCATCTTATAGACATAGAAGACTCAGTGGAAGAGGACATTGATGTCCCAAAGGAAGCCAAGCTCAGAAAAATCCTTTTTTGATAAAGAATTTGACCTACCTGATATTGTTGATTAGTTCATGTCTTGAAGAAAATGTTAAATTTGAAAAAAAATCTATAAGATATATTAATAATTTTTTCACCTTTAGACTTTATTTTAGAAATAAAATTTCTATATATAAGGTTTTTAATATGTTATTTACAAATATGTGGAATAGTTTTTCTTGAATTTATATGAATCATCACTTTTTGGAAAATAATATAAAATAGTATCATTTTTGTACAAAATATCTCTAAAATCCATCGAAAATGCTTTTCAATGTTTTTAATTTCTAGAATTTTTACAAATTTGTCAATAAAAATGTCTTATTTTGTCCATAAATATGTCTTATTTTATAGAAAAAAATTCAAAATGTATACGTTTTTCATTATAACTAGTTTCTAAATGTATCTTTTGTTAAATTTCTAAAAAACACACTTGAAAATATAAATTAAAAATTTACTTTACAACAGAGATGACTCAAAGGCCCAAAAAAAGCCTCAAAATGAAAATGTGTGATACTAGTATCAACCCTTTTTGAAACAAAGGTAATAATAGCTACTAAAATTAGGAGAGAGGAAAATGAGAACAATGTGGAGTTCTTGTTTCATACTTGGAAGATTGTCAAAGGCATAAAACAAAAGAAAAAAGGGTGAAATAAGATATGGTCATGATAAGAACATCGAACTGATTGAGAGTATATATGAAATGATCTTGTAAAAAAATTCATTAGGTTCACCTATGGGGTCATGTTTCGACACTAGATCGTGCCTCTCAATCCATCTACAATATTACAATTTACTAATTTTTAACATTGCAGATGGATTCAATGTTAAAAAGTAGTAGATTGTACAAATTCATTGTCAAATTGTAATTTTCCAACGTCAGAGTGACAAAACTAAAAAAGACCAAATAAATGACCAATTGTTGTGTGGTCATTTTTAGATTAGATTTGTGGTAATACTTGCGATATATCAGTTTGGGATGGTTTTTATTAATGGGTGAAACATAGATGTATTGAAAATTAATTATGATATCTTGGGAAGGATGTAAAACTTATAAGCAAATTTATTATGGTCCAAGAACAAAATACTACATATAAGGTAGTTAATCTAAGTGGTACTACAAATCCACTTCATGCATTAATGTTGAGTTGTGACGCATGAGGGGGTCTAAATTTTACTACTAATTCTAACACTACAGATGGATTCAAAGACCCATAGAAGGGGGTTTCTGAATCCATCTGCTGTGTTAGAATTTTGTAAATTTTACAAATTCAATGTCAAAATTATAATTTTTCATTATTGGAGTGACACAACTAACAATGACCAATTCATATTCTTAGTGTTTTTTATGAGGTCATTTTTTGTTTAGTTACTTGTTATCTGGTCATATATTTTATCATGTGACCCAATTGGTCATTCTTCTAGTCATTTTTAGTTGTCACACTCAAGTTTGGTAATTTATACATTGAAACAATTGTGGTGAGAAAATTTTTTGGTCGTATGGTCATTTATCTCTCATTTTCTATTAGTAATAATTCTTAGGAAAATGAAAAAAATTATTTCATATTTACATAAAAGATGTGAAACACATAACCATGGACAAGTGGCTACTACTTGGATAGATTGTGCTTGGATTGATGCAAAATCATGAAATAATTTGAACATATGTTTGACTTCATACAAATGCATACATTTGATTAGACGACTGTGTAATACTCATCTTGCATGTGTTTTATTTACTTGGAGTGGTCGAATGAGATTCAACTAAAGATGGAAATCAACTAAGATTCAATTTGAGAAGACAGTCGACTAATATTCAACTAATATATTTTTTGTTGGTTGACTTGAGAGTGGTTGACTGAGGCTTGACTAGTGGTGATAGTCAACTAAAGTTTAGATTGGATTTTTTTTAAATTGAGTTTCAACAAATATTGATGTGTTTTTCTATTGATGTTTGTATTATCACTTAGTTGTGTTTAAAGGAGGGATTAAAGTAAATTGTCACAATTGAAGATTGTTTACTGGTAAATTGAATTGATGTCTTGATGTTTACTTGATTGTGACTTGTTGATACCGATTAAACTATGTTCAACTGAGTTTCTTATTACTTGGTAGGAGATATAATTGAGTACTATTGTTAGTACCTATCTAATGGATGGCCATAAATTGTATTGTTAGTACCTATATTTATAGCACTTTTGGTTAGTCAATTGGTCAGCTATATTGTGTTCTCGTGTTGTTTAGTCAACTAATCGATTGGGACTATTCGAACAACAGTATGGAAACTTGTTTGGTTAAATTAAATTACTACATGGACATTGCTTGTAATACCACCAATTTGGAATTGGAATATATTTAATCAAAATTATGTAAATGATGTAAATACAGTAGTATGAATTCCTAGTGCAGAGCTCAAGGCCAAGGCCCGACTAGTGAATGGTTAAGCATGTATGATGTATATAATTTTATTTGGACTGTATGGTTGGGTTATCATGCCAATTTAAAACATATGTAAATATTATGTTGGGAAATAATAAAATGGACCAAGATCATTGTGTAAAGAGCATTAGAGGGGTTATGATTCCACCAGATGGAAAGAGGAAATGGGGGCCTATGGGAAACTAAATATTTAATTTTCAAGTGTTGACCTTAGAACTGATCCAAAATATTCCATGTGATTTAAATGAGCCAATTATGTTATCTTGACTATTAAACCCAATTATTGAATGTATGTGTGAGGTTGGTGGGAAAGTCTATTCATGTAGTTATTGAAGCATGGGGGTTGTGATAATTATGCAGCTGTTAGAGATTGTTTTCCTATATGGTGAGAAGCTATGCCAGCTATAGTTTTACCCTTACCTCATATCCCTTGGATTCAATACTCGTTTGATCATTCTCTCATGCATACTTTTGTACTACGTAGAGTTTCCTATTATCGTTCATCACCATTACCAAGCTTTGTTCTAACCTAGAAATCCAAATTTAGAGACAAAGCTAAAAATTTGAAGGAAAATAAATGGTTGTAGGTGAGCATAGAGGTGGGGAAAGATAGGAAATCTTACCTATTGAGTTTTTCTACTTTTGGATGCATGTGAAGCCATGAATTAATGTCGCACAAGGTTCTCCAATAGCATATAATAGGTTGGACTCTTTCTACACACACTAGTAAGAACTAAAAGGGTAGGATTTCCTTACGGAATTGTCGATGAAAGAAGGGAAACTAATTCCCTATGTTGTGTGGGTAAAATGGAAGGAGTTCCATAATTATGATGGTTAAGTTAGATTCTCATGTGGTTATGGATGAAATTTCGGCTAACCATAGAGTGCAAAGCTATTTGTGGATTGAGTGAGAGAATCCTATATGTGTTTCTTTCATCATGGTGGATTCATATCCTATATTGGGTGTGGCCTCTTATCAAAATGTAATATCCTAAATTTTGGACCTAACACTTTTGGGCATGAGTCCCATTGATTATGATGTTACCTTGATGTTTTATTTTGATATACTGGGTCAAATACTCCACTGCATATGAGCATGATGATTTGTTTGATATATTGGACATAAGACAATTGCATATGATATATGTGTGTGTGTGTGTGTGTGTGTGTGTTTTCTTGTGTTGGGCGTGGACCCTAAAGCACATGGTTGATGAGATGTTTTGTGTTGAGCAAGGAGCTCTGGAGCACATTGGTAAATTGATGTTTTGTGTTGAGTAAGAAGCTCTAGAGAACATGAGTACTTATATTTTTGTTGAGCGAGAAGATTTGGATAACAAAAGTTTTGAGACATTTGTGTTGAGCATGAATCTCTGGAACACATCAAAAGATAAATTGGAAGTGTTGGGCATAAGCCCTGGATCCTTCCATGTTGATGTTGAGCATAAGCTCTGGAACATCAAATCCTTGGCCATTGTATCCCTAGGTGTATCCTACAAGTACATCCTAGCATTATTGTTGAGCGAGGAGATCTGCAATTGCACTAATTTTGTAACTCCATATTTATAGCTTTGAGTATGGGCTCTGGATAAGCGCTAAGAGTTACTGAAAAGAATTAATGTTTTCCGAGTGAAAACGACTTGAGTAAAATATTGATCTCATCTAACTTCTTTATAAGTGATTAAATGAAATCTAGAATTTCTGTATCTCATCAAGTATTGAAGAACTACCATGTTATACGAGGGAATCCAACATGCAAGGATGTTTAGAGTTTCCTAGCCTAGTAGACCTAACCACCTACATGATGACCTTAATGAAGAATGTGTCATAAGTTTAGGGATCATAATGTATGATACCCAAATACAAATGTTAACAAATAAATATATTATTATATATTTTATACATGGTATGTATAAAAAGTAAGCATAGTAATAATATTAATAATGTAAGAAAGAAAGAAAATATGCATCTTTTATTATTATTACTAAGAGAAAATTAAATATTATAATAGCTACAAAAGTCCAATTAGGAACTAGTTAAAATTTCCTAAGTTTAAAGATTAAAAGTACCTAAATTAAATAAAAAGGGTTAAATCAAGAAACCAAAAGATTATTGATTTAACTTCTCCTTTGATTGAAAAGTCTGTCTATAAAGTCTCAAGCCAAAGAGAGGCTTGGGGATCTCTTCCATATTTTTGGAGTCATTATTCTTCCTGATTATTCTCAAGAGAGTTCTTGGAGAAAAGTTTCCTAAGAGGAAAAACGAGAACTGATCCAGACCTGATATACCAGTTAGGGAATTCTTACCTTAGGAACTCTAAGATACTTTCATGTTGTAACCAGCTCGTGGGGATCCCGATTAAAACCAGGAATGGTTCTGGGTCATGGTTGGATGGAACGTGGTAGTTCCCAACTAATTCGATCATCTATATAGAGGTGATATCTACCTATAAATTATTAATGCTGGGTAATTGATTATGCAGGTTTAAGCCATTGGAATAGCTTCACCTTTCAGGTATGAGTTTCTTGACTGCCTATTTCATTATATACAATAAGTTCTGGTTAGAATATGAAAGTGTTTATGTTATATTTCAAACCCTATGTTTACCCTTGTTTTCCTGTCTAATTATTTAAGGGTTTACATTTTGTTTATAAACCCTATGTCTATAAATTAATTCATGTTTAAGAAATATTTAGGGTTTATTTCTTCTATACTTAGTTATGTTTTTATTTACAACTTAAACTTTATTCTCCTAAAAACTAGGAACTATTCTAACTATACCTATGTGTTTATTTACCTATGAACTCTACTGGAAAATTTCATATTTCCAGCAGAGCTATGTTTAGAAGAAAAAGGCTAGTTCATACTAAGCTTTAAACAAACATAAATATAAAACATAGTTAACTAAAGTATGGTAAATAGAACCTAATAAATAAATCATTATATAATATCAAGTATAAGTAAAACCATATTCTAATTAAGTAATATTATAAACTCAATATTATATATTTAAGAATAATAATCAATTCAAAATATTAAAGCTAGAAGAAGAACCATCGAAGACCTCTCAGGGTCTGTGTATATAATTTTACTAGGAACCAAGGCTAAACATTAATCCACATTAAATAAAACAAAATTTTATTATATTAGCTACATATACAAAGTCATATGCAGTAAAGAAAATATCAACATAATATACTTATTGCATATATATATTAATTCAAGCCCTGTAAATACTCACCAACTGTATTACAATAATCGTATGCCATAACGAAAGTCCCAACGTAATTAAATTAACCATAATGATATGCACATTAATCATTTAAAAACCAATATAAATACACAGAGGTCATGGGATCAATTCATGTGGGTGTTTTTCCCAAATCACATCCACACGACAATAAACCATCACAACCATAAACGACTCACGATCAATTCCTGTAGGGTCTCTGTATTTATAAATCACTGTGACAAACCCTATAAGATTCATTAGTAAATCTTATACCTCACGTTGTAGTTTCAACTATCAAAGGAACGCTATATATTTATATACGCATGCTCTAATTTAAAATACATCAAATATCTACACAGTGGTCAAAAGACCCAGATAACTTTACACGTTGTAACTATCACCCTCGGCCTTTTACATATCCAAACCATTTTAATAATTAAATACCAATAACTACAACCCTATCAATGCTATGTAATAGCCACAACATCATTTGTAGGTTTCCATCCCAAGGCTACGGCCCTTTTATTTACAACTTAAAATAGTAATGTAAAACCCATTAAAAACCTATCAATGATTACTGTTGGCCACTTTTCCTAACTTGTGCAACCAAGGTTCTATGCAGACCATCAACCCAACAAACACCCAAGATACCGGCCCGACAGAGAAATCCCCATCGGCAACACCCGCAAAGCAGGAGCAGTCTCACCCGAGATATCTCTTCCATGGGTAACCACCAGAACCATGTTTCCGCAGATCGTCGAGGGATTATAGTCCCTTGGCTTGCGGGCCAACGAGCTCTACCAAGTCATGAGTGTTAACACCTCTATGTTGAACAGTTGAGGAAGAAGTGTGATTGAGTAATGATAAAAGGATACATAATATTGGCAAAGTTTGATGGTCTTGATTCCATTATTAAAATCCGAATTTTGGCTAATTTGTTGCACAATCTAAAGGTGTAAATTTATGTGTGAAAATCTATGGTTTAAAATGGATCCGTTGGGAAAATTTCCGCAGGAGATAATTTGTGATGGAGAGGAGGAAGTGGTTAACAAGGAAAAAAGATAAACAGCTAAGGAATAAAGTGAATAAAAGCTATGGCTATGAGACAGTCCGTTGAGTGAAGATGCATGCTTGGGAAAAATGAGAAAGGCTATTGGAATACGTAGAACCGATTTTGATCCAACGGTTTAAAAAAAAAGTGAAATCTTATCAATGGTCATTATTCCTTCTGAAGTGCAAAACTGTGAGATGATTAAAAAGGAAGAGTGGTAGAAGAATTTAAACCGCTTCCCACATGGTGACTTTGGGTGAGTTCCGCGGAGGAAAGCGATAAAGGAAAAACCACTTGATAAGGGCTCCGGAATAGTCTGTGTATAAAAGTGAAGTTTACCTAAGTAAAATTCATTTCAATTGCACATTGTGGGTGACAGAGAAGTGGACACTGCGCCATCTTTTCCATAGTCAACTTCTACATATCCACAGTTACAAGTAAGCATTGAAATACTGAAACTTTGTTCAAAGAATTGTCACCATTGTTTATTATGGATAAGGAACAGGGTTTAGGATTATTATGCAGAGTATTGGATGAGAGAGAGGAGGTTGTTGTCAATAGGGAAAGGAATGTATGTGACCCTGTTCTGTTAGTTGGTAGTGTATCAGTTTCAAAGGAGCATTTGTGGCAGTATAAATTGCAAGGGAATGGTATTCTGAATGTCTGCAGTTCTTTCTCATATTATTTTGATATTGCACAAACCCTATCATTTCCTAAATTTGTCAGGTGGTGTGCAAACAATTATTCTTCCTCTGAAAGAGTTATAATGAGCCATACCATGTCAAAAATACTTTCTAAAGTTGATGCGAAAACTGTTCACGAGATACTGAGTCTTCCTGATAATTTCCCTGATATATATGAGTCTTTGAATGAGAAGGTCTTAATCGAAATATATAAAAATTATAGAACTAAAGATAGATGCCAATTTTTATCCAATATTCTGAAAGATGGTCAGTCGTTAGAAGGTCTTTTTCTGCCATATAATGTTAACATTTTCAAGAAGGAAGTACAGTTGGTCATGTCTCTGGTCAGTCAAATTCTGGGTCAGGATAATGATATTCATATCAATGAATTCATCTTAGTTTTCTTACTGAGTATAAGTTAAATTGACCCCAAGTCCCATTTAATCTGTTGTTTTAATCGTGATGAGTATTTGGCTGAGGTTATCCATGCCTAGTTGGTTGAATTCCCTAAAGTCAGGTTCTTTAGATATCAATCATATTTACTGAACATGCTGTTGTGTTCTAATGTGTCAGAATTGAAGTTCTTCTCCACCATTTCCTCTCCAGATCTCCCAAAACAAATTAACGTGTTTGAGTTTGTAAATACAATCATGGCTGAGATTTATAAATTGTTGTTTAATGACGTCTTACCAAGGGTGTTAGAAGAAATGAGACTTATGCTACAGTCTTCCTCAAAAGATAAATTAGGAGACTGGTTGATGTTTAAATATTTTACTGTTCTGAGAGTGTATGGTTTCATTGGGGAACATTACATGTTACCTGTTTTCTGACTCCAAGAATATTCACCCTTGAGTATATGAGGCAGAGGTTATGTGCAGAAGAAGAACATTTTTGGGCATTTAAAAATTCTTCCAACATTTTGGGGCATTTAAAAATTCTTCCAATGTTAAATTTCCTCTCAAAGTTGGTATCTTTATTTTCAAAAATAAAATTGCCTTGTTGGTCATAGAGAAGTTGTTAGAAGCTATGGATTTTCATAAGGAGCAAATAATAAATTATGATCCACATCACATTATTTCTCAGAGGAAGCAATTAAACAAAAATAAACCATTTGATCATCAAATTATTGAAGGCTTAGATAAAATAGCCAATTTGGGCCTATTTTGAAGAAAACTCAGAAGTTGATGAAGACAGGAGCAATATCACAGTTTATTAGTATAGAATCACATGGACCATTCCAAGTTCGAAGATTTAGTTAAAGGGTTAAGAGGAAATATTATTGTAGAAAAATTGACAAAGGACTTTGAGATATTGTAGAAGTTTTTAATTATTAAGAAAGGATTGCTTGTCATGTCTTATGAATCTTATGTGTATTTAGAGGTGTCCATTAGAGAGATGATAGAATATGACCCCCCAAATGCAGAACAATGGAAGACCATGGAGAAATTCGGAAAGACCAAGTACATACTTCATTCGTGAAGACAGGTGTTGCAATTCGTGAAGTTGTTTGTTCGGGATACCTTGCAGTCACTAAGTTTGTTATAATCAAACAATCTGTTGTTTGAATCAAAGCATGTAGTTTTTATTCCTAGTTGTTAGGGATATGGTTATAAAAACTTTGATTAACAAATTATTTGGTTATTGATCTTCTTCGGAAGAAACTATCTTTGTATATATTTGAATTTATTTGATGTATTGGGGGTTGGAACCCATATGTTTGGACTGATTTTTTTGAGAAATTATGATTTTTGAATAAAATAACAGATTCGAATGTTGGTTGATCTTCAAAGAATCCTGTGTCGTTTATGTTACAGTCTGTGCCTTCTTTCCATGTGATTGTCTTCTAAGTGTTTACCTTCCATTCTCTTTTCTTTCATATATGAACGTAGTGTTTAATAGTTTCAGAGTTCATACATGTTATGATCTGGCTATTGTTTCATATATTTCACAAATATTTCTTCTAAAGTTGATATGGAATTCATCTTGTGATGCTCTATATTGATGGAATGTTCATGTTTCTCTCTTATTTTCCCGAAAATCAATGAATGACTGTGACTAGATGATTATATTGCCTTTTTTGGGATTCTGTGTATGAAGATTTACATTATCTTTATCTGTTTGACAGCATTTCTCAATGGTTATATGTGTTGTTTCAACCATCTGCATAACTTAAATTATTGATTTCAATATCTGGCCTTGTTAAAATTTATATCTAAGAGATCCCTCTCCCGAAAGAAAATCCAGTTTCTTTCCAAAGTGGTTTTTGTTGTTACCTTAAGATTACCTTTACAACCTTCAGTATATTTTGATTGATAACAAATTGGCGCCATTGTCGGGGATGAAGGTGCAAATCATCCCTGGGAGGAACGAAAAATTTTATAAAGATCAAGAAAAGGTTTCTGTGGGAAAACATGAATTTTTGTCAGTAAAGAAGGTTGTATATTTTCCCTAGATATTCGAGTTTAATATTATTTGAAGATTTCAAAAGGCATCCTGGCTTCGAAAAGACATACACGAGGTAATTCTAATACTGAATTTTTACGAAGTTTAGAGGATCCAGAAAAATTATTTAGGAAAAAAGGCAAAGAAAAAATAGATATTTCTCTGTTTAGTGCATCCTCTTCTCAAGATTTTCATAGCATCCTTGATCAGGAATGAGAAATTAATATTGGAAATGGTTTGCTGAAATCTAAATCTAAATCTAATCTTAAAAACGTTGAATTTAACCCTCCTAGATTAGAATCTTATTTACTTGATTCCCTTTGGAGAGATCTTCAACAGTCTCCAAAGGTTGAAGAGGCACCTATTGTTAAAACTATTCAAAATTCCTCAATCCTTCCAAATCTACATAGGCCAATGGTAGCCAGGTTTGCTCCTTTACATTTACCTAGTGTATTGCATGATCTTCCCCAAAATTATTCCCAGATAATTTCTTTATTTGATGGAGAAGGAGGTATAACAGCAAAGCAGCATGTAGCTAAATTTGAATATTTTGTTGACTTAGAGGAAGTCGATTATGCAGATATTAAAATGCGGTTGTTTGCTCAAAGCTTATCAA
The DNA here is from genome assembly GCA_001517045.1 of Pseudotsuga menziesii. NCBI lineage: Eukaryota > Viridiplantae > Streptophyta > Pinopsida > Pinales > Pinaceae > Pseudotsuga > Pseudotsuga menziesii. Next base: position 41,988 of record LPNX011082413.1, on the reverse strand, counting down.
GGGAAGCGAAGAAATGGTTCAAATATTTACCAGCTACATCTATCTTAACCTTTCAAGATTTCCAAAATGCATTTCTAGAAAGCTAGGATGATAAACAAATCCCTTTGCAGCTTTTGTCCCAATACAATAGTATCAAGAAAGGAGGATTTGAATCTGTTCATAAATTTTCAAGTAGGTTTATGAGAGTTTATAATTCCATTCTAGAATATATAAAACCTTCTGCAGCTGCTGCTAAACTTCATTATGCTGGGGCCTTTGATAATGACTTTGCATTTTCATTAAGGGAGAGAAAGTCAGAGAGTCTTGTTTCCATGTTCATAGATGCTTTAGAAGTAGAAGCCAATATGATGGCAAGTGGAAAAATGAAACAAAGAGACATTGATAGGAGGAAAACAAGAGAAGAAAATATGCCTTCTACTTCTTCTTCTGCTACTGATATTAAATTTGAAATGATGTTGAAAACAATGGAGAAGTTAATGGATAGATTGACTATGGACAATAGATCATTCACTATAGAACAAGCTGATCCTCAAATCAGAAATCCAAATTTTAGAAGGCCAAATCCTCCTATGCCTCCAAAAAATAGGAAAAGAGAAATGAGAAACCCAAGGAATCAAGAAGAGCAACAGATTCAGCCACCTTTCCCTAAGAATTATGTTGTAGATGAAGAAGATCCTACTGATAATGAAATTCATCTTTTTGGGGAATTAGATTCATAGATATATCTTCCTAAAGAAGAGCATCACATGTTTGCACAGGAAGGTGGAAATGAGGATTTTGAAGCGGAATTGGAGCAGTATCAGAGGGGTTATTTACATGCTATGGATGATGTACAAAGGAAGATCAGATTGAGAAATAGAAAGGTTGTTGTAAATAAAGAGAGTCTAAATTCAAACCATCCTTCTACTAGTTCATTAAATATAGAAAAAGTAAAGGAAATACAAAAAGATCATATTATAAATAAATAAGTTGAGAATAAAATAGAAAAAACAAAAGGAACAAAACAAGTGGCACCAGTAGATGTAGAGAAAGTTAATTCTATTTTCAATTTGCAGAATGAACTTTCCAAGCTAAAAATCTCTATTCCTTTTAATGAGTTGTTGAGAAATAATGAGTACAAGGATACGATAACAAGGATGGTTAAAGGTCAAGGAGAATTTCAATCAGACATTTTAGAGTTGACATATGATAATCCTACTATTTCATTTGGGACAAAATTTGAAAGTATAGATGATGAAGAAGTTCCTCCTTTTTATTTGAGTTTGAATGTGCATGATATGGTGGTACATAATGCAATGTTAGATTCAGGTGCATCACATAATTTAATGCCAAAAGGAGTAGTTGAAAGTTTGGGACTAGAAGTGACAAGACCCTATAAATATTTGTATTCCTTTGATTCTAGGAGGGTGAAGTGTCTTGGTCTAATTAAAGATATGGTATTGACTTTGAATCAATTTCCAACTAAAACAATAGTAATGGATGTTGTAGTGGCAGACATTCCACCAAAATTTGGAATATTGTTATCAAGGTCTAGGACTTCAAAGTTAAAGGGTAGCTTACAAATGGACATGCCATATGCTACTATTCTTGTCCAAGATGGAAGTAGGAGGTTGTATAGTGAGAAAACAACTCCTTATGTAGTAAGCAGTCAAGATAGACCTGATATTCATCATATATATGCTGTCGATACTAATTTGGGTTCTTCTATTTTCTTTAATGATACTAGCCCGTGTGATTTGGAGTCTACATTGGAAATGAAGTCTGAAAATAATGAAGAGGGAATAATAGAAAAAAATGTTTTTGAAAAGAAACAGAAAAGAGATGGTTTGTGGACTATGTATTTTGATGGATCTGTGGCAAAGGTTGGTGCTGGTGCTGGTGTATATATAATTTCTCCTATCGGGGATTTTAAAGCTTTATCGTATAAGTTAATGTTTGAATGCACGAATAATGTGGCTGAATATGAAGCTTTGTTAGTTGGGTTGCATACATTGAAAGATCTAGGAGCAGAAAGGATAAGAGTTTTGGGAGATTCAGAGCTTGTAATAAACCATGTAAATGGTAGTTATCAAACCAGACATCCTCGGATGAGAGCTTATAGAAATGAAGTATGGGAAATGTTTGGTAACTATTTTACAAAACATACAATTAAGGTGGTTCCTAGATATGAGAATACAGTAGTTGATTCTTTAGCGATTGCTGCTGGTAAATTTAAAACCGCAAGTGTTGGTCAAAAGGAATATCAAGTGGATATTGTAAATAGACCATCTATACCTAATAATTCTAAATATTGGCAGGTATTTGAGGATGATATGCAGATAAAAATATTTTTGGAATTGTCAGCAGAGTTTGTAAACACTCATATTGATGCTGAAAATGATAACTGTGAAAATTTCCAAGATGCTGAAGAAAGCAAAGAAGGAAATATTAGTACGGAAAAATTGAAGGGAACTTTAGGACGAAAGGATATCATTCAATTGAAAAGTAATTTTATACCAAGAAGTTTCGTCCCTTTAGAGAAAAATTTTGATCAGAATGATGTTGCTAAAGATCTGAAAGTGAAATCTGTTGATAATGCTATTGAAGATAAAAAAAATATTGGTGCTAAAGAGAATCCAAAAATTGTGAAGCTGTCTAAAAACTTGCCTACAAAAGAAAAACAAGAATATGTGAACTTGATGAAAAAGTATACAGATGTATTTTCTTAGAGTTATGAGGAACTTAAGGAATATGATACTTCAATAATACAACATACTATTCCAATCAAACCTGGAGAAAAACCTTTCAGACAGAAGCTCAGAAGAATAAATTCGAAGCTGTTACCAGTTATTGAGAAGGAAATTAAAAATTATTTGATGCCAAAATTATTGCACGGGAACTTCACTTAGTGAACCTCTTACATAGCACGTATGATCGTGGGATATTAAAGAATACCCTTAATTTCCAGACATATTGACCCAAACTCTTTTTGTTGAAACCCCCTCCCAATACTTAAAACCTCCTACCCAACCCTTTTTATACCTCAATCCTTATAAACAACCCTACGCACCCCCACCTTAAACCCCTCATCCCCCCCAATACCTGCAATATATTGGTTCAATTTTTTATAATTTTAAAACCCACAATATGAACTAACATGATAGGATATTGGCCAATAAGTGAAGACCCCGTGAATTATTGTGACTTTAAGATTCTCAAGCTGGGTTGCTAATTTAGCTCCTATTAGAAAGGAAAATGGAGAAATAAGGATTTGCATAGATTTCAAGAATTTGAATAAGGTATCTATGAAAGATAATTATCCTTTGCCGAAGATGGATCATATTTTGCAGAAAGTGATCAGAGCAGAAAGAATTTTAATGATGAATGTATTTTTAGGATACAATCAGACTAAGGTGTTACCTGAAGATCAAGAGAAGATTGCTTTCACCACACCACGGGGCACTTTTATGTGTGCAAAGATGCCTTTTGGTTTGATGAATGCAAGGGCTACCTTCCAGCGTGCCATGGATATTGCTTTTGTAGGAGAATTAGGAAAATTTCTGGTAATTTATATGGATAACATCATAGTTTATTCAAGGTCTGATAGAGAGCATATTCATCATTTGGAAAAAGTTTTCATAAAATGCAGGAAATTTAGTATATCATTGAATCCAAAAAAATCAAATTTTGTATTGGAAGAGGGAAGGTTGTCGAGCCACATAACTTCAAAGGATGGAATAAAGATTGATCCTGAAAGAGTCAGTGCAAGGTAGGAGAACCAAGAAGAAGAAAAAAAAATAAAATCATTCTAGGGAGAGGTAAATTTTTTGAGAAGGTTCATTCCCAATTTTGCTAAAATATTAATGAATATCACAAATATGTTGAAAAAGGGTCATGAAATAAAATGGATAGCGGAGGATAAGAAATATTTTAAAGAAATAAAACAAGCTATTTCAGAGGCTCCTATGTTGGTGAGTCCAGACTTCACTAAATATTTCTTAATATTTTCATATGCTCCAGAACATACTATTGCTGCAGTTTTGTTACAGAAGACTAATGAGAACATGGAGCGACCTATAGCCTTTTTCAGTAAGATGTTGAGAGATGGGGAATTAAAATATGATATTATGGAAGAAAGCATATGCTTTGGTTAAAGCATTAAAATATTTCAGGGTGTATATTCTTCATTCACATATAATTACTCATGTTCCAACTAGTGCAGTAAAAGGGATTCTCACACAGCCTGATCCAGAAGGAAGAAGAGCGAAATGGATAGCGACATTACTGGAGTATGACATAGAGATTAGACCTACCAAGTTTATTAAAGGGTAGGGACTGGAAAAAATGTTGACAGATTCAAACTGTGAATCTTTAAAGCTCAATTTCTTATCTAGTCAATCTCATCAATTGGATACAGGGGTGGAGGTAATGATTGAATTCACTACATCTCCATGGTATTCTGATATTGTTCATGTTCTTCAAAATTTACAAGCTCCTACAGGATTAAGTAAAACAAGAGCAAGATCGGTGAAGTTGAAAAATGCTAAGTTTTGTATTTTAAATCAATACCTTGATTGGAAAGATGCAGGAGGTGTGTTACTTAATTGCCTTTTAGAAAATGAATCCTAGCACACAGTAAAAGAATTCCATAAAGGAGATTGTGGAGGACATCATTCTTGGAAGGTGATGGCAAACAAAGTTTTGAGAGCAGGTTTCTATTGGCCATCATTGTTTTCAGACGTGTACAAAGAAACTATCACATGTCATCAATGCCAGATTTTTTATGGTAAAAGAAAGGTAATTCCCCTCCCTCTTAATCCAATAACAGTAGAAGATCCTTTTCAGCAGTGGGGTTTGGATTTCATTGGAGAAATAAACCCAAATTCTTCAGGGCAACATAAATGGATTCTGACGGCCACAGATTATTTCACAAAATGGATTGAAGAAATACCTACTAGGAGAGCTACTGAGACAGTAATTATGGATTTTCTTGAAGAAAATATATTATCTAGGTTTGGGTGCCCTAGAAGAATAGTGACTGATAATGCAGCAGCTTTTAAAACCAAAAAGATGATTAATTTTTGTCATAAATATTAGATCAACTTAAATCATTCAACTACTTACTACCCACAGGGAAATGGATTGGTTGAGTCTTCTAATAAGAGCCTGGTAAGGATTATTAAGAAGTTGTTATAGGATAACAAGAGAGCTTGGGACACCAAGCTTAACTATGCTTTATGGGCTAACAGAATTAGCACTAAAAGAGCGATTGGAATGTCTCATTTTCAATTGGTATATGGAACCGAAGTCATTTTTCCATCATCATTGGGTGTTCCAGTTATGAAATATTTTTAGGAGCAACAAGAAGAACCAAACCACATGTAAAGAAGAATAAACCAAATCATTGAGTTAGAGGAGCAAAGGAATAAAGCTTATGATCAAGTGCAGATACACCAGGAAAAAATGAAAAATACTTTTAATAGAAGGGTGAAAGAAGAAAATTTCCAAATTGATGACCTGGTGTTAAAATCGGATGCTCCTAAGGAAGATAAACATGGAAACTTTGACCACATGTGGGTAGGTCCTTATGTTATTGCAAGTCATAGAGGGAAAATGCATTTATTTTGGAATATCCAAATGGGGTTTTGTTAGAGAGTAACCCTATCAATGGACTATTTTTGAAGCATTACCTGTCCTAAGGTGGAGGGTAAAATTTGTACCATAGTTTGTGAATATTTATTTTCTTGAAAGCAGTACAGATGATGAACCAAATATTTTTGAAGCCTAGAGTGAAGGACCTAAGATTTGGGAGGTTAGCCATTTTTCTTTATTTAGAAAAGATATGTCAGAGAAAAAGTAAAAATATTGGAGGTTTGGATACAAAAGTTAGAGACAGGTGCCTGGTCTACGAGTTCTTTGATAGCTCACAGCGAGGATATCATCCTGAGTTTGAGCCAAAAGTTAACACCTCTATGTTGAATAGTTGAGGAAGAAGTGTGATCAATAAATGATAAAAGGATACATAAAACTGGAAAAGTTAGATGGTCTTGATTCCATTATTAAAATGCGCATTTTGGTTAATTCGTTACACAATCTAAAGGTGTAAATTTATGAGTGTGAAAATCTATAGTTTAAAATGGATCTGCTGGTAAAAGTTGCACAAGAGATAAGTTGTGATGGATAGGTGGAAGTGGTTAACAAGGAAGAAACATCAATGGCTAATGAATAAAGTGAATAAAATCTATGGCTGTGAGACAGTCCGCTGAGTAAAGATGCACGCTTAGAAAAAATAAGAAAAGCTAGCAGAATACGTAGAACCAATTTTGATCCAATGGTTTAAACAAAAAGTAAAATCTTATCAATGGTCATTATTCATTCTAGAGTGCAAAGCTGTGAGATGATTAAAAAGGAAGAGTGGGAGAAAAATTTAAACCGCTTCCCACGTGGTGACTTTGGGTGAGTTCCGCAGAGGAATGAGGTAAAGGAAAAACCACTTGATAAGGGCTATGGAATAGTCCGTGTATAAAAGTGAAGTTGACCTAAATAAAAGTCATTTCAATTGCACATTACGGGTGAAAGAGAAGTGTACAGTGTGCCATATTTTCCAAAGTCTACTTCTACGTATCCATAGTTACAGGTAAGCCTTGAAACACTGAAACTTTGTTCGAAGAATTGTCGCCATTGTTCATTATGGAGAAGGAACATGGTTTAGGAATATTATGTAGAGTATTGGTTGAGAGAGAAGAGGTTGTTGTCGATAGGGAAATGAATGTATGTGACCCTATTATGTCAGTTGGTAGTGTATCAGTTTTGAAGAAGCATTTGTGGCAGTATAATTCGCAAGGGAATGATATTCTAAATGTATGCATTTCTTTCTCATATTATTTTGCTACAGAACAAACCCTACCATTTCCCAAATCTATCAAGTGGTGCGCGAACAGTTATTATTCCTCCGAAAGAGTTATTATGAGCCATACCATGTCAAAAATACTTTGTAAAGTTGATGCAAAAATTGTTCGTAGGATACCGAGTCTGCCTGATAATTTCCTTGATAGCTATGAGTCTTTGAATGAGAAGGTCTTAATCGAAATGTATAAAAATTGTAGAATTGAAGTCAGATGCCAATTTTTATCCAATATTCTAAAAGATGGTCAGTCGTTAAAAGGTCTTTTCCTGCCATACAATGTTAACATTTTCAAGAAGGAAGTATAGTTGGTCATGTCTCCGATCAGTCAAATTCTAGGTTTGGATAATGATATTCATATCAGTGAACTCATCTAAGGTTTCTTATTGAGTATAAGTTAAATTGACCCTGAGTCCCATTTAATTCGTTGTTTTAATCTTGATGGGTATCTGGTACAGGTTATGCATACCCAGTTGGTCAAATTCCCTAAAGTCAGGTTCTTTAGATATCAGTCATATTTACTGAACATGCTGTTGTCTTCTAATGTGTCGAAATTGCAGTTCTTGTCCACTATTTTCTCTCTGAATCTCCCAAAACAAATTAACATGTTTGAGTTTGTAAATACAATCATGGCTGAGATTTATAAATTGTTGTTTGATGATGTCTTAACAAGGGTGTTAGAAGAAATGAGACTTATGCTACAGTCTTCCTCAGAAGATAAAAAAGGAGATTGTTTCCTGTTTAAATATTTTACTATTCTGAGAGTGTATGGGTTCACTAGGGAACCATACATGTTACTTGTTTTTCTGACTCCAAGAATATTCGCACTTGAGCTTATGAGGCAGATGTTATGTGCAGAAGAAGAACATTTTGCGGCATTGAAAAATTCTTCCAATGTTAAATTTCCTCTCAAAGTTGGTCTGTTTATTTTCAAAAATAAAAGCGCCTTGTTGGTCATAGAGCAGTTGTTAGAAGTTAGGTATTTTCATAAGGAGCAAAGAATAAATTATGATCCACATCACATTATTTCTCAGACGAAGCAATTAAACAAAAATAAACCATTTGATCATAAAACTATTGAAGGCTTAGATAAAATAGCCAATTTGGCCTATTTTGAAGAAAACTCAGAAGTTGATGAAGACAGGAGCAATATCACAGTTTATTAGTACAGAATCGCATGGACAATTCCATGTTTGAAGATTTAGTTAAAGGGTTAACAGGAAAGATGATTGTAGAAAAATTAACAGAGGACTTTGAGATATTGGAGAAGTTTTTAATTATTAAGAAAGGATTGATTGATGTGTCTTATGAATCTTATGTGGATTTAGAGGTGTCCATTAGAGAGATGACAGAATACGACACCCCAAATGTGAAACAATGGAAGATCGTAGAGAAATTCAAAAATACCAAGTACATACTTTTTTCGTGAAGACAGGTGTTGCAGTTCGTGAAGCTGTTTGTTCGGGATACCTTGTAGTCACTAAGTTTGTTATAATCAAACAATCTGTTGTTTGAATCAAAGCATGTAGTTTTTATTCCTAGTTGTTAGGGATATGGTTACAAAAACTTTGATTAGCAGATTATTTGGTTATTGATCTTCTTGGGAAGAAACTATCTTTGTATATATTTGAATTTATTTGATGTATTGGGGGTTGGAACCCATATGTTTGGACTGATGTTTTTGAGAAATTATGATTTTTGAATAAAATAACAGAGCCAAATGCTAGTTGATCTTCAAATATTCTTGTGTCGTTTATGTTATAGTCTGTGCCTTTTTTCCATGTGATTGTCTTCTAAGTGTTTACCTTCCTTTCTGTTTTCTTTCATATCTGAACGTAGTGTTTAATAGTTTTAGAATTCATACATGTTATGCTTTGGCTATTGTTTCAGATATTTCACAAATATTTCTTCTAAAATTGATATGGAATTCATCTTGTGATGCTCTACATTGATGGACTGTTCATGTTTCTCTCCTATTCGCCTGAAAATCAATGAATAACTGTGACTGGATGATTATCTTACCTTTGTTGGGATTCTGTGTATGAAGCTTTACATTATATTTATCTATTTGACTCCATTTCCCAATGGATATATGTGTTCTTTCAACCATCTGCATAACTTAAATTATTGATTTCAATATCTGGACTTGTTAAAATTTATATCTGAGAGATCCCTCTCTGGAAAGAAAATCTAGTTTCTTTCCAAAGTGGTTTTTGTGGTTACCTTAAGATTACCTTTACAGCCTTGGGTATATTTTGAGTGATAACAGTGAAAATGGAGTTAATTACGTCAAATTGTAGTGCACACAGTGCGTATACTTTCTTAACTACTAACAGCGTGACACAGATTTGGCCTTAGAACTTGAAACATAAAGGGATATAATAATGAGCTAACAGATAAGCGCAATATAACAAATGTGCAACAATAATTGCACTGTAAACATAAACTAATACTCAAAAGTTGCACTTAATAACCTATTCATGCATTCGAACGTATATTGACAGTATGACATTCGTTTAACAATGACAGGACTTTCATCATGTTAATGCATTTGTAACTTCAGAATGTATTCATCCGTATATCTTATGTATTGTACTATGATGTTTATTCTAGGATTTGTCTGTAATTTAGTTGACTCATGTCATGCCCTAATGTTCCTATCGGGAGGTTCTATAATGTAAACAAGTCATGTCAATTCATTGTGGGTAATCCTCCTATTGGTCAAGGGTTAAATTCCTCATAGTTGTGGGGCCCTAGTGTTATTAGACTATCCTATAGAATTCAGCCCTAGGTGAGTCATTGTAAGTCAAGGCAATATTCCCCACCATTTTTTTAAGGATAAACCTCCTTGTTGGTCGGAGGAGGCAAAGTCCCAACAAGTTGTGGGGCACTAGGGTTATTAGACACTCCTAGAGATGCTAGCTCTAGTAAGTAATTGTTAAGTGAGGCCGACATGTTGGAGTGGGTTTCAAGTGAACAAAAGAATATAAATACAGAGTGAGCCTCTCTATTTATCATACACACACACTCACTCATTGGGGTGCATGAGTGAGAGGATAAGTTGATGTGACAAGAGAGAGACTGCTGCTGTCAAGAGATCATCTTTATGTTTTTGGGTTTTACTTTTGGTGTTGATTCTATCTCTGAGGAAGCTGCAGGGTTTTATCCTTTATGGTTTCCTTGAGGAAAATTCATTGTGTCTCTTGTCTCTTTTTTCTATTGTTGTGCATGTTATTATCTCAGTTAAAGATCCTAATATCATAATGCTAGCTTGAATGAATAAAATCTCACATGGTATCAGAGTTAACCTAAGAAGAATACATTGTACAGCTACAGAAGCTAGGGATTTTTACTTTTTGGGTCTCTCTCCATAATCCATCAGAAAAAGTATGCTAGGATGACTCCCCATTGAAGGGCGCATCTTTCTGTCGAAGCGGAATTCGATTCCAAGCATTTTCAGTTTTTAGTGCAGGAAATTAGGGCTTTCTACAGAGGAGGAAATTTTGAGTGAGCCCAACATAAAAATTTTCTCCTCATCAAAATCAAATTTTAGAGACCTAGGTCAATATTTTCGGTTGGGTGAAACTCCGGGAAATTCAAACCCTAGTTTGACCCCGAGCTAGAAAAACTCTAAAATACTAAAACTAATAATTTTTGGTACATTCGCTATATCATAGGATTGGAGAAGGATCGGGAGCTGAAAATTGCAAAGGCTAAAGATAAAATCCTGATTTACACTGTATCCAACATCCAACCTCTGATTCTCTATATTCTAGGAGATATGATCCCTCCAAGTTAGGGTTCCAGCCTCTTCGAGGATTCATCCCTAAACAAGACACCTGGGGAGTATTGCTATATCTTGGGCTACAAAGGTCCAAATTATATTGTGAAGATGTTTTAGAAAGGGCACAGAATTTAATTTCTCTGGTCCAAGCTTAAGACCTAGAAGATGAAAAAGTGACACATGGTAGTTCGTACAACTTCATTGTTTTGAACAGTCCTATAACAGGTCACCTTGGGAAGATAATCATAAGTCCTGATTGGTGAAACCAATTCTGATGAAACATGTGGTGTTGGAACAAGGATAGGCTAGGATACCTCAGTACATAGTTTTAGACACATAGGATTGGTAATTTCAGAGATAGAGAAGAAATGGTAACCGGCATTTTTGCAAAAAAAATTGGAAAACTAGGGCTTCCTGTTTCAGGAGCTCCCCTCCACTGTTTTTAGAAAAAGAGTACATTGGACAGCTCAACTTGAAGAGGTCTATATTTCAATCCAATCAGATCTGAAATATTCCAAGTTTTGAAAATTAGGGTTTCTCTGATAAACCCTAGATCAACGAGCTCTAGAACCATGACTGATACCTCAAATCGGTAAGATCTAATCTTTTGCTATTTTCGTTTGAGGTTCTCATTTCAAAGTGATCTATCACATCAGCTTGATGATAATCTTGGTGAAGTTGACAACTTTCAAGCATGGAAGTATATGATCTCTCTAAAGAAAATGAATTGAACACCTACATGAGTAGACAGGTTCCAGTTCCAGAGGGATATGAGGCTCAAAGCCTTACACAAGAAGAACTTGGTCAAGGCCAAGAAGATCATTGTTGATTCAATCATGGATCAACTTGTACCACAAGTTTCTTCCCTAAATACACCGAAGATGTTTGATTCCTTGACCAATCTATTTCAAGGGAAGAACCGAAATTAGAATATGACCTTAAGAAATCAGTTGAAGAATGTGAAGATCCAGAATGCAGAGACCATGCAATCATACTTTACAAGGGTCTCTCAAATCAAAGAAAAACTTGTAAGAGTAGAAGAAGAAGTGGAGAATGCAGAAGTGGTAATATCCACCTTGAATTGCCTCCCAAGATCATGAGATTCATTCATTCAAGGAATGTGTGCGAGAAGTAAGTAATTACTTTCAGCAAACTCTGGGAAGAGCACACACAAGAAGAAGAAGCTCAACTCATAATAAGAGAAGAAAATATGGGAGCAACTAAATATCAAGCTCTCACCATCCAAAGAAGATCCCTCAAGTGATGAGGAATACAAAAAACTCAACTCTTGAAGAACCTCTTATCCATATTAGCATTTGGATAAGAAATGATGCTATTATGAATGAAGAAGATGATAAAGATGAAGGCTCAAGAAGGAGTCTACCCACAAAACAAATAAAGATAAGTATTCAATTGTCATTTCATGATATTGTTTTGTTATGCATTTGTTTATATTCAATTGATGTATTATGCATGATAGAATGTTTGCATTAATGAAAGTATACTACTAATATGCATGTGATGGGTAAGTGGCCCATGGTGCTATACAACTCTCCATTGCTACTTATCTAGAATGAAACCTCTTTGCTTACATATTGGAATAGTGCACAATCTCATTGTTGTTTTGGTGGAGATGGAAGGAACCTAGAAAATTTTCCATGAGGTATGGATGAATGTTGTATTGGCTAAAGTAGTTGCATGATCATATATTTATGCATAAGAATTTTCCAGTATGAATATTCCTTATGAAATATTTCTAATCATACAAATGCATTTGACTTGTAGGAAAGATCGCATACATAATCACCTACAAGCAAAGAAGGATGAGACTTGTTCCGAAGAACAAGTGACGACAGTTCAAGATGAAGAATAATATGACGAATGAAGCGACATCATTGATGCAGAACCTTCCAGCTATGAAGAAGTAACCAAGAAGAAAGGGAAGACCAGTTCAAGAAGAATGATGTTTAGGATGCAGTATCGATACATGAAGGAAAGTTCGTAGTTCCATCATGCAGTAGATGGAAACATCGTGGGATACAAGGCAATATTTGTAGCACAAGTATTCTCATGAAAGAAACGAATAAACTACGAAGAGACATTTGCAGCCAATGGGAGCTGAAACACATACATGATGAGCTTGATGAAGATCTTAAACTTTGCTACAAGGTTGAAGATGAAATTCTATACACTAGATGGATACATAGAATATGAGTAGCATAGGAACATACTTGTCACTCCAGTATAGAATGTTTCAATGCATAGAGTACGGAAGGCAGAGGGAGTATGATGCTCCGCTTCAAAGGGAGTGACTGCAGAATATCTTGAGGTTCGACATGATATGATAGGATGGAAAGATTACTGATAACTCTAGGATTTACTGAGAGTAAAGAGGATTCCAACCTTTGCTTCAAGGTTGAAGGCAAAAGACTAGTGATGCTCCTATTATATGTCGATGACTTGTTCCTGACAAAAAAGAGGAACTCATTAAATTTACAAGTAGAAGACTTGCTTTCGAGTTCGAGATAAAGGACTTGGAGATGATGCACTATGTTCTAGGCATGGAGGTGTGGACAAGGAAGTATACAGTAGAGATCCTGAAGAGGTTTAGGATGATGGATTGCAAGGCCATGACCACACCTATTGCATCGAACATGAAGCTATTGAGTGATGTTTCATTAGAGACGATTGATGCTATGATGTATCGTCAGATGATTAGTTCCTTGATGTACCTGATGAATACAAGACCAGATATTTTCTTTGCTATGAACACATTGTGACATGTCCACCTGAAGGTTGTAAAGCATACAGTGAGGTACCTGAAGGGTATAGTTGATTATGGGCTCAAGTATGAGGTGAATCAGAAGATTAACCTGGAAGGTTATGTTGATTCAGATTGGGTGGGAAGTGCCATTGATAGGAAGATCACTTCAAGGTGCTACTTCAGTATGGAATCAAGTGTGATTTCTTGGTTTTGCAGGATGGAGTCCTGCATGGAACTGAGTACAGTTGAGGAAAAATATGTTGCCACTTTCTATTTTGGAGAGAGGAGCAGTGAAGCTCCAGTATGTGACCCAGATCGAGATCTCTTGAAAGAGGGAGTTCTAGCATAGTCAGTGAGACAGGTTGTCTGAGCATAAATCCTGGTGAATCTTGTAGGTTGCTTAGATGTAAATAGACCTATAGGTTGTCGTCAGATGTAATCGGTCCCAGTGAATCTCGCAGGTCATCCTTGGACGTAATCAGCCCTGATGTGATTCTATGCTAGAAATGGTCAAAGTGAAGTTTGAGTACTTCATGGAGAAGCTTGTTTTTCTCCATATCGAGGTTCCCTCCAAGGGGAAATTATGAGACCTAGAGCCATTCTAATGAGTAGGCCAGATGTAAGGGCTGAGCCATTCTGTCATGGTGAGAGGATTGGTCCCTTCCATGTCAGATCTGAGTGCTAAGACATTATGATATGACTGTAGGATTGGTTCCTACATGATCAGATATAATGGTTACTACCATTCTTGGAATGGAGCTGCCTAGTGAGTTACCAAGAATACTTGGTCTAGTACTGAGGGCATTTCTGAGACGATTGTAAGATGTAGTCTTACATGATCAGATGTGAGTGCATGACCATTCTGATGTGATTGACAGATGTGTTCCCACTTGATCAGATATAAGGGTTGTTGTCATTCTATCATGGTGAGAGGATTGCTTCCTTCCATGTCATATGTGAGTGTTGTCCATTCTGATGTGACTGTAGGATTAAGTTCCTACATGATCAGATGTAAGGGCTACTGCATTTCTGACGAGTAGGTCAGATGTGAGTGCCGGCCATTCTGATGTGACTGTAGGATTAGTTCCTACATGATCATATGTAGGGGATACCGCCTTTTTGATGAGTAGGTCAGATGTGACTGCTAGCCATTCAAACGAGTAGGTCAGATGTAAGGGCTATTGCCATTCTCTGAATGGAGGCACCTGGTCAGTTACCAGGAACCCTCAATATAGGACTAAGCACCTTGTTGACAAGTCAAGGTCAAATGTAAGTGTTGTTCCTTTCTGATGAGTCAAGGTCATATGTAAGTGCTTGATGAGCCATTATGACTTAGGGTTAGATATAAGGGCTACCAAAGACCTACAAGGAGGTAGGCCTACAACCAGCATGAAAAATGGCTAGCTCTATAGAACTTCCTATCACGAGAATAATCATGAGATAGCACATATGATGATGATCCAGTAGTGATGATCCAGATCGAGTGATGATCTAGATCCAGTGATGATGATCCAGCAGTGATGATCCAGATCCAGTGATGATCTAGATCTAGTGATGATGATCCAGCGGTGATGATCCAGATCGAGTGATCATTCAAGTCCAATGGAGATGATCCAGATCGAGTGATGATCCAGAGCTAGTGATGATGATCCAGATCCAATAATGATCCAGATCCAATGATGATCCAGATCCAGCACTGGTGATCCAGATTGAGTGATGATCCATATCCAGTGATGTTGATCCAATAGAGATGATCCAGATCGAATGATGATCTAGATCCAATGATGATGATCCAGATCAAGATAAAGATGACCTGAAAATAAAGATGACTTGAAGATGCAGATGACGAGATGATCCAGAGAAGAAGACCAGTGCTAACAAATTGTGTCGAGAGAATACCTTCCTAGTTAAGAGGGAGTGTTAATGTATTTGTAACTTCGAAATTCATTCATCCATATATCTTATGTATTGTACCTCGATGCTTATTTCAGGATTTGTCTGTAATGTACTTGAGTCATTTCATTCCCCGATGTTCCTATCGATAGGTTCTATAATGTAAACAAGTCATGTCAAGTCATTGTGGGTAACCCTCCTATTGGTCAAGGGTTGAATTCCCCACAGTTGTGGGGCCCTAGGGTTATTAGACTATCCTAGATAAGTCGACCCTAGGTGAGTCATTGTAAGTCGGGGAAATAGTCCTCACCATTTTGTTAAGGATAAACCTCCTTGTTTCTTGGAGGAGGCAAAGTCCCCATAAGTTGTGGGGCACTAGGTTTATTAGACACTCCTATAGATTTCAGCTCTAGTAAGTAATTGTTAAGTGAGGCCGACATGTTGTAGTGGGTTTCAAGTGAACAAAAGAATACAAATAGAGAGTGAGCCTCTCTATTTATCTCTCTCACACACACACACACACACACACTCATTGGGGCGCATGAGTGAGAGGAGAAGTTTCTAGGACAAGAGAGAGACTGCTGTTGTTAGGAGATCATCTTTATGTTTTTGGGTTTTACTTTTGGTGTTGATTCTATCTCTGAGGAAGTTGCGGGTTTTTCTCCTTTATGGTTTCCTTGAGGAAAATTATTTGTGTCTCTTGTCTCTTTTGTTTATTGCTGTGGATGTTATTCTCTCAGTTAAAGATCCTAAGATCATAATTCTAGCTTGAATGATAAAAATATAACACATCATAAACATAAACAGCCATACACATTAAATCATCAACACAAAGGAGAGTTCACATGGAAACCCATCCGAGTAAAAACCACAAGTCACTCTTCATCTTGCATGAGAAATATATGGTGCCTTCATCCTACATTTGACTGCATGCTATCTTAGATCTATATTTTTTCTCAGACTCTTTCTTTCTCTCATGCTCTCTTTCTTATTTCTCCTAACTACTACTACGATCTACTGATCCGCACATGTCTTGGATCGACTTCTCTAGCATCTACACCTTTTTAGCAGAGCTTCTCTTCTACTTCACTACCTTCGACTGCATCCTACAAACTTTTGACTAATCTACCACTCAGATCCCACAACTTCCCTCTACTAACCAATCAAAAGAAACTAAAAGTGATCTAAAAATCCACCAAAGAGTAAAATAAAACAAACCATCTAACTATTGAGTCCATCCTATTTATACTATTTTACATGACCATGTAGGGTTGACTACATATAGGAATTCCATTAACTATCACCATTGGATACCTCCCAGACTACAGCTATGGCGATCATTACTTGACACGAGTCGCTAACGGCCTTACTTACAGCATGCGTTCACTCATGTGGCATCCGCCGACTTAAGCCAACTTTAGCACCCATGGTTGTCCTGTCGCTTTCGACCGTTAATCTGCAATTGTGCTACTATTTTACCCTACATGCATCTTACTTCCACACATGTTCCCTTTTCCTTGTGGGTGACATCTTTTGCGCATATTCCTTCTTCTACACATATTTCCTCTTCCACGCAGTTTTCTTTGTCTGTGCAGATTTCTTCTATACCTGTCGTGTGCTTCCATTTCCTTGTTTGTGCTTGTGCAGTGGATGGATTCTTATGTGTTTCTTCATTTGCGCTTATTTCTTGCGCACTTTCCCTAGGCCCAACAGGACCCCAACACTCACATGTGGCTCATCCCGAACCACGAAGCAATGGACATAGGAGGTGGTGCAACATGCACGGCCTTTTCTTTGTTGTTGATTTTTTTTTTGGTAGTGTTTCTTGCACCATGGGATAATCCTATGCTTAGAAAAAATGTTTGTATTTTAGATGACAAAACTGGAGTTATACAATTTCTTCATCGAAATCATCGTAAGAGTCTACTTCCAGAGGTTATTGTTTTTCTTGTTTTGGCTCTTCTTCATGTTGTTCTTCTTGGTCCTCTTCATCTTCCTTTTCCTCTTCTTCTTCATTTTCCTCTTCTTGCACATCATCTAGTGCATCTTCTGGCACAAATTAGTCTGCGCTTCCAACCTTCTATTGCAATTGGCTCAAAATGGGATTAATTATTTCTATCTCCCAGCAAGCTTCTTCTGCCTGCTACTCTAGTTCCTGCACTTGGTAAAAGATAGGGTGTTCCAACAATGCATTGGCCACTTCCTATGTTCACTCATTGATTCTTTGTTGCATAGGATGAATTAGGCCTATCACCCTTTTAGATTTGACCTGTTTCTCAGTCGTCTCTTGGTTGTGCAGATTTTCCTACTCGTGCAGGCTTCTTGCCTTATCCTAGAGCTACTCGAGCTTAGGGCCTTTGGAAATTTTCTCCTTTGTTGGAAGCTTCTTAATCATTGTCCTTACTACCATTTCCTATAGTTATACTTACCGAACCTACTTGGAAAGCTACTCCACAGTCTCATCCTCGATGAGTTGCTCCCATACTGTGGAAATTGTTTCCAGCACCTCTGTGCAGATATTTTCAACTTCCCGTAAGCAGACCAACATCTTGATATGCTGATTGTTGCCTTTGTTTCACAAATTCAGGGGGTGTGCTCAACTACTTGTTGGTCTTTAATTCCTGAATCTGTTTCTTCAGATCTGTGACCAGTTTGTATAAACTCCTTAGCTTGTGGACATGTTCTGCCTCGTCTTCTTCCTCGTCATCTGACAATTTTGTGACTGCCTACTTTATGGATTCTTCCAGTGAAGCCTGCGTCTGTGCTTGTGCTTCTAGGTCTTCTTGTTGTTGCTTAATGACTTGTTTGTGCTTCTTTGCTTTACTGGCTACCTTGGTTTCCTGATATGCAACCACATTTCTTGGATTCTCACCTCTGTAGCAGTGGCATGTTGAATGGAATAGATTTGTGGCAATGTCATCTTAGAGAAATCCAAATTTAATGTGTCCAAGCTATGGACACTTGTATCCTTTTCTGTTGTATCTGTAGAAAATTCCTACGCAATCATTTCTATTCTCAACGGTGGGAGCACCACCGGCATTGCCAAAGTGCCCTATGGGTCTACACTGTAGGTATCGACCTACATAGTGTCGCATACTTCTATGAAGGCCTCTTCCAACCAGGTAACTTGCGCAGTGAGTGAAGTTTTCCAATTTGTTTTCCTACGCTTGATATCACCCAAGGTAGACTTAGTTATTTATACGACCGCCTCTCTAAGAAGAGTTAGATCCTCTTCTACTATGCTAAGGACTTGGGGTCAATTATCCCTCTACTTTTTCCTATGTGGGATGCCCAAGGCTTCTGCATATTCCTCCATGGGCTCTTTAACCTTTCCTTTCCTATTTGTTTTGGTGTGCACCTCCTCATCAGTAGGGATATGTTCTTCACCATTTATGGGTGGGTCTTGCTCTTCTTTTTCCTCTTCTTCTTCTTCTTCTTCTTCTTCCTGGGAATCATCCTGATGCTCCTAGGTGTTGGTATTGGCATGGTCTTGGGGAAGGTTCTCTTGCAGATCTCCATGATGCACTTGCTCCTCCTCAGGAACCTCCACACGTTGGCCAACCATTATTTGGGCCAGTATTCGATTTCCCTCTCGATATCTCCATCTCAGATGATGAAGAAGGTTGAGAGTGCCTACTTACTGGGGTCATTGCGTAGATATAGGATGATGTTATGCAGCCCTGCATGGAAGTTAATGAATGGATACCTAACCACTGTCATAGGTTTCATTCTATACTATTTGTGCACAATATGTCTATGTATTTCTCCTCGGAGAAAGAATTCAATATTTGTATATTTCTTGCGCTTGTTGTCTTTGTGGTCTCAGAGGTTCTGGAACTTTGTGCCGAGGTACTCCATTAGGATGTCCATGGGTTGATAGTCTGGTGGAGGAGTCCAGGCTATGAAAGAGATCAGAATCAGAAGCCACGAGTAGTGGAACTTTGCCGAGAGAAGTTCCTACGTGTCAACCACATCATCCATCAGTTCTTTCACGAGGAACTGGGACCAGTTAATGTGCACTCCTTGTGCACACTGCTCTGCTAGCTCTACTATTGTGGTAGTGAATTCAGTAGTCCTCATATTGCATAGCAACTTAATGCATAATATTTTTTCTATAAACCTTACAGCAATGTCAGTGATAGAGCTAATGAGGTAACCCTTTCTGTCGTGGAGAAGTAGGTACTTTCCCTTCATGTTATTCTTGTCCAATTTTTCCCCGTTCTTCTATAGATGTGGGCCTAGGTTGACTCCTTATTGTGGGAGACCCGTGATGCCCGAGACCAGTTCGACCGTTACTTCATATGACTTGTCCGACCAGAGATAACCTCCATGGAAGCATTTCAGAAATTCCTTGACATACATCCCAACCGGGGAAATTTCTCCAAAATGCGGCATAAGGAGCAGGTTTAAGATGCATAATTGCTCCAATCCATGTGCCCAATCCATTCAAGAAACTATGTATGCATTCAGCAGTACATTGAGCATTGCGACCATGAATCAATTTCTTACCAACCCCTCTGGCTTCTTGGTATCGTAGTCTTCAAACTTCAAGTCCTGAAGTTTGGGGATGATATCCGAGGTTAGTGGGATTCCTTTTGGAAT
The DNA here is from genome assembly GCA_001517045.1 of Pseudotsuga menziesii. Classification (NCBI taxonomy): domain Eukaryota; kingdom Viridiplantae; phylum Streptophyta; class Pinopsida; order Pinales; family Pinaceae; genus Pseudotsuga; species Pseudotsuga menziesii. Next base: position 22,062 of record LPNX011082413.1, on the reverse strand, counting down.
GGTGGGCTCTTCTAGTTCGTCATGCACATCCACTGTCACTCTTGCTACGCCTGGGACCCTAGGTGACACATATGGGGTAGCAAGTTCTATTCCTCATCGGTTAGCTCTACATCCCCTGGTGGTGGTGGAACCGAGTCAGCTCTCTAAGATTTGGTTATCTTCGCTAGGGTAGCAAAGGAATTGGGGAGGTATGCACTCGACAGACCTCTAGGCATATAAACATGTGCTCCATCCGATTGTCCTGGTGGTCAAGTCACAGGTACCTGCATCTTCTAACCTCTTGTCAGGGGCGAGTGTGGCAGCCTTAGAGGTGCCTTCGATTGAGCGTATGTCTTCTTCATCGTCTTAGTCGACTGAATTGGTTCAGGGACATAAGGCACTTCTAATATCACGCAGGGTGAGGCTGGTGAAACAATTATGTCTTCACTATCACTTGATAGCTCAACAACCATGGGATTCGGCTCTAAGGTAGGGTTCTGGTTCACTCTAGAAGTTATTGGCTTAGTTTGCTCAGCTCTCTGGTTTCTTGCTCTTCAACGTAATGTAAAGGTTACCACGATAGAGGTGACTGATATTTATAGGAGATCAGCATCCATACTGTGACTGGACGCAGTGATGGGGCATCTGACTGAGCACATGGTCTCATCCTTATTCACCTTTACTCGCACACTTAGGTTCATTTATGTACTTGTCAGGGCAGTTATGGTTAATAGCGCAGATGGGGCCAAAAAGCACACCACCATTTTCCTCGGACTTCCCAAATTTAATGCTACTGAGTTGTCGCGAGCACCAAATCCTTTTGAATCCTCATGCATTTAACAGTCCATATGTGTCTTCTAGCTATCTTCCACTAACCACCAGTTATCTCTTAGCCAGTTTGTTGGCAGGTTTACAGTGCACTATTCTTCAGCGCAACTTCCTTCTTTTGCACCAGGTTGCACTATAGATTCTTCTTTCATTGCTTTTCTCCCTTTATATATATATTTTTTTGCTGTGCACCTCATCCTTATAGGATCGTGCTGTAGTCATCGCGGTATGGTTTTAATCGACTTCCATTGATCATACCTGCAACCGGTGTTCCATCCATCTTATGTAGTTTTACTGTGCCTGCTTCAGTAATGTGTACAACCACATATGGGCCTAGCCAGTGTGTTTTGAGCTTACCTGGGTGCTTGAGGAACTTGTTTTCGTACATCAGAAAAATTCCACCAACCTTGAACTATTTTTTTCTGATGTGGTGGTCATGCCACTCTTTCTGCCACTGTTTTTCCACATTTTGATGGAAGCCCGCAATGAAGGGTTCTTCCTCCATTTGAAGCAGCTATGCAAGTATTTATTCTATGGTGTTGGTATCTGTCATTTCTGTTAGTGCAACAATTCGTAGGATCAGCATGATGTAATACATGGCCATGACTGGTTCTTGTCCATAGACTAAACGAAAAGGATTGTATCAAGTTATTTATTTTCATGTTGTTTTATAAGCCCATAATACTACTGAGACTTTCTAGTCCCAGTCATCTCTGCGCACATTATAGACCTTGGTCAAGGCATTCTCCAGTATCTTGTTGAAGGCCTCAACAGTTCCATTTTCTTGAGGATGGTAGGGTGTTGTCTTCTTGTGCTGGATTTGGAATTACGTAGTCAAATAAACAATTAGTTTATTTACAAAATGCATACCTTGGTGACTGATAAGGATCTTCGAGAAACAAAACCTTGTTACTACATTTTCAAAAAGAAACTTCACCGTAGTTTCTACAGTGCAATATTTCATAGGTGTTGCTTCCACCCATCTTGTTAAGTAATCTATCACACTTATAATATAGCGCACCAGTCCATTTCCCTGGCAGACTAATAGGGATGACAAAATCCATTTCCCATTTATCAAAGGCCTTCAGTGTAATTTCATCATGTTGTGATGGTTTCCCTGTTATTTGATATTTATCACAGTCACTACTGTATTTCCTTGTATCCATATGTACAGTTGGCCACCAAAGTCCATCTTGCAAAATCTTTTGCACTGTTTCCTTCCTGATGTAGTGTCCTCTTAAGACACCCGCATGTGCTTCAGCCATTACCCATTGCCCTTCATGATCAAAGATGCATCTGCACAGTATTTCATCTAGTCCCAACTTATATACTTGTCCCGCGATTAGCGTGTAGTCTGCAGCCTTGAAAACTAGTTGTTTCTTTTACCATGTCATATAATCTTCAGGCGCATAGTTTGTATTCAATAAGTGTATAATAGCATCAAATTCTTTATCAAAAATGTCGATAGCAAACAGTTGCACATCAAGAAAATTATCCTCTAAGTTGTTTGGTTCCTCACCACTTTTAATGCTCGACAAGCGGTCTGGACCAACATTCAGTCAGCCTGGCTTTACAATGATTTCAAAGTCAAATTCTTGAAATAGGAGGAGCCACCGGCATATATTCCCCCCCAACACTAGCTTATTGGCCAGGTACTTTAGCACAGAATGATCGATGAACATTTTGAAGTGTCCACCAAATAGATAATGTCTAAACTTTTGTAGCACATAGACCATTCCAAGCCCTTCTCTTTTAGTTGTGGTATAGTTTTTCTCTGTTGCTAACATTTTCTTTCTTGCAAATGCAATTTGGTGGTCAATTGCGCCCTCTCCTGTTTGGGTTAATACTACACCAAGCGCAATTGATGATGCATCAACAAGTACATGGAACTCCTTCTTTGAGTCTAGAAATATTAATATTGGTGCAGTGGCCATTTTTTTCTTCAGCTTATCCAGACTTCCTTAACAGTCTTCTTTCCACTCAAATTTGGCGTCCTTCTTCAGCAACTTCTCCATTGGGGCAGTTATCTCCGCATACTCTCTCATGAATTTTCTATAATACCCAGTATGTCCCAATGTGGATCTGAGTTGCATGACCGATGTGGGTGGTGGCAAGTCCAGAATAATTTCCACCTTCGCAGGATCGACCATGATCTTGTCGTGGCATACTACATGGCCCAGTAGTACACCAAATGGTGCACAAAATATGCATTTTCTCAAATTTAGCACAATTTTATACTGGTGACACCTTTCCAACATCATGCGAAAATTCTCAATATGGTCTTTCACCAGACCAAAGACTATCCAGTCATCAAAATATACTTCAAGAAACCTATGAATGAAATATTTAAAAGCAGAAACTACTATTCTAGAGAAAATAACAGGGGCGTTTTTAAGGCCAAAGGGCATTACCGTGTATTGGTAGAATCCCCATTCTATTACAAAGGTTGTCTTGTGGATGTCCTCTTGCACAATTCTTACTTGATGGTAACCCAAGAATCTGTCTGCGAATGAGTACATTTCTTGTCCGTCGACACTCTCCAAGACTTCATCTGTAAATGGTGTTGGGAATGGATCATGTAAGCAGGCATCGTTTAGCTTCCTAAGGTCTACACAGATCCTGAACTTGCATGTTTCCTTCTTTTCTTGAATCACTATAGGGCTTATCCACTCCAACTCTTCAACAGGTTCAATGATTCCTAATTTTAGCATGCGATCCAATTCTTCTTTCACTTTTTCTTTATAGCGCATATTTAGAATGTATGGGTGTTGTTTTACCGATCTTGTGTTGGGTTTGAGTGGACTTTTCATTTTTCCCAAATATCCTACTATCCCCTTCATTTCCTTGAAGTTCATTGGGAATAGGTCCTCAAATTCATGTAATAGATAAGTGATTTTGGCTACTGTCTCTTCATCCCAATAGTCTCCAATGTTTGCAAATTTCGAATTGTCCTCCAACCCAATGTTAACTTTCTTGATATTTAGCAGCTTGATGAACTGGTCACTGGAAATGTCACTTCCTTCTACTGTGCGCGATCCTTTCGACTTTGGAATATTGATGTTAGTCATATCATCTTCTGCGTCTCTGGAGAGGTTATAGCATCTCATCCAGTGTTGAACTGTCTCACAACACTGGTGTGAATGTGCAGTGTAAGGTTGAGAATATGCAACCTTGAGTGGGATCTCAATGAGCATCTTCTCCCTAATATTATTCAGTGCAATATCAATTGTTGGTTGCTCGTCTATGAACTAGAATGTGTATGTGAAATTTTTCACAACCTTTTTCCATTCTCTTGTTTCTTGGCGCAGCTCCAGAGATGTGTACCAGCATCTGGGTTCCATTTTGAGAGTATGGATGATGTGGTGAACCCACTCCTAGCGCGGGTAGTTCGAGAATGCTGCAGAACACTAATCCAAGTGTACAACAGGGCCTGATAACCCTGTATAACTTTTTGGCATAGTAGTGGCCTCATCTCTGAACCTTAATTCCAGTATCCATATACACTATGGCCATTTAGTTATCGAGCTTTTGTGTGTACCCCACCATCGTGCGGGTGTAGCTTTTAGTGTAGATAGTCGCTGCGGTTTTGTTACTAATTATTAAACTCAGTCAAGAATGTTTCCAAGTTAGGAAATCCTTCATATGTAGGCAGCAGCCATGATTGAGTTTGTGACTTGTCCGACAGACTTAGTTATCCTGACACATGTCCTCATAGAGACTTCATGTAATCAGTTCTGCTAGTTCTCAAGTACCTCTCCTGAGTCTGATGTACATGAACTCACGCATCTCCATCTTAGGTTACCATCCATAGTAGGATTAATGTAATCCTCCCTAAGGGCAGTGACATTAGATATTTTATCAAGGTGATCACCTTGCCCTTCGTTGAAAACTAGTTCAACTTATCTCTATCCTTCCAGTGGATTGAGGGACGCAAATACCCTCATCTCATCATCCTCAAATGATAGGATCCTTCTTTTGGAGTTTATAATGGTTTGATTTCCCATCTCCTAATCAATCCCTAGCAGCGCAATAAATGGGTTAGTATCATCTACTATGTTGATGACCTCGAAGTCCGTAAAAGTGTGCAATCCTTCAATATCCACTTGGAGCTAACCCAATCTACCAATGGGCAGGACCTTTCTTGATTAGCAAGCCTTAATTGAATTGGGGACCATTCTAGGGGTGTCTTGCCCATTATTTCCCATGTCTGGCACATTAAAATGTTAACATCAGATCCTAGGTCGAGGATGATATAGTCCATGTCATAATCACCAATTTGTTTGGACATCCTAAGTTCACGTCTTTCTTTGAACTTTGTCTTGACACTGTTAACCTTCTTTAATGGCTGGGATTCCTCCAAAATCATTTCTATGAATGCTTCCAACTCTGCAAGTGCATCCTTTTGTTGGATTAGCGCCAAACAACTTGACAGGAATGGTTTGAGCTTACTGACCTTATCTACACTCTTGCTTGCAGTCCGTTGTTCGAATATATTATGGAATCTCTCAAGAATATCTTTCACTTGGCTTGAGGTGGATGGCTGCTCCGTTCCTACGAACTCTAGGCATACATCCATGAATATGCACTTCTGCTTTTGAACACTAAGTGGTGCTTTCTTTTGTGCGACGAGACATACATTTGGTTGTTTTGCACCATAGGATCTGTATGCGTAGCTTGATCTACACCCATCACAACACCTCCCCTTGGTATGACAGCTACACTTGGTTCTCATGGTTCTGCGACTATCATATGTATATTGGCATTAAAATTCGGGTTGGGAGCATTCGATGCAGGATTTAGTGCTGGTTTAGTTGCTCCAACCATCTGGGATTGCCATCTAGTGATAAGTTGCGAACATTGCTCCACATTGTGCTCTTTTTTTCTATATTAGAAAGTCTTCACAGGTTCAAGGAAGTCTCTATAAAAGTGGCCCTGTACTCCAAAATTGTATCATACCACTAGCCCTCTTCCTCAGCCAAATCCTCCTCATCCTCGACCCCTGTAATTTCCAGCCCCCCTCAACTAAGTTTGTGGCGGTTGCGGCAGGTTTTGCAGTTGTTGATATTGCTGTTGATACGGGTTATACAGGGCTGCATTCTGAAACTGTAGCACCATGTGAAAATGCTATGTAGCCTAAAACTGAGGCACATCTTGGAACTGAGGCACAACCTAGAACTGCACTTATGCCCGTTCAATATTTATTTGATCCTCATTTTTCATTAGATATGCATCTACCATTTTCTCTCTGAGAAGTTGGTAGGCCCTACAATCTTTTTCATCATGGCCTACAAATCTACAAAATTTACAATACAAATTATCTAGGGTACATACCATCTTGTGTAGGAACATGCAATCTATGTCGCAGTGTCCCCTTGTCTGACATATGTTGCACCAGGGCATCCCCTGGGTACTCAACGGGTTTGGTGCACCAGACAAGATGTAGTTCATGTAAGATGGATAGTCATCTTTGGTATGTTCATTGGTCCGGCATCGCATGCAGAAAAGGTGTTCTTGCACCTCTTTTCCTCTTTTTATGTCCTGGAGTTGAATTGTGAGATTATCCAATTGTGATTGAATCTGTATCATTCTTTTGGCGCCATCTCCAATAGGTGAATCCTCTAGCTTCATTGCCAATTCCGGTGCCTTTGTTTGCATTGCAATCTTTTGTTGCACGTCCCACATATGGAATCTTACTTTGGCCATCAACATTTTGAACCATTTGTCAAAGTCCCATACTATTTCTGCCGGAGCCTATTTAATCTCCTTGATCTCAGTTATACATTAGGATTGAGATTGTGGATTTCTGAATTCCAAGATCATTGCACATCAAATCTCCTCAAAGGTCCTTTGCAGCTGCCCTAGTGGTACTACACAGTACTTCATATACCAATCCCATGCACGACCCCACAGAGTCGTAATCATTTACACTTTTCAAATTTCATCATTGTTAATAAGGTGGACCATCCATACCTCCTCGCAGAGGAACCAATGTTGTTCTAGATCCTCTGTTCCATTCCCATTGAGTGTGGGTAGTCTAACGTCTATCCCCGCCATTAGGGTGGAATTGGGGTTTTTCATTAGATTCCCTGAATTTGATAGATTTACTGGGGTCACTGATGGGCCTCCTTGCACACCAATCATGACGCTAGGGCTACTAGTGTTCACAAGAAGTTTAGGTGAGGAACTTCTAGGTCTCACTTCAGGTGATCTTCTTGGAATGTCGTAGTCCTGTCCTGTCCTTAGCGTATCTAAAGACTCTTTTGATTCTTCTCTCTTAGAAATCGTCCTATACTCCTCCTCTTCATCGCAGGACCCTTTGTCTAGGTGTGACTCACATCCATATTCACCTTCCCTGGGTAGGATATAAGCCCTCCTGCTTCCTGCTATCTTCCTCTTCTTTCCTGAGCGGAACATCCTTCTGCTTCTTAAGAATCCAGTTTCCAACTCATCTTCTAAGCTTCCTAGGAACATTTTGGCTTACTACCTTCCATAATACTCCTAAATTTTACATAGCATATCTCCTTCATGGATTGCGTGACTCAATCACTGAGTTGTAAAATACCATTTTCATAAAGGATCATTTAATCCATAGGTTTATAGACATAAGGTACCTTCCTTGAGGTCCTTGGAAAAAATGTCTCTCTGCCTCACTATACAAGGATATTGCTTCAACAGTGAACTTAGTAACATATCCTTCTAATATTCTATTAATCCAAAAATCAACAGCTCTGGAAATAGTGTTACTTACTTGCGCTACTTCTTGTGTTAACTGGTCAGTCCACTCAACTACTCCTCTTCTCTAGAAGTTAATCTGCTGGGTTGCTAACTCTGACAACCATTCTTGCAATATAATGTGAAATTCTATGAAGAAAATTTCATGGATATACAAATATAGATATCATTGTAACCAGTTCTCAAGGCCCAGTCACAAACCCTTGCTTTCCTTCGGCACGAATATCAACATCTTTGACTCCAGCTTATCCTCGACTGCACTCTTAGTCAGGTGCCACAACATTTCCCTTATTTTGATCAATAGGTCCCATCAACAGAACCATTTGTTGGCCACTTTTCCTAACTCGCGCGACCCAGGTTCTGTGCATCTCGTCAACCCAAAAAACACCCGAGATAGCGGCCCAACAGAGAAATCCCCATTGGAAACACCCACAAAGCAGGAACAGTTTAACCTGAGATATCTCTTTGATGGGTTACCGCTGGAACCATGTTTCCGCGACTCATCGAGGGATTATAGTCCCTTGTCGTGCGGCCAAGGAGCTCGACCAAGTCACAAGGATGGAGTCATTTACGCCAAACTGTAGCACACATCACGCATATACTTTCTTAACTACTAATGGCATGACATAGATTCAGACTTAGTACTTGAAACATAAAGGGATATAATAACGAACTAACAGACAAGTGCAATATAATAGACATGCAACAACAATTGTGCTGTAAACATAAACTAATACTCAAAAGTTGCGCTTAATAACCTATTCATGCATTAGTACTTATATTGATAATATGACATTCATTCAACCATGACACTCCTTGCATCATAAACATAAACAACCATACATAGTCAATCATCAACACACAAGAGAGTTCACGTGGAAACCCATCCAAGTAAAAACCAGAAGGATCTCTTTATCTGGCATGAGAAATATATGGCTCCTTTAGCCTGCATTTGACTACAGACTATCCTAGATCTAGCTTTTTTCTCAGACTCTTTCTTGATCTCATGTTCTCTATCTTATTTCTCCTAACTACTGCTACCATATACTGATCCACACATGGCCTGGATCGACTTCTCTACCATCTACACCTCTTTAGCAAAGCTTCTCTTCTACTGCACTACCTCCGACTCCATCCTGCAGACTTCCAACTAATATAACACTTAGATCCCACAACTTCCCTCTACTAACCAATCAAAACCAACTAAAAGTGATCTAAAAAGCCATGAAAGAGTAAAATAAAAGCAACCGTCTAACTATTGAATCTCTCCTATTTATACTATTTTACATGACCATGTAGGGTTGATTGTATATAGGTAGTCCATTAACTATCAACATCGGCCGCCTCCCAGGCTACAGCTATGGCGATCATTACTTGACACAAGGCGCTAATGACCTTACTTACAACATCCATTCACTCATGTGGCATCTTCCCACTTAAGTTGACTTCAGCACCAACGATCGTCCTATCGCTTTCGGTAGTTAATCTACACTTGTGTTAGTTTTTTACCCTGTAGGCATCTTCCTTCCGCGCAGTTTCCCTTTTTAGCGCAAGTGACATCTTTTGCGCATATTTATTCTTCTACGCAGATTTCCTCTTTTGCGGAGTTTTCTTTGTCCACGCAGATTTCTTCTATACCTGCCACGAGCTTCCTTTTCCTTGTTTGTGCTTGCATGTTGGATTGATTCTTGTGCATTTCTTCATTTCTGCTTATTTCTTGCATGCTTTCCCAAGCCCAACAATTACCAACAATGACGACAGCTAAACACAGGGCTATACCCTAGTCAACCCTTATATTCCCATTACACGGCGTAATCACAAAACATTAAATCTCTAACTAATACACAATCATAACTCTAATGGAGGAAACGCCAATTCCATACATAGCATGGCCCCAAATCCAACAATGTTGTCACGCATTCATCCATAAAAATAACTCAAATAATGATTTCGATTACACACAGTCCATTAATAAGAATAATAACCACAAAATCAACATGGTATGCATTTACTATTTATATATAAACACAGTCATTATCAAAACCAATAAGGTATTTTACACAATGAATTAAACTCGGCCTTGCACCATTGCAAGCAATGGTGCTACCGCCATTTCCTTTAACATAAACTTATTTACAAATACGCAGAGCTTCCAAGAGTTACCCAGTCTCGTTTTCCTCATATAGTACCCATTATCAATCCGAATACATTAAAGTTCCGGCCCGAAGGCACTTAAACCCCACAATAAAAACCCTAAGCCCCATCACATTACAAATGCAGTAACCATTAAAGTTACAGTCAGACCCCATTCCAAAACTCATCCATTAGAAACCAAAGTCAAGCATTCAAACCCATGATGAGTATTAACTCTGTTACAACCTCTAAGTAATGAGGTAACAAGTTAAACACTTGTTACAGTAGGCTTACCAGAATAGGTATGGATTTTCCCACAGATCTATCCACGATCTACGATCCACATTTTCGCCACAACCTGCAACTTGCAACACAAAGCAGAGACCACGATGAGAAGTATGCCTAATAACCAAACTAAAACAAGCAAATGATGTTGTTAAACCAGACTATCAACATACATGTTAAGCCATCGTAGTCACACCTTGTTACACCGTGCAGGAGTAGAGCATAAGCAGCCATGCTATGAATGACCCAAACCAACGCATCAACCAAGCCCTAAGCTTGGATGCCACTTTTCCCAATGTGCATTTATGTTGCCACTGTGGCCTCCATTAACACTGTCAACACCCATAATCATATAGTTCATGCCACTATATAACACCTTGTTCCAAATCAACGTGAAATGCATAAACCCAATTGTGCATCAAATTACTTAAGCTTTAAGCCATAATCCCATAGCATATGAAATATTCCATGGAATACTTTGCACCAAGGTTTATACAAATCTCTTATTTTCCAACTATTAATACCATATAATAAAACTATGCTAAAGCATAATCCTTTATACCATAGTAAATAAGTGTCACATAAATAATAAGTGCAGTAGTGACCAAGTAACTATCATAGAATTCGTAAGCATAATAACAACAATTCGTGCGACACGGGCTAGTAAACCATCTAGCCTAGTATCAATATCATCTAACAATCAGCGTAATGTCACTAGGATAGATCTGTAAAACGGTGTGCTAGTAATGAAGCGGACAGTCGGGGCCCTTAAGATTTTATAAATAGTTTTTTGTCCCCAAGTGCACCTGCACGCACAATGGAAAGAAATGCATTAGCTCGTTAGAACTAAGTAAGACTGATGTGAGAAGTAGAAAACGGTTACCTCTTAGGTAGTTACAAGGGAAACTAGTCCCGCCACTCCACCCCTTTTTCCAATAACAAAGTCAAGTGAGAATAGTGTATACGAAAGTAATCAAATGTTATAATCAATGAGGTACGTAATCAAATATCTAACATACACATCAATGCGTAACCATAGATCCAAATATTAATCAACATCACAACAACGGAAGTAATACATTAATAACCACATCAAGAAATATGAAAGCAGAACGTAAGAACAACTTATGACTTTACAGTACAGTAAACAAACTGTGACACATTCCGCACAAGTTCCAATAATGTCCAGTATAGGTAGTTTTGAGTAGTCTAATAAAAAAATAATTTCAATTTTTGGGGACATTACAAGTGGTATCAGATCTCAGTTTCAACACTAAGAGACCAAATGGGCGTACCAGACATTCGTTGCACGGAAAATAAAGTATGTTTTAATTTTTGTTAACTAACAGAAATTTTTCCTATTATTAAAAATTTGCAATTGCAAGATTTTAAAAGAACAGTTCAGATCATGAACAGTGAAGAAGATAACAGCCAGAAGGGAAGTTCAATATCTCCCAACCAAGAAGCAGAACTAATGGTGGGACTGAATTCTAATCTGATGAAAACCATGCAAATTCTTCAGGAGGACTTACAAATTTTACGAGATGATAATCTGAATGAGAGAAAGGAACACCAAGCAATTAATGAAGCATTGTTGTGGAACATGACAAGAGGAAGCCCACAGGGAAACCCCACTCATTCTATAGATAGGTTCAAAAAGGAACCTTATCATAAATGGACCATCAACCCAAGAGAATAAGAAAAATAGTAACATACCCCTAAACCTCCAGAAGGCGATTATCACGGTCCTTCCAGTGATGACTCTCTTTCTCCATGCAAAAAGAAACAAATAAATGATGACAATCTCCAAGGGAAGTTCATAAAAAAAAGAGCCCCAACCTACGAAGGAGAGGTGAACACAAGGGAGAAAGCTGAAGAGTGGCTGTCAGGTATGAGAAAATATTTCCGAGTTCATAACTACTCTATTGAAATAAAGGCTCGGTTGGCCATCTATAATTTAAATGGAAAATTAGCGAGATGGTGAAGAGACTTGAAGCATACCAAGAAATATGAGGTTATAGAAATACACTGGAGTAATTTCTGCAAGATTTTTCAAGAAAAATATATGTCGAAAAGATTCTTCGACAAAAAGGTGAAAGAGTTTCATGAGTTACCTATGGGATCCATGACTATGGATGTTTTTATTAATAGATTTTTAGATCTATTACATTATGTGCCATACATCAAGGACGATAAGGTAAAAATTGAACAGTTTTTAGGATGTCTTCCTCCCAACTTTCAGGAAAGGATTGAGTTTGACATGCCTAAAACCTTGGACACCACATTGTACAAAGCTAGGATTTGGTATGAGCATAGGCAACTGAGGAAAGAGAACCTAAATAGAAACAGAGATAAGACTAAGAACTTCTCTGACAACCACAAACCGGGTTTCAATCCACGACCATACAGAAAATAGAACAATAGTTTTCCATCCAATAAGAACTTCAATAAATTGGGTACAAAGCCATATGTACCAGCTCCAAATTCTAACAAGCCAGCAACAAATGGGGGAGCCAATGTTGCCCCGCTACAAATTAAATGATCAAAATTTCAAGGGCTTCATTATGCCTGAGATCATAATAATAATACCAATGGGTTCTTGCACAACATGCAAGAAGAACCAACGATAGAGGACATAGCTGGAGCAGTGCGAATTTATGCATCCTTGGATGGTCGACAAGCATACCATTAAGCTACTATGGTTGAGATAGAAGGTAAGATCTTGAACACTTTTATTTCAATACTGATTAACCCCACTGCTTGCTGGAGCTATGTATCACCTAAAATTGGTGATGTATGTAAACTAGGAAAAGTTAAGCATGATAAACTTTGGCTAATACAATTAGGCACAGGTACGAAACTGAAGGTTTCGAAAATAGTTAAAGATTGTGAGGTAAACCTGAATGGTTTTCCTACAAAAGTAAACTTGAACATCCTACCTTTAGGATAATATCATATACTTATCAGCATGGAATGGTTGGAACAACACCATTTCATGCTCGATTGATTACACAATTCAATCTTGTGTACAGATAGCCAATGAAATCAAGTGATGATTCAACGTGTACCAATGTAATATCCCAAATTTTGGACCTAACACTTATGGGCATGAGCCAAGGGGGAAATGATGTTACTTTGATTTTTTATTATGATATACTAGGTCGAAGACAACCTTGCATATGAACATGATGATTTGTTCTATATACTAGGTGTAAGCCATTTTGCATATGATATATATATATATATATATATATATATATATATATATATATATATGTTTGTTTGTGTTGGAGCTTGAAGCACATGATTGATGAGATGTTTTGTGTTGAGAGCGGAGCTCTTGAGCACATGGGTAAACTGATGTTTTGTGTTGAGCAAGAAGCTCTGGAGCACATGAGTACTTATATTTTTATTGAGCATGAAGCTCTGGGACACATAAAAAGATAATTTGGAAGTGTTGGGCATAACCCCTGGAGCCTTCTATGATTGATGTTGAGAATAAGCTCTGGAACATCGGATCCTTGGTCATTTTATCCCTAGTTGTATCATACAAGTACATCCTAGCATTAGTACTATTGAGTGAAGAGCTCTAGAATTGTACTAAGTTTGTAACTCCCTATTTTTAGCATTGAGTATGGGATTTGGTGAGCGCTAGGAGTTACTGAAAAGAATTAATGATTCCCGAGTGAAAACGACTCAAGAAAAATATTTATCTCATTTGACTTATTTATAAGTGATTAAATGAAATTTTGAATTTGTGTATTCTCATCAAGTACTGAAGAACTACCATGTTATACGAGGGAATCCAACATGCAAGGATGTTTAGAGTTGCCTAACCTACTAGACCCAACCATCTAACTGATGACCTTAATAAGAAAAGTGTCGTAAGTCTAGGGATCACAATATGTGATACCCTAAGACAAATATTAAAAAAAATATATTATTATATATTTTTTACAGAGTATGTATAAAGAGTACACCTAGTAATAATATTAATAATGTGAGAAAGAAGGAAAAGTTCCATCTATTACTATTATTACTAAGATAAAAATTAAATAGTATAATACCTATAAAATTCCAATTAGGAACTAGCTAAAAGTTCCTAAGTTAAAATATTAAAACTACTAAGCTAAATAAAAACGGTTAAATCAAGAAATAAAGCAATTCTTGATTTAACTGTCTCTTTGACTAAAAAGTCTGTCTATAAAGTCCCAAGCGAAAGACAGGGTTGGGGATCTAACCTATATTTTGGATTCATTATTTATTCCTAACTATTCTCAAGAGAATTCTTGGAGTACATTTTCCTAGAAGGAAAAAGGAGAACTGGTCCATACCTGATATACTTGTTAGGGAAACCCTACCTTAGGAGCTCTAAGCTACTTGCATGTTGGAACCAGCTCGGGGGGATCCAGATTGAAACCAGGAATGGTTCTGGTTCATGGTTGGGTGGAACATGGTAGTTCTCAAGTGATTCAATCATCTAATACAAAGGTCATATATGCCTATGACTTGTTAATGCAGGTTAATTGAGTGTGCAGGTTTCAACCATTAAAGGAGCTTCAATTTTCAAATATGAGGTTTTGGACTTCCTATTTCATTTTCTAGATTAAGTGTTGGCTAGATTATGCAAGGGTTTATATTGTATATTCTAACCCTAGATGTTTTCATTTTCCTATCAAAATTATTTCAAGGGTTTACATTTTAAATTATAAGCCCTAGGTTGTAATTTATTTCCTATGTTAGATTTACCCAACGTACTGTTCATTGAGTTTACTTCTAAAATTAAATTCATTTTTAAAGATTATCCAGGGTTTTGTTTTCTTTCCATATTGCTTCTGTATCCTCTTCTATAATTTAAACTCTGTTCTTTTATAACTTAGATTTTATTTCTAAAAAGTAGTGCCTATAGGTTTTGTTGTTTAAAAACCCTACTCACAGATTTCATATTACCAGTAGAGCTTTGTTTAGAAAGTAAAGGCTAGTTTTAAAGTCCAACTTTAAATAAACTAAATTACAAATATAAAAAAATAACTGATATAATAAGTAGTATCTAATAAATATTTTCTATATACTATATCAAAAATAGAAACAGAACTGTCCATACTAATTTAACAATACTATACAACATAATAAATCTATTAAATAGAACCTAGTAAATATATTATAGATATATACATATATTAACAGGTATGAAATAGAAATATAATTCTAATCTATCAACACTATCATTACATCTAATAATAAATTATAAACATCACATACTAAGAGCAAAGTTAAGAACCAGCAAAGACCTTTCAAGGTCTGTATAAATAAACATATGCTAATAACCAAATCTTTACCATTAAAATAAATATCATCAAAATCAATTAACAAACCAAGTATCGAGACGATCCATTGGTCCACGATCTATGTCTTTTCCTAATAACTATATCTACCAACACATGCACAGTGGTGCTTATTATCACATTATAAAGCTAGTGCATAAATCTATTAATCCAAGTCATCTAATATTCCATTCCACATCACAAAAATCACATGCCTTGTTATACAAATGTCCAACGAATAAAACCATAGGTTAATTAAATACAGAGTAATGAATTTATAAATAAAACTCTCATCATAAAGAACGACCCAGGATCGAATCATGTAAAGTCTTTTTACATTCTTTAAATACACGCTATACATAGTGTTGTATGAGGGTTGTTAATAATAACTAAGTCATTACACATAGGCCGCAATAACCATTACAATTCATTTACGCTATCACCCATTTTCTTTCTTACAACTAAAATAAATAATGGAAGCAAATCTACACAGTCCAAGCATAATAACCACAGAGATCAAACACATTATATATATATATATATATTCAAAAACACAGTCGTTATAATCTATTAAAATAATTTCACACAGTCATTTGTTTACGGGCCTTGCACCATTGCAAGCAATGGTGCTTCCCACGGAAAATATCTATCATCAAATGTTAAATAACCATTTTGCATAGAGCCTGTCAAGGTGTTACCCATGCATCGATACACAGAGTTCTTTCTTAATAAAACCCTTTATATCTAATTGAATCAGGCTGAAGTGGAAATAAAAATGCTAACTCATGAAAACCAAAAGTATGGGACATTTTACATTCCGCAGAGACCTGTCAAAGTTACAGTCGAAACCCCAAAACCCAAATGCATCCATAAAAAAAACTAGACTAAAGCATTTTCAACCATCAACGAGTAACAACTCAGGAACGACCATGAAGTGAAGAGGGACAAGTGAATACTTTTGCAGCAGGCTTACCGTA
Source organism: Pseudotsuga menziesii (assembly GCA_001517045.1). Classification (NCBI taxonomy): domain Eukaryota; kingdom Viridiplantae; phylum Streptophyta; class Pinopsida; order Pinales; family Pinaceae; genus Pseudotsuga; species Pseudotsuga menziesii. The sequence goes on along the minus strand of LPNX011082413.1, from coordinate 5,804 downwards.
ATGGTATGGATTTTCTTATGGCCTTTCCCTCAAGCGACAAACCATGTGTTCCCTCGCCACTCCTGCAACCTGCAATCACACAAGAGAGACCACGATGAGAAGTATGATAAGTAACAAGCTAAGCAAGTAAACGGATGATGTGAAACCAAACCACATTCTTACCTATTTGCTAAGCCTTCGAAACCATTTTTCTTCACATCGAACCAGAGTAGAGAGCAACAATAAGTGCTGCAAAAATTCCAAGTGAATGCTTGGGCCAAGCCCTAAGCTTTTCTGCCCCCTCTCCCAAGGCACATTGAAGGCACTACCCTGGAAACAATTAAATGCATACCAAACCATATTCACATAGTCCATGAACTATGTCATAAATTCGCCACCCACAAGTTTAATACAAGGCATAGGTTATCACATACATCGCATACTATAGGCTATAAGCCTTAGGACTATGCTCATCGAATTGTTTAGGCTCTAATCCTAAGACCATGGCACATGAAATGTGTCATGGTATTTTTTTAAGTATAAATCCAAGATTTGTTTTTAACAAAATATTTATAAACATGTTAAGCATATAATAAAAGTATATGTTATTGCTTTTCGTAAAATAAACATATAATACAAATATGATAGGATATGAACAATTGATAATAATTACACCATGAATATTAAGTGCCACTTAAATAACAAGTTTGTGTCATACAATAATAGGTGTGGTATTGAACTTGTCACTAACACAAGTCTATAAACAACAATAATAACAACCAATAGATGTCACTAGCTGCAAGTACGAGTACTAGTAAGAAAACATTCAACACTCAGTAACAAGTTTTTCGTCGCTAAGTACACCTGCACGTAAATAAGATAAGAGTGCATTAGTTCAATAGAACTAAGTAAGCACGTTAGACAAGTAGAAACTTTTACCTCTTAGGTAGTTACATGGGAGAACTAGTCCTTCCACTCCACCCACTTTGGTTCCAAGAACAAATTTAAGTTAGAACCATGTATACAACAGTAAGCACATGTAAAATAACAATGAAGTAACTAATAAAAGTATCTAACATACACAACAATGCATAACCATAATAATAGCATAGTAATCAACATTACGACATCATAAATAAACACAGGAATATTCATAACTGAAAGTAAGGAAGTAGGACGTAAGAACAGCTTATGACAAATCAGCAGTACAAATAGAGTACGACACATTTCGCAAGCTCAATAATGTCCAGAATAGGTAGTTTTAACTAGCCTAATAAGAAAAATTATTTTCAATTTTTGGGGACATTACAAGTGGTATCAAAGCCTAGTTTCAACACTAAGAGACCTAATGGGCGTACCATAGATTCATTGCAAGGAAAATAAATTATGTTTTAAATTTTGTTAACGAACAAAAAATTTTCCTGTTATTCAAAAGTTTGCAATTTCAGCAAATTTTTATGGAACACTAAAGAAGATAACAGCCGGCAAGGGAAATTGATTACCCCCAGCAAATTGAATTGCAATTTTCCTGTTATTCATATCATGAACACTGAAGAAGATAACAGTCAACAAGCGAAATTGAATACCCCCACCCAGGAAGCAGAACTGGTGGTGGAACTAAATTCTGACATTATGAAAAACATACAAAGTCTTCAAGTAGAATTGAAAAGTTTCGGAGATGAAAATCTGAATGAATGGAAAAAACATCAAGAAATCAATGAACCATTTCTACTAAACATGACGGGAGGAAGCCCATGGGGGAAACCCACTCATTCCACAAATAGGTTCAAAAGGGAACCTTGCCATAAACGGGCCAGCAGCCCAAGAGAAGACAAAAAAGAGGAACATACCCCTGAACTTCCAGAAGGAGATCATCACAATCCTTCCAGTGATGACTCTCTTTCTCCATGCAGAAAGAAACAAAGAAGGGAAGACAATATTTAGGGGTAGTTCTAAAAAATAAGAGCCCCGACATATGAAGGGGAAGTAAACATGACGGAGAAAGTTGAAGAATGCTTGTTGGGTATGAGAAAATATTTCTGAGTTCATAACTACTCAAGCAAGATCAAGGCTTGGATTTCTATCTATAACTTAAATGGAAAAGTGGGGAGATGGTGGAGATATCTGAAACATACCAAGAAATATGAGTTGAGGGAAATACGCAGGAGTAACTTCCGCAAAATATTTCAAGAAAAATATATGTCGGAAAGGTTCTTCGTCAGAAATGAGAAAGAGTTTCACGAGCTACATATGGGATCCATGACTATGGATGCTTTTATTAACATATTTCTAGATCTGTTACATTACGTACCATACATCAAGAAAAAAAAGGTAAAAATACAGCAGTTTTCAGGATGTATTCCTCCCAACTTTCGGGAAAGCATTGAGTTCAACATGCCTAAAACCTTGGACACGACATTGCACAAAGCTAGGCTTTGCTATGTGCATGGAAAGCTAAGGAAAGAGAACATGAACTGAAATAGAGACAGGTCTAAGAACTTCTTTGATAACCACAAACCAGGGTTTAACCCACCCCCATACAAGAAACAAAACAATATTTTTCTAGCAAACAATAACTTCAACAAATCAGGTATGAAACCATATGTACTAGCTTCAAATTCTAACAAACCAGTAGCAGCTGGGGGTGCCAATGCTACCCCGATACAAATCAAATGTTGGAATTGTAGTGGGCCTCATTATTCTCGAGATTATAAGAACAAGACCAATGGGGTCTTGCACAACCTACAAGAAGAACCAACGATCGAGGACATAGATGGAACATCGTGGATTTATGCAATAGTGGATGGCTAACAGGAAGACCATTAGGATACCATGGTTGAGATAGAAGGTAAGATCTTGAACACTTCTATTTCAATACTCATTGACCTTGGTGCTTTTTGGAGCTATGTATAACCTAAAATTGTTGATATATGCAAACTAGGTAAAGTAAAACATGATAAACCTTGACTGGTACAATTAGCCACAGATACAGAACAAAAATTTTCAAAATTAGTTAAAGATTATGAGGTAAACCTGAATGGTTTTCCTATGAAAGTAAACATGAACATACTACCCTTAGGATCATATGATATTCTTATCGGTATGGACTGGTTGGAACAACACCATGTCATACTCAATTGCTTGCACAAGTCAATCTTATGTATAGATAGCCAAGGGAATCAAGTGAAGATTCAAGGCATTCCAAACAAAGTTTCTGTAAGACAAATATCTACCTTAAAATCAAAGAAATGCATTAGAAAAGGCCGCAAGGTGTTTGCAGTAAACATCCGAGACATAGAGTCTGAGAGAGAACAATGCATGGAAAACTTTCCCATTCTTGTATAATTCAAGGATGTGTTTCTTAAGGAAATCCTAGGATTCCCTGCGAAATGAGATGTAGACTTTTCCATAGAACTGACACCAGAATCAGTTCTAGCTTCCAAATCCCCTTACTGCATGAGTGCACCAGAATTAGTGGAACTCAAACTGCAGTTGCAAGATTTGATGGAAAAATGGTATATCTGACCAAGTGTGTCCCCTTGGGGAGCTCCGATACTATTTGTAAAGAACAAAAATGGTACGATGCAGATATGCATCAACTACTGTAAGCTTAACAAAATGACTATCAAGAACTAATACCCACTCCCTAGGATCGATGACTTGTTTGATCAAGTAGGAGGAGCCAAAATATTTTCAATTATTGACCTCTGATCCAAATACCATCAAGTACGGATTCACAATGAGGATATTCACAAAACCACCTTTCGTACAAGGTAAGGGAACTACGAGTTTGTAGTAATGTCGTTCGGGTTGACCAATGCACCCGCAAACTTCATGTGTATGATGAACAGTATATTTAGTAATTATTTGATAATAAAAAAATTGGTCTTCATATACGACATCCTAGTTTACTCTAAGAGTAAAGATGAACATGAAGAATACCTTCACATAGTACTACTAGTTTTATGAGAACACCATCTTTATGCTAAGTTTAGTAAATGTGATTTTTACAAACCACAGATACAGTACTTAGGTCACATTATCTCCAAAAAAGGGATAGTTGTGGACCCAAAAAATATTAGAGCCATAGAAGAATGGCCTACCCCTACTAGTGTCACTGACATTAGGTACTTTTTTGGATTAGCTTGATATTATCGAAATTTCATTGATAACTTCTCAAGAATAGCTTGTCCCATGACCCCCTTGCAGAAGAAGGAAAATAAGTTCCTATGGATGACTGAGTGTGAGGAAAGTTTGCAAAATATTAAGCAGCGTTTGATGACCACACCAATACTACAAATTGTTGATATCGATAGGGATTTCGTTGTTTGCACGGATGCAAGCAAGGAAGGGCTCCGAGGATTCCTCTTGCAAAATGATTATGCGATCTGTTATGAATCGTGAAAGTTAAAAGAACATGACTAGAATTACCCCACGCATGATCTTGAGTTAGCTGGCATCATTCAGGCATTAAAGATGTGGAGGCACTACCTCATGGGAAGGAAATTCCTTATGAAGACAAACAAGATGATTCTGAAGTATTTATTCAAGTAACTAGATCTGAATGCTAGGAAAGCTAGATGGTTGGATTTTCTTAGCGAGTACAATTTTGAACTAAAGCATATTAAAGGAAAAGAGAAAAATATTGTTGATGCTTTGACTCAAGGAACTCATATGAAATATGATGTGACTTTAATTCAAACCAATTCGGATTTGTAAGAGAGGATTAGAATGGACAACAGAGTTGACCCTTTCTATGTAGAAATCCTCAAGAAAGCCCAAGAGGACAGGTTGTTTCAACAACAAAAAGAGTACAAGGTAGACGAAATAGGACTGCTATGGTCCAAGGAGAGATTGTACATTTTGGAAGGAGGGGACATTCAGTCCAACATCTTCATGGAATTTCACCAGAAACCCTACTTAGGGAATCCAGGATATCCAAAAATGATATCCATTGTCAAGAGGCACTTTTTCTGGCTTAAGTTAAAGGCTGACATTGTGATGTTTATCACAAAATGTTAGGAATGTCAGCTGGTCAAAGTTGAGCATCAGCATCCTTAAGGATTGCTGCAGCCACTACCCATTCTAGAGTGGAAGTGGGAGGTTATTAGTATGTATTTTATCATTAGTCTACCAAAAAGTAAGAAGCAAAATGATTCTATCTTTGTAGTAGTTGACAAATTTTCAAAAGCATCACACTTCATTTCAGTGAAGTCAATCTACAAGGCAGTACACATTGTTGATATCTTCTTGAAGGAGATATTTAGATTGCATGGGATACCCAAGGAAATCATCTCAGATAAAGATGCTAAGTTTACAAGAAAATTTTGGAGATGTTTATAGTCTGGATTAGAGACGTAGTTGAACTTTAGTACTGCTTATCACCCGCAGACAGACAGGAAGACAAAAAAAATAAACCATATCGTTGAGGACATGATTAGGATGTATGTCATGAAAAAACCAAATAAGTCAGAAGACTACCTGCATCTTGCAAAGTTTGCGTATAAGAACGGTTACTAGACTTCCACCAAGATGAGTCCACTGAGGTACTCTATGGTCAGAAGTGTAGAACACTGGTTACTTGAGATAGCCCAGTGGATCAGCTCATCTTAGGGCCTGATTTATTAAAGGACTTAGAATAGTTGGTTACCAAGGTCTAGGTGAACCTTAAGAAAGCACAAGACTGCCAAAAAAGTTACACAAATAAGAAAAGAAAAGATAAAGATTATCAAATAGGCGACCATGTCTACTTGAAAGTAAAACAAAAACAGAGTTCGTTGAGCTTGGGGACGTGTAGTCAGCTAGCACCTAGGTTTTGTGGACCT
>LPNX011082347.1:612686-645767 GCA_001517045.1 Pseudotsuga menziesii | reverse complement strand
GAGGATCCTGAATTAAAATTCAGTAAGAAAGGCCTATAGGAAGACTCATATCAAAAGAACTAAAGTTCTAGAAGGCACAAAAGTGCAAATTGGCATGGGAATGAGGAGCAAAAGGATAATACTGTTGCCCTCTGTCATAGTCCTGTGGTGTCTAAGCTATAGCTGCCCAAGGGTAGGGAAAATAAACCTCATCCATTTGGCCTCAAAAGAGTTATTCAGACCTGAGATACTGCTGATGTTACCTTCTCCCGAAAAGATGGGCTTCTTCTAAATAATTTGATGCATAATTTTCCTTGCTTAGGAATACAGACATCTAGAAGATTTCGATTCTATTCAGACAGTCTTAAGCTGGGAGAGAGAGTTAATTCAGAGATCTGGGGTTCACCAGGTAGTCGCCAATTGTTGCAATTTCCCAAAATTCTAAAATTTTTTAGGACCCTCCTTTACTTTGAATAAGTTGGTTTTCTTCCTGTTTTCAGTTTGGTGACTTTTGGTCTATGGATTTTTGGAATGTTTTACAGCACTTTGAATTGATATTGATCGATCTATTTTGCTCCTTTAATGCTTTAAAATGATCCCTTCCATCATCAAGCTCATCGTTGCTTTTTGCATATCTGTGAAGTCATTTTACATCGGGAGTTGAGTCATTTGTTCTTCCCGCCGTTGTGGAGGTTTCCTGCTTTGTATTTCACCGTTGCGGGTGGTTGACGATTCTTCACTGTTGCGGGTGGACTTTTGTTCTAATTCGGAAGAGGATGTGTGTCTCTTGGGCCACCGTTGCGGACGGGTTATCGTTTGGCCTCCGACGTTGCGGACCATTTGGGGGTTCTAAGGTTTCGTTTCCTCGCCGATCCGTATGTATCGGAGCTCTTTACCTTCTGTTCCCTCCACCGTTGCGGGTGGGTCTGAGTTTCGGTTTTCCGATGTAGAGTCTCCGGGTGGCCGATGTGAGTTACGCACATTGTTTGTTATGCATGCCCGCCGTTGCGGAGGAGTCCGGGCTCTTGGCTTCCGATATAGGTCCCTGCCGACGCCCGATCTTTTGTTTACACGCTCTATTCGCCGTTGCGGGTGAATTGATGCTGGGAACTATCCGCCGTTGCGGAAGGTCTGGGATTCTCGCCGCCCATTTCACTTTTGTTCCCCGCCCGATACGACTCGTTACTCATGCAACTCTTTATATATATGGGGGCAGGGGTTTTGGATTTTTTTTTTATTGTTATTTTGTGCCCGAGCTGTCGTTATCCTCGCCGCGCTGTCGACTCTGCGAACCTTGTGGAGCTCTGTTTTTGTACCCGCGTCCAGGTGTCGGATGGAAGCTCAACCGTTGTCGCCTCATCAGCTGTGCATCACTGCCAGGTAGGATCTTTACCGCCCTGCCTCATGCTTTTCAAGGTTTTGATTGGGTGATTTTTTCTGCGGTCGGGGTATTGCTAGGATTATGTCCCCGTAGTCCCTTTTTCGCTCGCACACGGAGTTTTCACCTGCGGCTAGGGTTGCCATAGTCGTTTCCCCTTGCATGTTGCGCCTACATTTTGAAAATTGCCGGTTGGGATAGCAGTTTGCGGTTAGAGGGGGGGCAGTCGTTTTTCTTTATAAAGCCCGCGTAGTATCTTTTGACCTCGACCATTTTGGTTCGCCCCGCGCAAAGTGGATGAAGGCGCGGTGCAAGCGGTCATTATGCCGCCTGCACCTGGTTTTTCCTTTGTAATAATGAGGCCCATCGAGAGGTTTTACGGTGGTCTTCTTGTGATAGAATGTTTCCTCTGCTGTTGATTTTCCCGTTTACCAGGTTTCGAACCCCAACCTCTGCCCACGCCGTCCTGCGCAGTCCGTCGTTTTTTGGCTATCTGAAACCCTAGGGTTGTGCCGCTATATTGTTTACGATTTGGAGGTAGCATGGATGTTGGCACTGGTGGGAGCGCCGTGTTCAAAAAATTGTTGTTGATGCCCGCAGTATCTAGCCGCACCGATGTAACTACTTTTCCACGAGCTGCATAGGCTATTGTAGTCTTTATCCTTGATAGAGCCATGTCGTCGAAATATTTGAATTGTGGACAGTTACATTTGCACCTTGCGTTTAAGATTCATACTTGTGCTTTATGAGTTATTCTCATGAGAGAAGTGGCGTACTGTGAAATAATGTAGATTTAATGACAGCCCAATGATGATTGATCAATTTTTAGTATCATCCAGTAGAAGGACATTGCTCACTGTATTGTGCAGGGTTTAGTTTTAATAGTTAGGGCGTTGTTGGATTGTGCGTACATGCATTGGTTTCTATGCCTGCTTTCACTTTAAATGGCACTCTGCATATGATGTGCATATTTCGCTTCAATGTATTGCATACTAGTTCAATTATTCAGCCTGAAGGGCATATGTCTTAATTTCATCACAGTCATGATACACTTGAGAAAGAATAAACTGATGCACAATGTTTGCAAATTCGAATTGCTTAATGTCATAATGTTATACATGGCAGGAAGAACTTACAATGTCCAAAAGGCAGAAAAAGAAGGCCCCTATGGTCGAAGAACAATCAACAATAGAGGTCGTCACACAAACCGAATATATATATGAGGACACCCAATGTGTCTCGGGTGTTGAACCTGAGTATAAATGGGATGAGATATACAGATTGATTTCCCGCAGGGAAGTCCCAGACATGGGTCTCGAAGAGGAGCCCACTTATGCCAACATAGAGAAATCCGCCATCATGAAGGTGGCTACCAGACCGGATCTGTTCCCAAGCTCTGATGTTATGAGATGGATTCTGCCCCACACCAACAACAACACAATGCTTATAGGAAATGTCGAAGGTCAGGGCTATGCTGCATTTAGCCCAGGATATGTGGCGCTGGCTTACCACCTGCCAAAGCCTCAGATCTTCCTGTCAAACGATTGGTTGGATAAACTCAGGATGGATTTGGTGGAAACCCTGAAGAGAATGTTCTTTCCAGGAAAGCTCTATCGACACAGAGCAACCGAGGATTATGATACAGCGAGCTTAAGAGCTCCATACAGATTTGTGGCTCTGATGCTAAACAGGATCTTTGGTAGAGCCAGTGGCAGACTCTTCAAATTTGAATGGGTCCCCATTATGTTCCATGTGGCGACCCAAGGAACAATCTTCAACTGGGCCAGCCTCGTATCAAGAAGTCTTTCTTCTTGCGTAGCTGCAGCCTTAGGAGGAGGAGAAGCCCGTAAAAAATCTGAATTCTATATGAGTTCATTTTTGATACACTGCATACTATGTAACCAGCCTTTCCCCGGCCTCAAGTGTGCCTGGGACAGAGAGGGAATGCCTGTATATGCAGCTTACAAACCATTGTGGGCTCATGAGTACCACAGTTATTACAGAGAAGTATGTGAGCATTTCATTATGCCACTATACACGCTTATCTTCCGAAAGGAATGTGACTGCATGTCGGAAGATGCTATGCAGGTAACAAAGGAGTATGGAGATTATTTCTTGACCAACAATGGTATGTATCTTAGAATGTATGGAGGCTTGAAGACACCTTATCTGCTGCCAAAGTATGCAACGGATTATATAATCCATAAATAGGTGGTCAGACAAGTGTTCATTGACGGAGTTGGTCATTTCCTGTTCCAGCATAAGAAGGCTGCATATCCCCCTTTACCTTTCAAGTTAGGTAGCTGCAGATTCGCCAATGTGAAACAAGCGGCCGAATTCATAGAGGAACTAGGGAGGTTCCGCTTTGGGGAGATGCCTTTCCGGCGCAATGACACTCTTGGTAAAGTGGATGAGCACTGCAAGAAGCATAAAGTGTTCTTTGAATATACCCATCATTATGATAAGGATGAATCTATTTTTCGGAGAGCTCCAAACATGATGGCACTCAGCAGAAGATTCAAACCAAAGAACCCCACCAAAGGTGGAAAAGGGGTAGATCAGGCCAAAGCTGAACAAGCCAGAGCTGAGGAAGGAGCCAAAATGATAAGGGAGGAAGCTCAGAGGCTGGAAAATGAGGCTGCAGAGTGGCTACAGAAGGGAGAAGAAGAGAAAAGGAAAGCTGCCCAGGAAGCAGCTGAACTAGCAAAAGAAGCGGCTAGAGAAGCAGAAGAGGAAGCTAGGCAAGCAGCCGAAGAAGCACAGAGAAAACTAAATAAAGAGCTCCAAGGGCAGGAGGCTGAAAAGATAAAGTTAACACAACAGTCAGCCTCCGAAGAACCAACAGGGCAGATTCAGGCAGAGGATAACCCTGAGGTGCAAATCCTTCAAGTACCTACTGCTAGCACTCCTGTAACCCCTATGCTCCAAATAGTGCCTTTTGTCCTGAAGAAGGGGGAAGAAGTCCCTGATTTCAGTACTGTATATTATGACAGGACCACTAAAAGAATAATGAGGAGGACAAAGAAGAAGGTGGAGGCGAAAGATCTATCAGGGAAAATGGTCACAGATACAGCAGTCATGCTAGGGATAGACAAAGACCCTATGTTCACGATAAGAGCCGGGGCTGCACTAATTGATGCCTCCGCTGATAACATAAAGAAGGTGATGTTTGAATTAGAGTCAGCTGAGAAGACCACTGCTCAGCTAAAAGACACACTGAGACAAGAAAGAGGAGAGGGTAGAAGACTTAAGAGGAAGCATGAACACGTGCTAAGGGAAATGGAATCCACGAAGGGTGAAATCCATGTCCTTCAGGTGGAGATCCAAGCCAAGGAAACAACACAAGAGGATATGGAAAAGGCGCAACAGGAAGTTCAAGATCTGAAGAATGAGAAGGAACAATTGAGGGCAAAGGTAGAGGACCTAGAGGCGCAGCAGACCATCATCTATGAGTCCAATACTGAATACACCAAAGGACTAAAAGAGCAGCTGGCTTCTCTGACTGCTGAACTGGAGACAGCAAAAGAACAGCAAGTCGATCTGAAGCCACTTAAAGAGTATATCCTAGTGCAAAAGGCTAGAATGTTGTAGCTGCAGACTGCTTTGGAAGAAGAAATATGCAAAGTTCTTCAGATGGACAGCATGTTAGAGGAGATCATAGAAACTTCCTCCTATTTCGTAGACAGGTCCCAAGATGTTCTTGAGGTCTTGAACGCCAGATTGGCAAGACCAGAAGATGATGCCGAGATGCCAGGAGAACTACCAGTCAAAGATCATCAAACCATCAGGAGAGATCACAACCTAGTAGAGTTTGCTATCAGCACTGCTGAAGACTTTAAGAAGGCTGTCTGAAGGACACAGGTAGCATGCTCAGAATATTTTAAAAGGTTCCTTAATGCATATAACCGCTGCCAGACAGAGGCTGAGCTTAGGTTTGAAGAGTTCTCGGATCATGAAACCTTTGTGGACATATTGCAGAAAGGGCATCAAGATGCAGAGGCCAGGACACAACAGATTCAATCCATTGATGCCATAGTACTGAAGAACGAAGTGGGTCACGCAGCTGTTAGCATACAGGTTCTAGAAGACCAGCTTCGGTTGAGCCCAGCAAGGATTGAGGCCATCAGGAACCAAGTTGACAAGTTTGAAATTAACATCTAGTTCCTAGAGCCGTGCGCTTTTGAAGGCCTCGCTGCTGAAGCAGCAGCATGGAAAAAATTCTTTGAAAACCAAGCAGGACCCTCCTCATAGAGGACTGGTCAACTTTCTATTAATTTAATATTTTGTAAAAGTTTTGAGAAATGAAGCGTTGGGAAAGCAAAAGGTTGGGAAGCCCAAAGGTCACTTTGGGCAACCCAACCATTTTGACCTTTTGTATAAAAGTAGGAAGCGTAGAAGCAAGAGGGGATTTTTTCCCCAGTAAGACTAGAATGTTGTTGTAAGAAGAACTATTTCCTTTTGCAATAAAAATTACAGTTTTCCTGTTGAAAGAAGATCGGTGGGATTTCAAATGTTATGCCATGGATAGTCAAAAGATGAACTACTTTGTTTTTCAGCATTGTATCCGTGAATTGTGAGATCGTTCTAACTTATGACCTATGTCTTGTTTAAATGATTTCTGATTTATTTTATGAAATAACCACCATGAGTAATGCATGCTTATTACGAAACAATTGGTTAGCTAGTTGTGGAAATATCATTCATTGTTCATGCCTGTAAAAGTAAATGTCAGCTATCTGTAATTACTTTTATCGCGTGTGCACATCCGCATTGCTCATATTAATTAAATATAATTCGGCTCCCCGGGGATAGGTAGATAGAGATAAATAGATAGACAGATAGCTAGGTCAGTGCATAGATGCATGTGTGATTCTGGTGTTGGTGAGCCTAAGACGATAGGTAAGAACCTGCACATCACATTGTGACTGCTCCCCGCATCCTTCACCACCCTGCATGTTTAGTTATATTTTTGCATTTCATATTTAAGTCAAAAAATACAAATTCCGGTGGACCGGGCCGCAACCGATAAACCCTTGTTGTTACTTTGACCTACGGTAGCCGGACCGTAAAACCGGACGGATTCCCTATACCAAACAGTCAACGGGCTAATTGGGTACGTTGATTGGGGAGAATCCCTTACTGTTGTCGCTTGCAAATTTCCAGGCCTCAATAGAACCCAAAAACTAAATTTGATGCTCCTAAGCCTAGAGTTGAAAACCAGTAGCATGATGAGTCTTCCGGCTCAAGGAAGAACAAAGGAAAAGGGAACCATGGCAAGGAAAAAGTCAAGTGTTCATACTGCGGGTAGGGCTTCCACCGTGAACATGCCTGCATGAAGAAGAATCTTGATGAAGCTACCTCTCTCCTTGAGAGAAATCACATTAATCTTCCGGAAAGCTTTCGAAGGAGAGATCAGCGAGATCGGGAACCACAACATGAAAGAGGTCATGCCCTCATGGAAAGCACTTCGAAGTCCAAAGCACTCTTTATTGACTCTGGATATTTGAATGACATGATGGCTGAAAGAGGCTCCTTTTCATCCTTGGAGACTGGAAAATCCATCCCCATCCACATGGGAGATGACTCCACCATCATTTCAGAAGGACAAGGTACTGTTGATCTTGAAAATGTTTTTTTTTCAAATATTTTGTATATACCGTCTATGGCATCAAATATCCTTAGTGTCTATCATATGACACATACTAGAGTGCCTAAGAGATTTTATTTCATCCCAAATGATGTTGAGATAATGGATCTTGCATCCGGGAAACTCATTGCTAAAGGCCTTGCAAACCATCATGCAAAAGGCTATGAGTTCTCTAACTTTGTTGTGGATGCAAAGCCCATCGCTCTACTAACTCATGGAAATGAGGTTAGTAGGCTATGGCATGAGAGGTTTGGTCATATTAATTCCAAATATTTACAGCAATTACAGAAAAAATCCATGGTTGAAGGCCTCCCAGTCATCAAGGCAACCATGGGAATTTGCAAGGGCTGTGTGATTGGAAAGCACCCTGAGCATAAGTTCGATCGGGGGAAGGAAAATAGAGCTACATGCATATTGGGGCTGATACATTATGATATCAGCAGTTCAATTCCCATCACATCCATGAATGGATCAAGGTATCTTCTGACTTTTATTGATGATTTTTCAAGGTACACATGGGTATTCTTTCTCAAAAAGAAGTCTGAAGTATGTGAAAAAATTTATGAACTTAAGGCCTTGATCAAGAATGCCTCTGGGATTAAGATAAATATCTTGAGATATGATAATGGTGGGGAGTATGTAAATAATGAGTTTCTTCACATATGTTCCCAAAGTGGTATTTATGTCCAACATTCAATTCCCTACACTCCCTAGCAGAACGGTGTAGCGGAAAGGAAGAATCAGTTTCTCAAGGAGATGATCACCTGAATGTTGGAGTCAAAGAAGCTTGCTCCAAATTTGTGGGATGAATCCATGCATGCTGCAGCATACATTCAAAACAGGGTGCCACTCTCATTCATGAAAAGGAATACCCCTTTCGAAGCATACTTTGGACACAAGCTGGATGTGTCGAACCTGCGGGTGTTTGGGTCCACTGCATGGGCCCAGATTCAGCTTGATAAAAGAAGGGCTTTGCAACCGCAAAGAATAGAATGTCTATTTATTGGGTATCCTAATGAATCTAAAGGTTTCAAGCTATTGTATATCAAAACCAAACAGATCATCATTGAGAGAAGTGTCAAGTTCGATGAGCCACTTCAGGAGGTGGAACTAGTGAAGGAGAAAATTGTTGAATTTCCTTCCTATTCTACTGAATATTTGGATGATGAAATTGGGGGTGATGACCCTGATTTGGATCCTATGATTTATGATATCAGTGTGCAGCAATAATTAGATGCTGAATCGGAACCTAAAGTGCAAAATCATCTTCCTACATGGGCCCGACAGACACTCTCCTTCGCAGGAGATAACATTGGAAATCCGGATGATCCAAGGAGAACCTGGTCTGATTTCCAAAGAGCATGTATTGTGCTCTCTTGTCCTAATAATTTGCTGTCTGAAAATTTCTATTTGATGATTATTTCAGATCCAAAATCCTACTACCATGCTCGGAAGGATCTGAGATGGCAAGTTGCCATGGATGAAGAGATGAATTCTCTTCAGAAAAACACTACTTGGGAGCTAGTTTCTATTCCTTTAGGAAGGGAATTGGTTCAATGCAAGTCGGTGTTTCAGACCAAGGTTGCTACTGATGGAAGCACCTGAAAATATAAGTCAAGGCTGGTGGAAAATTTTTTCTCTCAGGTCCAAGGTGTGGACTACCATGAGACCTTTGCACTGGTTGCAAAAATGGACTCCATCTGCCTAGTTTTGTCAATTTCTGCATCTAAGCACTGGGAAGTGCATCATATGGATGTTAAGTCAGACTTTATGCATGGAGATATTCATGAGGAGGTATACATGAAGTAGCTTGAGGGCTACATCACTGATCCATCTTTGGTTTTCAATCTAAAGAAGTCACTATACAGGTTAAAACAGGCCCCAAGAGAGCGGTATTCCAAGATGGATGCCTTCCTTCTCTCGCAAAACTTCCAAAGGTGTAGATCAGATAAAAATGTGTATTTACAGTAGTATGATGGTCATATTATTTTTATTGTTTCATATGTTGATGACTTACTAATAACAGGTGGCACAGTTTCCTCCATTTTATCCATCAAAACTGCTCTCCACAATGCCTTTGAAATGAGTGATTTGGGGCTCCTAGAACAATTTTTGGGGCTTGAAATTGAGCAAAATTATGATGGGATTATGGTCACTCGGTCCAAATACATTTCAGACCTGTTAGTCAAGTTTAACATGGCTGATTGTAGGCCTACACCATTCCCTTTCCTTTTGTTACCACCTAAGTTGTACTTAGTGGTTTTTTATCAAGTGAGCCTGGTGAACCAGACAAGGATAACTTGTTCGGACTTCATAAGACCTTCAGTCTTGCTTCTGGGAAACTTTGTTGTACCATATCACATGTTCATACCCCCTTGGGGGAGTTGTAATAAATGTTCTAGCATGATAGTGTCTGTAAAAGACTTGGTCTCATAGACTTTATTTGTCAATCCGATCATCCCAGGGTGTTTTTTCCTGTGGTTATTATGGGTTGTTGAATAAACGACTTATAATTTCTAAGTTTTTCACTCTATACCTCCAAAGTTGGGGTGGTCAGCTTGGCATTCAGGCCTATTGAGGTTATTGAGTCTATGTGTCAATGTATAAACATGCTAGGAATCATGGTCGAGTCATATGAACATGCCTAAGTCCCCCTAGGTTTTTAAATTTTTTTTAATTTTTTAATTTTTTTTCAGTTTTTTTTATTAAAATTTAATTTTTCCAAAATTTAGGCTATTTTTTAATAGTTTAATTGGAAAAATTGGTTTTGTAATAAAAGTGGGCTCGGAAGTCCGTTTCAATCATGTAGGTGCTCATTTTCAAGCTAAGAGCACCCAGTAAACCTATAGACAGTAAACCTATAGACCCACTATTTCCTAGTTTTAAGTGATTTTCCATCACTCAGGTTAGAAAGCCCCAAAAAATCAATTATTGATTATTTTAATTAATAAATTGATGAATAATGGAGCAAATCCAAAATCCTAGATCATTGGATTCTCAACCGATTTGATTGAAATCAGTCAGATCTGAACCAGATTGACTAGATCTGACAAATCCTTGACTGAAGGAGGAGATATGGATAGATCCAAAGTTGAACTTCAACATCCTTTATGGGGAATTTTTCCCTCCCTCTCTCCTCCACACGTGTGGGCTCATCTGGATGAGTTTTGGTGGATGCTTCAGTCAACAGGTTAAGGTGTCAGTCATATCAGCTCTCCAATTGACAGTTGCACTTAGTGAGACTCAGATCAGGCTCAGTTATACACTGATCAGGCATTGATGGACTCTCCTTCAGCTACAGTGGTCTATCTCCTTGGGATTTGTGCCCCCTCTGGGCTGGGGTTTCAATTTTGTGTATAAATAAAGCTTAGGCTTCCTCTTCCAAGCCAGTTACAACTGGGATTAAGGTGTTGTTTCTCTTGTACTGTGTTATTGTTTATTATTCTGGACTAAAGAAGCTTTGGAGGCAAGATCTATGGTGTAATTCTCTTCATGTATGGATGGTGATTGTCAAATGCTTATGAGGTATAATCTATGTTATTTATCATTTCTTTTGCTGGTTAATTATTGGCCTTGAAGGAGAGAGCTCCCTCCTGTTAGGGTAAGAGTTTATTCTAGTTTGATTTATGCTCTTACTTCTTCTTGTTTAAGATCTATTGGAGTTGTATGTATTTTAAGTTTAATTGCATGCTTTCCAATTATCTCTTCCAGCAACACCTATGTTTTAACCATCTGTTTGTGCAAGGATTTCTAAGTTGCAGGCGATCTTGCTTGTAGAATAGGTTGAGCTGGTTTGCATCTTCCTCATATTCAAGATCTTATGAATGACATAGTCCCTCGGTGTTCCACCAAAGCAGACTCCAAAGCCCAACATTCATAGGCTTCCAGCATTCTTTCTCTCTCTTTCTCGTTCAAAAAATCAATTTTCTTACCTGGTTACTGTGTTCGAAAGGTTTGTTATCATTTGGATCTGTTATATAAAAGTAAAATTTACATAGATCTTTTGTTTCAAAGCTCATAGTCTAGATCTCAATCTTGAAATGTATCATTAAGCATTCTAGATCTAGCATAAGGAAATCGTCCATTTTGCATGGCAAGTTAAGGAAAATCAGTAGGTTGCATGCTCTAGATTTCCTTTTCTGTTTTAAAAAGATTAAATCCAGAAATTAGTGCATATTTCATTGGTTGCACAAAAAGCAAGCCAACATCTCAAGGAAATCTTGCTTTCCTTGGTTCCTTTTTCACTTGTTTAGCTAGTTGTAACTTAGTGTTTTTTTGAGTTAAGGTAGGCTGATCCAAAGGTACTCTTAAAGTGATTTTGGGAATATTTTATTCTAACATTCTTACTGGTTTTTAGTAGGTGTAACAGAAAATAAAGGAAGCTTCTGTTTGAAAGTGGCCTTGGGAGCGTTCAAATCCCCCCAGGAGTCTCCCCTTTCACTAAAATTTAAAATTTTTGGAAGGTTGTAAGATCTTGGCTTCATCCTGTATAAGGACCAAGAGGTTTCTGATATTTCAGTTTGCTGATATCATAACCAATAATAATAAAAGAAAATAATTTTTGAGTAGGCTCTTTCGAGCCCTGTCCCCATCCCCCCAGGTGGGAACTGCATCCATTTCACTTTTTTGCATTTTCCCTTTTTTTTCTCTAGTTTAGTACTGACATGCAGGATTGTATACTTTGATATAATTTTTCATTATTCCATATTTTAATTTCAAAAGTAATCATACTAATTACCCCACGACTTCCCGATTGACCCGCAAGGGGAAAGAGATGCGTGGTAGGACTAATTAGAAAACCGGTGTTGTGTATATTTGATTCCTTTTTCATCAATTGTTTCATTATTCATAATAAAATTAACCCCTCCTTGATTCCCCAATTGAGATCCACTTGGAACGAAAGAGGTTCCTGGAGGGTTTTCTTTTTAACAAGAACACCTATTTTAAAATTTACTAAAAATAAATGAAGACTCCAATGTGTATCCTATGTACTTGGCTGCGGTTTGTCCGATCAGTCAAGCTGCATCAAAAGAACTTGAGTGACTAGAATAATTAGGATTCACTCTCCCCAAATTGAAAAACCATCAGGCAAAAATCCAACGCCTCGATCAAACCATTATGGTGGAAAAATATCCAAAGGAAGCGGGAACTCTTGAAAAGTGACCTCGGGGCGCCAATCTCTGTTACACCTTTGGGTGCATTATGAAAAACAACCTCAGAGACTCCATTTATCCCACATATTCCTTGCGGGTATCCGTGATGGTTTAGTTTTGGACATACTTCAAGTACTCCCTGGGTATATCTAGAGCCCCCTCTCCTAAGTTAAATTACTCATCTTCTTACATTAATTTAAAATTAACTAAGATACAATTGCACAACATTCATTCCAGCACTTGCAAGCACTCTTAATTGTTTTTCGACTCCATTTTCAAGCCATTGGTCAACTGCTTATTTCTTTCAATCTATATGTGATTGGGTGTCATTTTAGTGCTTACTTGTGATTATCTCATCATGTTATTTGTTGTTTACAATTGTTAAATCGAAACTCCTAAAAAACTTACTCTTTAAGACCATCATCATACTAAATAATTTTTGCTTAGTAACTTAATAGGGTCTACCCCCCTTGGCTTCATTAGGAGTTAAGCCTAAACGGAGGAGTCAAGAACAAGGTGACAACCTTGACTCGAGACTTGCCCCTAAGGACACATCGAGTGACTTGAAGATTTCTACCACATAAACCAGGTGTTTGAAAGGCGGCAACACTTTTTGGCACTATTGCCGGGGATAAATCTTTTTATTCTCGGGTACGAACTTTTTTCTAAACAACTAAAAAGATAAAAAAAAATAATTTGATTGATCTTGTCTTTAAAAAACATAAAACATAAAACTCGATTCATCTAGCGACTCCACTGTCTAACATCACTTCAAGAATTTCTAGCCGAAGAAACCACCGACAATTATTCAATCCTCTCCCTGATCCCAAAAGGTTTATTAGGGAAATATTGAATAGGAAGACTTCTCGTAGAAACCTTGAAGATTTAGGAGACCAATCCCTCTCAGATATCCATCACATATTTGTAGAGAGTCATGTTCACCAATCCCAAGAAATGACGGAATTTTTCAAATCCCTTGACTTTTCTCAGATAGCAGGTGCTCCCCATGCCATTCCAAAAGATGCTATCAAGAAGCTCCCCATATTTCAAGGCAATAATGCCATCACTGCCAAGTCTCACCTTCAAAATTTTGAAAAGCACCTGGTTAGTTATTACAATGATGCTACCCATGACCATGATGATGTCAAAATGAAGCTCTTTGCTTTATCCTTATAAGATGATGCTGAAGAGTGGTACCTCAACCTAGATGATAATTCATATAAAATTCTTAGTGAATTCTTAGAGGGTTTTAAGAAGAAATGGGGAGAAAACAAAGAACCAAGACATCTACTTGCTGCCCTTCATAACATTAAGAAGATGGACAATGAAACCATGGATGAATTTAACACTAAGTTCAGGCGTGTGGTTGTGGACCTCCCTAAAGAAATCAAGCCAAAGGATGCCTCCATCCTCATATATTACATCGAAGCTTTCACTGGTGATTTGAGGTACCAGTTAAGAGACAAAGAGCTAGCCGATCTAAAAACTACTCAGGAATTGGCCGAGAAAATAGAAAAGAATATGCAATCTTTAGGAAAATCTAACATTTCAGGTTACACTAAGGGAAAATCCATTGAATCAAAAGAAAAGGGAGCGACTAAATATCCCATGGAAAAGGTAACATACGTGATAAAATACTTGGTTACTAGTCAAAAGCAACTTATGGCAAATCAATTCGCACAACTGAATCATATGCACAATAGAATAATCATAATCGAAAGAAATAATGGACCTAGTAACTTTCAACTTAAGCAGAATCAGATGTATCAAAATAAATTTCCTCAGCAAGATCCTAGGATTCCAAACCAGTTAGACTCAGCTAACATGGTAGAAGAAGTAATTCCATGGTGTAGACCCTGTGAACAATTCCACCAAGAAAGCACTTGTTATGTTGCAAATCAAGTCATGGAACATGGACTTCCTGAGTTGAGTAGTCAGGAAACAACTTCAAGCGATGCTGATCATATATACATGGTAGGCCAGGCCTACCTTTTGTCACCAGCTAAACAGTACAAACCTAAGGATGAAACCATTGCTGAATCTTATAGTGAAACTTATGATGAAAACTGTAATGTACATGATGGGACTCCTATGTGTTCTCCATAATAATGATGAGAGTTTGGAAGGTTTACTGCCTTGTGAACTTTTCTCTGAAGAAGATGAGTATGAAAATGAGGACAAGTATAACTTGGAACATGATACAAGTGACAAAGACTCCCTCATCTCTAACAAAGATGTTGATGAGGAGTCCTGGACATTCACGGAAAATCTAGTCTATGACATGAATAAAGAGGAAAATAATGAACCAGAAACTTTTGATGGTTTTGTTAATTTTTCTGTCTATGGCATATTTAAAGGAGAGAGCATGGACCATGTGGCCTTGGGAAACTTTGACATGAAAAAGGAGCATGAAGTTTATCCAGATGATCAGTATGAGCCATATATCAATATCAGTAATGAAGAAAAAGAGAACTTGATATCGGAACTTGATATCAGCAATGGGGAATTGATCACATCTGACATAGACGGTGGTGATGACTATTGAAATTTTTGTGGATATATTATTAAGAATCCTATATATGCTATATCCAGCAAGGGGAGTGTCTATTTAGAAATTTGTGGAACTCCAATCTATTATACTTCCATAGAGGGTAGCATGGATCTGGAGACCTGGGAAAATACTAGTATGGAAAAGCAGCATTTAAAACTCTTATATGATCATTCAGAGTCATATCATTCAGATCCATACAAATGTATCAATAGTGAAGACATTGAGAAGCATTGCTGTGAAAATACAAATGTGATGCAGTCAGTGGAATATCAGTCTCAACTATCATATTCACATATGGATTTTCCTTATGATTTAGAGCTTCTTGGGGCTTATACAATGAGTTATCATCCGATAAGCCTTGATGATCAGTATGATGGTGTAGTCAATCTGCCTCATCACTCTGATTTGTATATCAACCCTATCCAGTCATGGATAGAAGCATCTTGTGCAAGCACATACCAGTTTGGGAAGCAATTTGATGAAGTATTATTTTCTTATGATCTCCCATCCATCCCACCCATTCCAGATCATCAGGTTTGCATTTTCTGAATAAGGTATCCTTACTTTGGCTGGTAACCAAAGATAAGGAAATTGTTTTTTATGTTAATAAAATACTTAGGTGGTTACATTGGATTTTTTTATTACACTTAACCCCTTTTATATCATGCTTAGAGTAGGAAAATAAGCTCCTTGAAAGAGAGCATTTACTTTCTGCATTTCTATTTTGTACGTAGCTATAATAAAAATTTGCTTCCATTAGTTAGCTACATTTATTTTGTTTAAATAAATCAGCTTAATGTTTCATTTGGTTTTTATATAAAGCATGTGCTACTGAGGTTTTCTTTTCAAGTTGAGATGTTTTTGCAGGCTGTACAAACCAGAGATTCTGGTGTTCTCGTATCCTCTCCTTGCCCTATGACTAGATCGAGCACACATCCCATAGTTGGAGCTAGAATGTTACCACCTAAGTTGTACTTAGTGGTTTTTTATCAAGTGAGCTTGGTGAACCAGACAAGGATAACTTGTTCGTACTTCATAAGACCTTCAGTCTTGCTTCTGGGAAACTTTGTTGTACCATATCACATGTTCATACCTCCTTGGGGGAGTTGTAATAAATGTTCTGGCATGATAGTGTCTGTAAAAGACTCGGTATCATAGAATTTATTTGTCAATCCGATCATCCCAGGGTGTTTTTTTCCCTTGGTTATTATGGGTTGTTGAATAAATGACTTATAATTTCTGAGTTTTTCACTCAATACCTCCAAAGTTGGGGTGGTCGGCTTGGCATTTAGGCCTACTGAGGTTATTAGAGTCTATGTGTCAATGTATAAACATGCTAGGCATCATGTTCGAGTCATATGAACATGCCTAAGTCCCCCTAGGTTTTTTAATTTTTTTTAATTTTTTAATTTTTTCATTGTTTTTTATTAAAATTTAATTTTTCCAAAACTTAGGCTATTTTTAATAGTTTAATTGGAAAAAATGGTTTTGTAATAAAAGTGGGCTCAGAAGTCCGTTTCAGTCATGTAGGTGCTCATTTTCAAGCTAAGAGCACCTAGTAAACCTATAGACCCACTATTTCCTAGTTTTAAGTGATTTTCCATCACTCGGGTCAGAAAGCCCCAAAAAATCAATTATTGATTATTTTAATTAATAAATTAATGAATAATGGAGCAAATCCAAAATCCTAGATCAGTGGATTCTCAACCGATTTGATTGAAATCAGTCAGATATGAACCAAATTGACTAGATCTAACAAATCCTTGACTGAAGGAGGTGATATGGATAGATCCAGAGTTGAACTTCAACATCCTTTATGGGGAATTTCACCCTCCCTCTCTCCTCCACACATGTGGGCTCATCTGGATGAGTTTTGGTGGATGCTTCAGTTAATAGGTTGAGGTGTCAGTCAGATCAGCTCTCTGATTGACAGTTGCACTCAGTGAGACTCAGATCAGGCTCAGTTAGACACCGATCAGGCATTGATGGACTCTCCTTCAGCTACAGTGGTCTATCTCCTTGGGATTTGCGCCCCCTTTTGGGCTGGGGTTTCAATTTTGTGTATAAATAAAGCTCACGCTGCCTCTTCCAAGCTAGTTAGAACTGGGATTGAGGTGTTGTTTCTCTTGTATTGTGTTATTATTTATTATTCTGGAATAAAGAAGCTTTGGAGGCAATATCTATGGTGTAATGCTCTTCATGTGTGGATGGTGATTGTAAAATGCTTATGAGGTATAATCTGTGTTATTTATAATTGATTTTGTTGGTTAATTGTTGGCCTTGAAGGAGAGAGCTCCCTCCTATTAGGGTAAGAGTTTATTCTAGTTTGATTTATGCTCTTACTACTTCTTGTTTCAGATCTATTGGAGTTGTATGTATTTTAAGTTTAATTGCATGCTTTCCAATTATCTCTTCCAGCAACACCTTTGTTTTAACCATATGTTCGTGCAAGGCTTTCTAAGTTGCAGGTGATCTCGCTTGTAGAAGAGGTTGAGCTGGTTTGCATCTTCCTCATCTTCAATATATTCTGAATGACATAGTCCCTCGGTGTTCCACCAAAGTAGACTCCAAAGCCCAACATTCCCAGGCTTCCAGCACTCTTTCTCTCTCTTTCTCCTTCAAAAAATCAATTTTCTTACCTGGTTACTGTGTTTGAAAGCTTTGTTATCATTTGGATCTATTATATCAAAGTAAAATTTAAATAGATCTTCTATTTCAAATCTCATAGTCTAGATCTCAATCTTGAAAAGTATCGTTAAGCATTCTAGATCTAGTATAAGAAAATCGTCCATTTTGCATGGCAAGTTAAGGAAAATTAGTACGTTGCATGCTCTAGATTTAATTTTCTGTTTTGAAAAGATTAAATCCAGAAATCGGTGCATATTTCATTGGCTTCAAAAACAGCAAGCCAACATCCCAAGGAAAGTTTGCTTTCCTTGGTTCCTTTTTCACCTGTTTAGCTAGTTTTAACTTAGTCTTTTTTAAGTTAACGTACTCTGATCCAAAGGTACTCTTAAAGTGATTTTGGGAATATGTTATTCTAACATTATTACTGGTTTTTAGCAGGTTTAACAGAAAATAAAGGAAGCTTTTGTTTGAAAGTGGCCTCGGGAGCGTTCAAATCCCCCCAGGGGTCTCCCCTTTCACTAAAATTTAAAATTTTTGGAAGGTTGTAAGATCTTGGCTTCATCCTGTATAAGGACCAAGAGGTTTTTGATATTTCATTTTTATGATATTTTAACCAATAATAATAAAATAAAATATTTTTTGAGTAGGCTCTTTCGAGCCCGCTCCCCATCCCCCTAGGGGGGATCTGCGTCTGTTTCACTTTTTTGCATTTTTCCCTTTTTCTTTGCTCTAGTTTAGTACTGACATGCAATATTGTATACTTTTATATAATTTTTCATTATTCCATATTTTAATTTCAAAATTAATCATACTACTTACCCGACGACTTCCCGATTGACCTGCAAGAAGAAAGAGATGCATGGTAGGACTAATTAGAAAACTGGTGTTGTGTATGTTTGATTTTTTTTTCATCAATTGTTTCATTAGTCATAATAAAATTAACCCCTCCTTGATTCCCCAATTGAGATCCACTTGGATCGAAAGAGGTTCCTGGAGGGTTTTCTTTTTAACAAGAACACCTATTTTAAAATTTACTAAAAACAACGAAGACTCCAGTGTGTATGCTCTGTACTTGGCTGCGGTTCGTCTGATTATTCAAGCTGCATCAAAATCACTTGAGTGACTAGAATAATTAGGATTCACTCTCCACAAATTGACAAATCATCAACAGAAAATCCAACGCCTCGATCAAACCATTGCGGTGGAAAAATACCCAAAGGAAGCAAGAACTCCTGAAAAGTGACCTCGGGGTACCGATCTCTATTACACCTTCGGGTGCATTATGAAAAATAGCCTCAGAGACTCCATTCAGCACACATATTCCTTGTGGGTAGCCGTGATGGTTTAGTTTTGGACATACTTCAAGTACCCCCTGGATATATCTGGAGTCCCGTCGCCTAAGTTAAATTACTCATCTTCTTACATTAATTTAAAATTAACCAAGATACAATTGCACAACATTCATTCCAGCACTTGCAAGCACTCTTAATTGTTTTTTGACTCCATTTTCAAGGCACTGGTCAACTACTTATTTCTTTCAATCTATATGTGATTGGGTATCATTTTCATGCTTACTTGTGATTATCTCATCATGTTATTTGTTGTTTACAATTGTTAAATCAAATCTCCTAAAAAACTTACTCTTTAATACCATCATCATCCTAAATAATTTTTGCTTAGTAACTTAATAGGGTCTACCCCCATTGGCTTCAATAGAAGTTAAGCCTAAACAGAGGAGTCAAGAACAAGGTGACAACCTTGGCTTGAGACTTGCCCCCAAGGACACACTGAGTGGCTTGAAGATTTCTGCCACATAACCTAGGTGTGTGAAAGTCGGCAACACTTTTTGGCATCGTTGTCGGGGATAAATATTTTTATTCTCGGGTACGACTTAGCTTAACTTTTTTCTAAACAACTAAAAAGATAAAAAAAATAATTTGATTGATCTTGTCTTTAAAAAACATAAAAATTAAAACTCGATCCATCTGGAGAGTCCACTGTCTAACATCCCTTTCTACTTGAAGAAACCGCCAAAAATTATTCAATCCTCTCCCTGATTTTGAAAGGTTTATTAGGGAAAGATTGAATAGGAATACTTCTCATAGAAACCTTGAAGATTTAGGAGACCAATCCCTCTCAGATATCCATCACATATTTGTGGAGAGTCATGTTCACCAATCTCAAGAAATGACAGAATTGTTCAAACCCCTTGACTTTTCTCAGATAGCAAGTTCTCCCCATGCCATTCCAAAAGATGCTATTAAGAAGTTCCCCATATTTCAGGGCAATAATGCCATCACTGCCAAGTCTCACCTTCGAAAGTTTGAAAAGCACCTGGTCAATTATTGCAATGATGCTGCCCATGACCATGACGATGTCAAAATGAAGCTCTTTGCTTTATCCTTAGAAGATGATGCTGAAGAGTGGTACCTCGACCTAGATGATGATTCATATAAAACTCTTAGTGAATTCCTAGAGGGTTTTAAGAAGAAATGGGGAGAAAATAAAGAACCAAGACATCTGCTTTCTTCCCTTCATAACATTAAGAAGATGGACAATGAAACCATGGATGAATTTAACACTAAGTTCAGGCGTGTGGTTGTGGACCTCCCTAAAGAAATCAATCCAAAGGATGCCTCCATCCTCATATATTACATCGAAGCTTTCACTGGTGATTTGAGGTACCAGTTAAGAGACAAAGAGCCGACCGATCTAAAAACTGCTCAAGAATTGGCTTAGAAAATAGAAAAGAATATGCAGTCTTTAGGAAAATCCAACATTCCAGGTTACACTAAGGGAAAATCCATTGAATCAAAAGAAAAGGGAGCCTCTAAAGATCCCATGGAAAAGGTAACAGACATGATAAAAGACTTGGTTACTTATCAAAACCAACTTATGGCAAATTAGTCCGCACAACTGAATCATATGTACAATAGAATAATCATAATGGAAAGAAATAATGGACCTAGGAACTTTCAGCCTAAGCAGAATCAGATGTATCAAAAGAAATTTCCTCAGCAAGAGCCTAGGATTCCAAACCAGTTAGACTCAGCTAACATGGTAGAAGAAGTAATTCCATGGTGTAGACCCTGTGAACAATTCCACCAAGAAAGCACTTGTTATGTTGCAAATCAAGTCAATGAACATGGACTTCCCGAGTTCAGTAGTCAGGAAACAACTTCAAGCGAGCCTGATCATATATACATGGTAGGCCAGGCCTACCCTTTGTCACCAGTTAAATAGTACAAACCTAAGAATGAAACCATTGCTAAATCTTATAGTGAAATTTATGATGAAAATTGTAATATACATGATGGGACTCCTATGTGTTCTCCATATAATGATGATAGTCTGGAAGGTTTACTGCCTTGTGACCTTTTCTCTGAAGAAGATGAGTATGAAAATGAGGACAAGTATAACTTGGAGCATGATACAAGTGATGAAGACTCCCTCATCTCCGACAAAGATGTTGATGAGGAGTCCTGGACATTCACGGAAAATCCAGTCTATGAAATGAATAAAGAGGAAAATAATGAACCAGAAACTTTTGATGGTTTTGTTGATTTTTCTGTCTATGGCATATTTAAAGGAGAGAGAAAGGACCATGTGGCCTTGGGAAACTTTGATATGAAAAAGGAGCATGCATTTTATTCATATGATCAGTATGAGCCATATATTAGTATCAGTAATGAAGAAAAAGAGAACTTGATATTGCAACTTGATATCAGCCATGGGGAATCCATCACATCTGACATAGATGGTGGTGATGACTATTGCGGATTTTGTGGATATCTTATCAATAATCCTATATATGCTATATCTAGCAAGGGGAGTGTCGTTTTAGAAATTTGTGGAAGTCCAATCTATTATACTTCCATAGAGGGAAGCATGGATCTGGAGACCTGGGAAAATCCTAGTATGGAAAAGCAGCATTCAAAACTCTTATATGATCATTCAGAGTCATATAATTCAGATCCATACAAAGGTATCATTAATGAATACATTGAGAAGCATTGTTGTGAAAAGACAGATGTGATGCAGTCAGTGGAATATCAGTCTCAACTATCATATTCACATATGGATTTTCCTTATGATTTAGAGCCGCTTGGGGCTTATACAATGAGTTATCATCCAATAAGCCTTGATGATCAGTATGATGGTGTAGTCAATCTGCCTCATCACTCTGATTTGTATCTCAACCCTATCCAGTCATGGATAGAAGCAGCTTGTGCAAGCACATACCAGTTTGGGAAGCAATTTGATGAAGTATTATATTCTTATGATCTCCCATCCAGCCCTCCCATTCCAAATCATCACGCAGGTTTGCATTTTCTAAATACGGTATCCTTACTTTGGCTGGTAACCAAAGACAAGGAAATTTTCTTTTATGTTAATAAAATACTTAGGTGGTTACATTGGATTTTTTATTACACTTAACCCCTTTTATATCATGCTTAGAGTAGGAAAATAAGCTCCTTGAAAGAGAGGATTTACTTTCTGCATTTCTATTTTGTACTTAGCTATAATAAAACTTTGCATCCATTAGTTAGTTACATTTATTTTGTTTAAATAAATCAGCGTAATGTTTCATTTGGTTTTTATATAAAGCTTGTACTACTGAGGTTTTCTTGTCAAGTTGAGATGTTTTTATAGGCTGTACAAACCAGATATTTTGGTGTTCTCGTATCCTCTCCTTGCCCTATGACCAGATCGAGCACACGTCCCACAGTTGGAGCCAGAATGTTACCACCTAAGTTGTACTTAGTGGTTTTTTATCAAGTGAGCCTGGTGAACCAGACAAAGATAACTTGTTCAGACTTCAGAAGACCTTTAGTCTTGCTTCTAAGAAACTTTGTTGTACCATATCACATGTTCATACCCCCTTGGGGGAGTTGTAATAAATGTTCTAGCATGATATGTATGTAAAATACTCAGTCTCATAGACTTTATTTGTCAATCCGATCATCCCAAGGTGTTTTTTCCCTTGGTTATTATGGGTTGTTGAATAAACGACTTATAGTTTCTGATTTTTTCACTCAATACCTCCAAAGTTGGGGTGGTCGGCTTGGCATTTAGGCCTATTGAGGTTATTAAAGTCTATGTGTCAATGGATAAACATATTAGGCATCATGATCAAGTCATATGAACATGCCTAAGTCCCCCTAGGTTTTTTAATTTTTTTAATTTTTTAACTTTTTCAGTGTTTTTTATTAAAATTTAATTTTTCCAAAACTTAGGCTATTTTTTAATAGTTTAATTGGAAAAATTGGTTTTGTAATAAAAGTGGGCTCGAAAGTCCGTTTCGGTCATGTAGGTGCTCGTTTTCAAGCTAAGAGCACCCAGTAAACCTATAGACACACTATTTCCTAGTTTTAAGTGATTTTCCATCTCTCAGGTCAGAAATCCCCAAAAAATCAATTATTGATTATTTTAATTACTAAATTGATGAATAATGGAGCAAATCCAAAATCCTAGATTAGTGGATTCTCAACCGATTTGATTGAAATCAGTCAGATCTAAACCAGATTGACTAGATCTAACAAATCCTTGACTGAAGGAGGTGATCTGGATAGATCCAGAGTTGAACTTCAACATCCTTTATGGGGAATTTCACCTTCCCTCTCTCCTCCACACGTGTGGGCTCATCTGGATGAGTTTTGGTGGATGCTTCAGTCAATAGGTTAATGTGTCAGTCAGATCAACTCTCCGATTGATAGTTGCACTCAGTGAGACTCAGATCAGGCTCAGTTAGACATAGATCAGGCATTGATGGACTCTCCTTCAGCTATAGTGGTTTATCTCCTTGGGATTTGTGCCCCCTCTGGGCTGGGGTTTCAATTTTGTATATAAATAAAGCTCAGGCTGCCTCTTCCAAGCTAGCTAGAACTGGGATTGAGGTGTTTTTTCTCTTGTACTATTTTATTGTTTATTATTCTGGAATAAAGAATCTTTAGAGGCAAGATCTATGGTGTAATGCTCTTCATGTGTGGATGGTGATTATCAAATGCTTATGAGGTATAATCTGTGTTATTTATCATTGCTTTTGTTGGTTAATTGTTGGCCTTGAAGGAGAGAGCTCCCTTCTATTAGGGTAAGAGTTTATTCTAGTTTGATTTATGCTCTTACTGCTTCTTGTTTCAGATTTATTGGAGTTTTATATATTTTAAGTTTAATTCCATGCTTTCCAATTATCTCTTCTAGCAACACATTTGTTTTAACCATCTGTTTGTGCAAGGATTTCTAAGTTGTAGGTGATCTCGCTTGTAGAAGAGGTTGAGCTGGTTTGCATCTTCCACATCTTCAAGATATTCTGAATGACATAGTCCCTCGGTGTTCCACCAAAGCAGACTCCAAAGCCCAACATTCCCAGGCTTCCTGCACTCTTTCTCTCTCTTTCTCCTTCAAAAAATCAATTTTCTTACCTGGTTACCGTGTTTGAAAGCTTTGTTATCATTTGGATCTTTTATATCAAAGTAAAATTTACATAGATATTATATTTCAAAGCTCATAGTCTAGATCTCAATCCTGAAAAGTATCATTAAGCATTCTAGATCTAGCATAAGGAAATCGTCTATTTTGCATGGCAAGTTAAGGAAAATCAGTAGGTTGCATGCTCTAGATTTCCTTTTCTATTTTAAAAAGATTAAATCCAACAATCAGTGCATATTTCATTGGATTCACAAACAACAAGACAATATCCCAAGGAAAGCTTGCTTTCCTTGGTTCCTTTTTCACCTGTTTAGCTAGTTTTAACTTAGTCTTTTTTTAGTTAAGGTAGGCTGATCCAAAGGTACTCTTAACGTGATTTTGGGCATATGTTATTCTAACATTCTTACTGTTTTTTATCAGGTGTAAGAGAAAATAAAGGAAGCTTCTGTTCGAAAGTGGCCTCGAGAGCGTTCAAATCCTCCTAAGGGTCTCCCATTTCACTAAAATTTAAAAATTTTGGAAGGTTGTAAGATCTTGGTTTCATCCTATTTAAGGACCAAGAGGTTTTTGATATTGTAACCAATAGTAATAAAATAAAATCTTTTTTGAGTAGGCTCTTTCGAGCCCGCTCCCCATCCCCCTAGGGGGGACTTGCGTTTCTTTCACTTTTTTGCATTTTTCCCTTTTTTTTTCTCTAGTTTAATACTGACATGAAGTATTTTATACTTTGATATAATTTTTCATTATTCCATATTTTAATTTCAAAAGTAATCATACTACTTACCCCACCACTTAACAGTTGACCCGCAAGGGGAAAGAGATGCATAGTAGGACTAATAGAAAACCGGTGTTGTGTATCTTTGATTCCTTTTTCATCAATTGTTTTGTTAGTCATAATAAAATTTACCCCTCCTTGATTCCCCGATTGAGGTCCACTTGGATCGAAAGAGGTTCCTGGAGGGTTTTCTTTTTAATAATAACAACTATTTTAAAATTTACTAAAAATAACGAAGACTCTAGTGTGTATGCTATGTAGTTGGCTTTGGTTCGTCCGATCAGTCAAGCTACATCAAAATAACTTGAATGGCTAGAATAATTAGGATTCACTGTCCCCAAATTGACAAACCATCAGGCGAAAATCCAACGCCTCGATCAAACCATTACGGTGGAAAAATACCCAAA
Organism: Pseudotsuga menziesii; assembly: GCA_001517045.1. Lineage (NCBI taxonomy): Eukaryota > Viridiplantae > Streptophyta > Pinopsida > Pinales > Pinaceae > Pseudotsuga > Pseudotsuga menziesii. The sequence goes on along the minus strand of LPNX011082347.1, from coordinate 620,820 downwards.
GGAAGCAAAAACTCTTTAAAAGTGACCTCGAGGTGCCGATCTCTGTTACACCTTCAGGTGCATTATGAACAACAACCTTAGAGACTCCATTCAACCCACATATTCCTTGCGGGTAGCCATGACGGTTTAGTTTTGGACATACTTCAAGTACCCCTTGGGTATATCTGGAGTCCCCTCGCCTAAGTTAAATTACTCATATTCTTACATTAATTTAAAACTAACCAAGATACAGTTGCACAACATTCATTCTAGCACTTGCAAGCACTCTTAATTGTTTTTTNATTTGTTGTTTACAATTGTTAAATCGAAACTCCTAAAAAAATTACTCTTTAATACCATCATCATACTAAATAAATTTTCCTTAGTAACTTAATAGGGTCTACCCCCGTTGGGTTCGTTAGGATTTAAGCCTAAACGGAGGAGTCAAGAACAATTCGACAACCTTGACTTGAGACTTACCCCCAAAGAGACACCGAGTGGCTTGAAGATTTCTACCACATAACCCAAGTGTGTGAAAGGTGGCAACACCTTTCAGGGATCAGCCTTGAAGAAGGAAAAAGCACACCTCCCATGGACTACACTATCTATCGACAGCTAATTGGTAGCTTCTTGTACTTGACACATTCTCAGCTTGATATCTATTATGCCATGAATGTTGTATCAAGATACATGCAACAGCCTCATGCTCTTCATTGGAAGGCAGCCAAGAGGATCCTCCAGTATATTCAGGGAACTAGGACCTACGACATTCACTATGCTGCAGACTTCGAGCTAGAGCTGGTTGGATACACAGATTCCGATTTGGTGGGTGATTCTATTGATCAGAAGTATACTTCTGGATATTTATTCATGTTTGGTGGTGGCCCCATTTGCTGGTCTAGCAAAAAGCAGGCTTCCATAGCACTATCTTCAGCAGAGGCCGAGTATCGAGGAGCGGTGAATGCTTTCATCCAACCAGTTTGGTTGCAAGACATTCTTTCAGATTTTGATCTTGGTAGTACTTTGTCCACTGTCATATTTTGTGACAATCAAAGTGCTATTAAGATATCCACAGATCCAGTTACCAGGTAGAGGACCAAGCATGTAGAGATCCACATGCACTACATCAAGGAGCTAGTGCATGACAGGACCATCATTCTACAATACTGCCTGACTGATGAGCAGATTGCAGACATCTTCACCAATAGATTTTCAGAAAAGAAGTTCACTTACCTCCGTTCACTATTGGGGGTGATTTCATCAGGGTGATTTAGACTACTTTCAGTGTTCAGCTTGAGGGGGGTTTTTTCCCACTGGGTTTTCCCTCTTTTCCTCACTTAGTTTGTTTTTGAGCATTGTTTCAGTTTCAGCAGTGTACAGGGTGACCTATGGCCTTAGTTTTCGGGGCCCTATCATTTTTATGCATTTATGTTTTCTAACTCCTCCTGAGTATAGCTTAAGGGGGGGTGTTGGATACATTTACCACCTTACACACTCATTTTGGTTAATTTGTCCTAGTTAAACCACTATGCTAAGTATTATTGGCTTAATTAACATCAGTGGAGCATTAATTTTCATCATCTAGATCACATCCATGCCTGCCTTTAGTCAAGGAGGCTAACTTAGCCTTCTCCTACATCCGGGGAGGCTAACTGGAGCACTCCGGGGGTGATCTGAGTGATATTAATGCACCTAATTGCTAACTAATGGTTATAATCAGTTAAATAGGGCAGTGAAGGTGCCTCCCTTCATTAAATTGATTATTTAATGATTATTTAATGAACTAGAGTCAACAAGGGCACCTCCAACCACTTCTGATGTTCAGTTACACTTCAGTTAACCTCATCGAGGTTCATTGGAGTCATTGAAGCGCTAGCACTTGATGGTTGGCTTGCTATGACATGCGTCTGATCTCTTTCAGTTGAGACTCAGTCATTTATTGCACTCTAACTTTAGTTAGGTCTCAGTGGAGTCAATTAGGGTTTTGATCAGTGGTTAACTTGAGTGTTGACTGTGGCTTACATTCAGTTAAGCTAGACTTACTCATCCAATTTGAATGACCTCCTTAGGAATTCGAATTGCTTCTCATTCATGCTTGTAGCATGACATTGTAATGTAATTTCTCATTCTTTATGTGAATATACAGAGAGGATACTCATTCTGTAGTCTGATTACACAATTTTATGAGTTATTTGTTAATTAATCTTTGTTGAGACTGATGTTTAGTCCCTAGATCAATGTGCAAGATTAATAGTAATTGGGAAAGGTTTACAACTAGGTCTTTGATTAATCCTAGGAACTGAACTGCTCTTGAATCAAGAGCAAATAGGTCATGTTAAGGCCTAGTAATGCTTAGACCTAGGGCTTCCATAACAACTTTGGGCATTAAATTATGGGAGGCTCCGGAATCTAACAAGCAATTATGTAGCATTTGCTCATGAATTGTCGAAGTAACATAGAAAGGTGGTGGATGGTCTAATGTTTTCTCAAGCTGATCAGGTGGAGGAGCACCTACAAAAATTTCTGGATGTTCACCATGTAAATTAATGACATCAGAAGAAAACCCAGTTGCTTGTGATTTTAGCATTCTATAGGCAGGATCTCCGAATAAGAGAATTTTCATTAATTCTGCTAGTGGAACAAGAATCTTCAACTTATTTAGCTCATTTTCAAAATTAAAACCTTGATTACCCATGTTTGTTTCCTTCAACTCTGTAATCTTTTCCTTGCTAGGCCTCTGGTTCTATTTCTTTTCTGATGGAAGATCAGGGTACTGTTTAGCCACTGCTTTCTTTTTAGGATTTTGAACCACCTGTTTAACCCCATATCTAAGGTTGTATGACTTCTTAAGCTCTGTCTGATAAATATCATCATGAGAACAATCTTCTAATATTTCATCATTTAGATATTGATATTTGGTAAGATAACATTCATATAAATCATCCTTAAGATGATTAATATCTTGATCAAAATCTTCATACTCTATATATTCAACTTCCCCTTCTTCATTCAGTAAATTATTATGGAAAGGAGTTTGTATCCTCTGATCTTCACTTTCTTTCCTCTCCCTTTGAATATCATTATTTCTCCTCTCCCTAGGTATAAACCTAGGTACAAAAGGATTCCTAAATTGGTTAGGGTTTCCCTCATGCACAGGTCTACTCAGGTTTTTATTTTCTATTTCAAGTCTATTTACTTTTGCAGATAACTTTTTGATTAATTTATTCATATCATCCATTTTATCTAATGACCTAGCCATGGAGGTTGAAGTCATTTCTCTCTTACCTTTTTTATCCTGATCAAAAGATCAGTGATTTTTCAGTTTTCATGTTGCTAACATGTTTTATTCAACTTCTAATGTAGCTTCCTGCATATTAAGTAAGGTTATTGACCTTCTTTCTCTCAAAAGAAGTGAAAACTTAGATTCAAATGCATTTGCGTATGCAAGTTTGGAAGAGGTTTTTGAAGGTTTGATCTCTCCTGGAAACTTGCTATACATTTTGTTAAATATTTTTGAGAAATCAACAGCAAATTCATTCCTTTTCCTTTTTAAAGCCCCAAACTCAGTAATGTAATACATAAAATCTTTAGTATCCCCCACTATTTCATGAAAACCTCCTCTAACACTTCAATGCCATCTATTGACCCCGTAGGAAATTCCTGAAACCATTTTCTAACTTCTCCATCTAATATTTGGACAAACATTCTCATCCATACATCCTTAGCTTCGATGTTCTGGCTATTAGCATAGCTGAAGAAAGCATTCCAATGCTCTTCTGCTATGGTATCCCCTTGGCCATTAAACCTAGGGAGTTATTTTTTATAATCTCCCCCTGGAAGAGCATGAAGAGGCTAGGGCATAACCAATGGTGCATACCTTGTAGCAATGATCCGATCCATATAATCCATAGGTTGAACGACCATTTTAGGGCTAGGAGAACTTGAAGTAGTTGAACTTGAGCTGGACTGATTTGTACTTGAAAGTTTTGATGAGGGAGGAAAATTACTGGACTTAGCTTGATGAGGTAGGGCTTTTCCTGTAAAAGGAATGTGAGCTGAAAATAAAGAATAACTACCTATTTGTAATGCTTCAGTCTTAACCTCTTCAGATAATAGAGGATTAGTGAAAACTTGAAAGTTTTCAACCTGAGAAGGGTTAAAAAGTGAATCTAATTCTTCTTTTCCCTTTTCAAAATGTGGATCAAAAGAAGGCAATAGAAATTGAGAAGATTCAGGAATTTCCATGTTTGAAGGATGAGCAAATTTTCCTAATGGAGTGGGGCTTAACCGTTGTCTAGCTTCTTTCAATATTTGTTCATGATCTGAGATCCCTGGATGTAAAGGCGATGAGGGGTTTTCCCTAGTCCCAATCTTCTTAGGAGCCACAGCTTTTTTTCTTTATTTAGAATAGGTGAAAGAGATTTATAGTCTAAAAACTGATTATCTAATGATAGCCATCCAACACATCAGACCTATCATGATAACCAAGGAAGAATGGTTTGCTTCCTCCCTAGTATGGTTGCCAAAAGATGTTTTCCCTAAAGTATGCTACCTATACTACGGGGTTAGTAGTTTTCAGGAACCTCAAATAAAAGACTGTTTTTATAGGTTTTGTTTGGGTAACAATGCAAATCAAAGGGTAGGGATAACAAGGCAGAAATCTATGTCTGAAAACTTCAGAAATACGAATGTAAAAGGAAAAACATCTGCAGTAATGAATGACAAGTATGAAAGGTACAAGGGATAAGCTCTAACATATATATATGATTGCAAACAATAAACAGACAGTTGGTATCTGAAGCACATATATGAGAATACTGGTTTTTGAAAATACTTTCCAAATAAATGTAAGTATTTAATATTCACATTCATACATGAAATGAAACATAGAAAACATCTACACAACATTCATAGCATGAAGAGTTCAAACAGAACTGAAGAATACATAAACAATTTAGATAAAAGGCTTAGGTCCATATAATGTATTAACAGTCATTCAAAAAGCAAAAGAATCCCTTACAGAAGTAAACATAAGTATGCACAGTATCCTAGGATCGACTCCCATGTGTCTCTATTTCTCAAAAAATATTACAAGTATAAATAGAACAGAAATTAAAACTAGGATCTACAAGTTTGTTTATTAGATCCACTTCCTAAGGATAAGATTTTCTAAATATAGACAAATATAAATAAAAGAGGAAACCTATTTGATGACATGTGTCAAGTGAGGATCATTTCAAATCCTTCTTGCTGCTTTAGCTAATGTGGTTAGCCCATCTAGCGCATTTGACTTTGCTTGCAACCTTCTAATGTCCTTCTTCATGCCACGCAGCTTTGCTATCAGCTCCTCTTTGTCCTTCATTAACTGATCCTTCTCTTCTTGCACCAATTTCCTCCTTTTAACTGCTTCCTCTGAAACTTGGACTAGCTCAGCAAAATTCTGATTTACTTCTTGCAAATCCTCCTTCAACATTGTATTTTCTTTGACCAATTGATCATTGATCTGTCTTAAATGTTCATTTTTATTTCTAAGTTGTTCAATCTCTCTGTATTGTTTATCCTATTTCAATTTTAGCATACTGCCTCATGTATCTTCATTTGTAACCTTTCTTTTGCCAAGATTTGAAACCTTTTCATTTTCTTGCTTTGTCAAAACCTGCTCATTGCATTCTGCTTGTTTTTTAAGTACTTTACCAATCTATGTTTGAGGAAGTTCTGATAGGTTATTATCTTCTATGTTACTGGAGTCATAAATCTATCTTTTAGGGGTTAGATCTAGAATTTGTTTTAAGCTTTGATTAATGTTATCAAAGACTTGATGGAGGGAAACTTCCAACTCTTTGGATCTGTTGCTTTCCTCATCATCATTGGAACTGTCTTGAACACTTATCACTTGCTTCTTATTAAACCTAGGGTTTAATAATTCCTTCATATTCATTCGGATCTTGTTCACTAATCGGTTTTTAGGTCTGAAAGGTTTAAATGGAAATCTAATCTGTTCTGAGATATTCTTAGTATGACTTGGTCCTTATTTAAACTATTTGTATTTCAACTAAAATAGGATTGTCATTATTCATACACTCAGTCTTTGCCTTAGGTAACTGTGTTGAAATTACCTCCTTCACTGTTTGCGTTTTATCAACAGAACCTAAAATTGAACATTCATTATTTTCCCACTCATGTTCTTTTTCTACTGGCTATGCTGAGGTTATCTCTTTAGGTTCTGTTTGTACATCACCATTTCCAAATGTATTATCAAACAAGGGTTTGGTTTCAATACTATTAGAAGGTTTAAAAACCCTCTTCATCTTTCTTTTCTCTGTATATTTAAGATTACCCTCTAAACCTTCCCAAAAAAGAAAACGGGACCATGACCTTTCTAGTTTTCCTAACTCCTGGGTAATCAAAAGCTTAACTAATCCATGGTGGAACATATTAATACCATAGGAGGTAGGATGATTTCGAACCCTAACAGACATCTTCTCTGAATGTTTTAATAAAAAGAAAGGTAGGTTTAGTTTGTTTGCACCTGTTACATGCTGCAGAAAACACATGTGATAATGATACACAGTGCCAAAACGTCCCTCACAAGTGACATACCTTTGGATGATTTGAAAAACATCCTGCCATTCTTTGAAGAGAAAACTCCTTTGGATGCCCTGGCTCTAGTCTAGATTTTTATGAGCAGGTAACAGGTATTGGCTATAATCTTCATTTATGGTTTTCCTTTTATACCATATTTCCCCTTCGAGAAGAGCATCAATAGCATGCGAGATGGTCTCCTCTGTGACTGTGAAATATAAACCCCAATTTGAACCCTGGATCCATTAAAAATATGACAAAATGCTTTAATGACCTCAACATGATGTTCTGCAATCCTTTCGAACATATTATACCATCCAATCTTCTTCATTTTTTCGAGAGCTTGAGGTAATTTCTGCATCCATTCAACATTTGAGGGTTCTGTTCTCAACAAATGACCACTCGACCAAATTCTTCTGTCCACACTCATGGCTAGATTACAAATTGCAAATGCAACACTATAATAGGATCTCTGAGTATGAAGTAACCCTTGCTTTTGCAAAACCATAGTTCCCGACTTTCCTTTCTTCAGAGTACAAAATGCAATGAAAAAATCATGAAAGGAGATGGTTTTTTCCAAGTGTCTGAAACCATTTCTATCAATAGCAGATGTCAAATTATGGTAATGAGCACATAGCTCGAAGTCTGCTAGAATCATGATGAAAACCTGCAAAACATCTCGTCCTCGTTGAGCTGGCAGTGTACCTTGTTCTTGAATAATGATCGTATGCTGCTAGCTTGACTTAGTAATCAATATGATATAATTTTAAAAGAACTATAAAACAATCAATGAACTCAAAATAATTATAAGAGCATAAGCTAGAAACTAAAATGTTAATAATACCTAAAGTTTCAACATGAATTCAAAACAAGGCCAAAACTTAGGATAAAAGGAAATAAAAACTCAAGGCTTAGAAATATTAGGTGTAAAACTATCCTACCAAGTAGGGAAAAAGACCTAGGTCAAACAGGGAGATTGATTGTAGTATTGCGAATGGTGAGTCTCTACTATGCCCATCAAGTTGAGATAATTCCTAAAATCACTAGCTAATGATAAGGTCTCCTCCATCGCCAGGCTTTACAATTCTAACATAAGATTCTTATTGAGCATTTTTGTTGCATTTTTTATGCCCACAATCCTCATGTTATATGCATATGGACACAACAAAAACCCAAAAATAACGTAAATCACAACAAAACCTCATAAATAACTTAAATCACATTTCCAAAACGTCAAAAATAACTTAAATCACGCATCCAAAACCTCAAAAACATCTTAAATGAACAACACCTCTCATGCAGACATGATAAATTCCAAAATCAATTCATAAGCACTTTAAACCTAGGCTAAATCTCAACATAATTCTCGAAACTAATTTCCAAAGGAATTCAAGATTCCAATAGACTTATGTGTTAAAAGGTAAATCTCAAGAACAAACTCATGAATATAATATTTAAAAAACTAAAATAATACATACAGAAAGGATGTATATTTCTCTATATTTCTACTGTGTTATTTTCCAATGTCTATCACTCTATGATATCACATTATAACGAGGTTTGATAAGGGTTT
>LPNX011082347.1:573940-602185 GCA_001517045.1 Pseudotsuga menziesii | reverse complement strand
GTCAACTTCCCGGGGTCATAACTTTTGCATACGATCTCCGATTTGGGCGTTCGATAGCTCGTTGGAAAGGTCTATCTAAGCTTTACAACTTTTGGTTGGCCAAATGCATGCCAATGGCAACCATTTGGCCCCGAATCTCCAAAAAACATCGTTTAAGGCCTCAAAACGGCCCCGAAAGTTTAGGACTCGAAAAACTGCCAAAAAATAACTAGGAAACTGCCACAATGGACAATTGTTTTGAGCCAGTGGAATAGGTGGGTGGCCACCGATATCCATCTGGATCATCAATGGTGAGGTTAAGGAAGTGCTTTATATTGAGCATCTTGAGTGTTCTATGATACATGGGAAGGATTCCCATTTGTGCAAGTTGAAGAAAGAACTGTATTGGTTAAAACAAGCTCCTCAAACTTAGTATTCCAGAATAGAAAACTATCTTCAGAAACTGGGTTTCTTGAAGAGTGATGTAGGTTCAAACTTGTACTTCAAAGTAGTGGAGAACAAAAATTTGGTACTATTCCTATATGTGGATGTTATTTTCCTCACCGAAGATAAAATACTAATTGTTGATGATCTAACTAGTAATTGGCATTATTTGTCGAAGCTGACAGGTTTAAAAACCACTTCGACAAGTCCTAGACCTTGATACGACTTCGACACGACCTCGACAGGCTCAACATATTGGCATGCTTCTTCAACACCAATGGTTGATGAACTATGACGGATTGTCTCTGTTTTCCAGAAATACACACCTCATGCGGACAAGAGCTGGTTCCCTAGTCTGAATGGTTCAAATCTAGAACAAAACACAAACACCAAATGTTAAACTTCCCCTAGATCTGGTTAGTCAACTAAATGGAATGCCATAATACTTCTCTCAAAGGTTGTCCTCGCTATGCTCTAAGCTTACTATAGAAGAACCTGTAGAATATGGAAGAAAACAAATAAAACATGATAGCATACAATATAATCAACTAGATCTATGCTCATGACCACGGAATCAAGCAATACATACATCTGAAACAGTAAATATGGGAAAGAAAATACATTCTTTATTAATAAATGATTGGAGAGACTACAACCTTCATGCCTTGGTGTTGAGAATTCCTTCCAATGGCTCCTTTCCTCTAACTTCACCTCTCCTCCAAAGACTCAAGAATAATTTTGACAGAGTTTGGGTATGAAACACAATTCTTCCTCCCTTTTCCCATGGGGAGTGAGCCAGTATTTAAAGGCATGGGAGGATAGGTATGGTTGTGGATATCATGGGTGAGGTGGATATTAGATCCTAAAGGGGAGGATCTCGAGCTCTAGATAGTCCTAAACCATAGGGATGAGGCTCCATGGAGGTCAACTTCGAGAATCCTCTCGAAGCTTCTCTTTTTGCCTTGAAAAATCGAGCACCTCTCTTCCAATGAAGCAAACAGGTGGTGATAAGGGGGCACAACTTCTTGCAGTAGGGCTAGAAGCGATGGCACCACTCTTTGCTCATGTATTAGGAGCGGTTCTGGCTCTTTGATTCTGGGGTAATGCTTTTTGTCAATGGGGAAAGAGTGTTACTAGCTCAAAAGAGGGAAAATTGGAAGGGGTTAATTTATTCCTTCATTTCTGTAGGGAAAAATTTGAGGGATTGGAGCAGAAAAGGGGATACCTATCTCATAACATGAGGGTGACGATATTTTGGTATAACAGTCTCTCTTTCTTCTAGTCATCTGTAATGGTTGAACTTCCAAACCATTCTAACTTCTTGTAACTAAACGTAATGGGAAGACAACCCAAACGTTCTCAACGCTGCATATAAGCATGTACATTATTGTAATATACAAGCATAGTATTGAGCATAATACAACAATAATGAAGTAACATAGATTGGTTTGAATTCTTGCATTTTGTCTATGTGTATATGTTTCTATGTGTGTAGTGTATTTCTTACTTTTCTCATTCTTAATATGATTCCTCCATAATAATATTTGACTCATTCAATCAAACTGTTGTCCCCGTTGTGCGCCTCGACACCCAGATCATTGGTATCAGAGAAAATTCAGAACTCATTCATGTGTATACATTTATATTGAGGTTACTTGACTTATTATTGTTCAAACACGCTCACAAAATCAACAATCCAAGCATACACTACCTTCGAATTCTAAGTATCTATCTACTCGTACTACTAGATCGAAGATGGCCAAAGAAACTAACAATAGACATGCAACTCATAGAGAAATCACTAGCTCTACAGTGTGGTGAAATGTTCACCCAGTTTAATCAGATTCTCGCATGATTCACCTTAACCTTAGGAGGATCCTCGATAAGAACCAACTCTGAAATAATCAGTCCATTCAAAGTGCAAATGAACTTGGACATACTGAATCTAGAAATCAATATTGACATGGAATACATGAAAAATTGGATACAACAACTGGAATCCTATTACTCTGTGAATCAAACCTCAGAAGCTATAAACATCACCATTGCATCCTAAAAAATTTCAACCTATATGCACTTCTAATGGGGGAATATATCAACAAAGATTGAGAAAGACACAAACCCCGTAGACACATGGGAGAAATTTGTCGAGTACGTCCGAAAGGAGTTCTACCCATACAAGAACATTGAACAATAGTATAAGAAGTGGTAGAAGTTAAGGAAATGGAAAGACCAGTCTGTGCAGAGTTACACCGATGATTTCTATTGATTCATGGTGAGACTTGGTGTTCAAGAAAAAGATAAATTACTTGTTTTGAAGTACCTCAGTGGATTGTCCCTATACATTCAGCAAGAAATGGAGTTTATTACTGTTAGTATGCTTGTGTATGCATTCCAATACGCCAGTAAGCATGAATCTAAGTATAAAGGAGAGGCATGGTTCGTGACCAAGCCGACATGTCGAACATCCGACAAGAAGTCACCAACCGAATCCGATAAGTCAAGACACCCTTCTCAACTGACCCCCAAAAAGCAAGACGATGGGAAAAAAACACTCTTAGAAATACAAAAGGGAACACATCAAACAAAACCCTACCAGGAAATGGCGTGATTACCACAGTTCATCATGGCATGATAAATATGAATGCAAGGATCAAAAGACATTTTTGGAAAAACTTTCTACATTCAACTTGTCCGAAAAAACCCTGCTAGAATATGAGCCATAAGTAGTGACCCTTTTGACATCGACATCGAACTCTCTTATATCCTCGACTGTCGTTGATGAGGAGGAACAAGAGCGTTCATTCCATACCTAGATATAGGGTTCAAAATAATCCATTGCATCTGATTGTGGATAATGGTATCAAGAAGAACTTTGTTTTGGAAGATATCGTGAAGAAACTAGGTCTTGCCAGCACTCCACATACTCATCCTTAGAATATCGGTTGGATGAAGGATGGACAAGAGCTGGGAATCACTCAAAAATGTAGACTCACCTACTTCTTTAATCCTTTTTAAGAGGAAGTACTTTATGATGTGGCACCACTTTTTGTAGCCGACGCCCTATTTGGGAAACCTTACTTATGGGATCGATAAGGGAGTTATCAATCACAGCCTCAGATGGTGATTGTCAAACTACAAAACCAATGGTATGGAATACGAGAGCGATGACCTACATCAATAGTTGTGATGGTATCTTCCAAAAATACAAAGAAGCTCATCAATCATTCTTAGATATTTGCATTGACCATGATTAAACCTCAGCATTCCAGGAAGACTGCAATGACTACTCGGCCCACCTACCAGTGCAGCTCCCGAAAACAACAACAAATCGACAATATCCTTGATGAATATCAGAACGTATTTGAAAATCTAGAAGGATTACCTCTACATTTACAAGTAAAACACTCCATTGAACTTATTCCTGGTTCTTCATTACCTAACACATCTGTTAACATAAGATCCATTATCAAGAATCAAGTTATTCATAGACAGATTCAATATTTGATCAATAAAGTTCACATCTGACCCATCTCCTCTCCTTATGGAAGTCCGGTCATCCTCGTTCCAAATAAAGATAGTACTTGGAAAATGTGCATTGAATATCGTGCTCTCAACAATATTTTGGTAAAGAATAGATATCCTCTTCCAAGGATAGACAAACTCATTAATTGTATAAAAGGTGCTAAATTATTTACTAAGTTTGACCCCAAGTTGAGATATCATCAAATTTTGATCAATCCCATTGATGTATGGAAAACTTCTTTCAAAGCCAAGGAAGCATTGTTTCAATGGTTAGTCATGCCTTCTAGCTTAACTAATGCACATGCGACCTTCATGTGATATATGGATGACATTCTTCGAACTTTCATCAGTAAGTGTGTCATTGTGTATTTAGATGATATCTTGATTTTTAGTTGATCATGGGAAGAACATGTCCAATATTTTTGATATGTACTCGACATTCTTCAACAACATAGACTCTATTTGAACATGGAAAAATGATCATTTGCGATGAACACCATCAAGTATTTGGGTATGTAATCGACTCTGTAGGAATTCACGTCAATACAAACAAGTTACAAATCCTCAAGATTGGTTGATTCCTCAAAACATTCATGAACTAAGAAGTTTTCTTGGTTTGGTTAATTTCTATCGACGATTCATACTCGACTTCAAACACATAACCTGGCCTTTGAATCAGTTGACTAAGGGAATTGGGAAAATCGTCTTCAAATGGACATCGACACAACAACAAGATTTTGAGAAGCTCAAACACAAGCTTTGTACTGCACCAGTACTTATGTTACCCGATTTGCATCAGACTTTTGAGATTGATACAGATGCATCGGACTATGCTTTAGGTGCAGTGATCACTCAATATGGTCACCCAGTTGCTTTTAATTTTGAAACTTTCAATGACACCGTCAGAAGGTATTTGACATATCAAAAAGAACTGTATGCCATTTTGAAATCCCTTAAGAAATGGAGAAATTGCATTCTGGGGAAGGAGATGGTCATTCTTACTGAACACAATCCCTTATAGTTCTCCTTGTCCCATTCGAAGCTACAAAAAACTTGACAACTCAAGTGGATTAATTACCTGCAACAGTTTCAGTTGGTAATTAAGTATCAGAAAGGTAAATTCAATGTTGCAGCTGATTGTCTAAGTCAACCACCCATTAATCTACTTTTTATGGTGATGAGTATGCATGGCTATGACACCACTACTTGGCCTCAATTTTATTCGGTAGACTTCAAATTTTCTGCAATTTGTCGATAGCTTCAAACTGACCCGTCGTCCTATACCGACTACTTCCTGAAAGATACCTTTCTATACAATATTTGACATATTTGTGTACTGACAGGTGAGCACCGACATAAGCTCATTTGGGGTGCACACTATAGAAATACTGTAGGAAAATTTGTAGTAGAGAATACCCTTTCCATCCTCCAAAATTATTTTGATTGGCCTTCACTCAAATCTGATGTCAATAGGTACTTTTGATCATGTGTGGTTTGTGCCATTTCTAAACCACCGAATCGACAACAAGGACTGTACATGCCTTTGCATTTTCCTAGTCGACCATGGGAATCTATTTCTATGGATTACTTAATGGGATATCCTACTACCAAACATCAGCATGACATGATCTTAGTAGCATTCGACAGATTTTCCAAGATGGTTATTCTCATTCCATGCAAGAATACTATGACAACACATCAGACTACTCAGCTCTTCTTTGAACATGTTTGGAAAAATTATGGCCTTTTGATGACCATCATTTTCGACAGAGATGTCAGATTTGTCAGCATGTTTTGGAAGACTCTTTTTGTCGACAACTTTACATCCTCATACAAATGGCATACAGAAGTTGTGAGTTGCTTGGTAGTACAATTTATATGCATGTAAAACCACAAGCATCATTGGACATGGGATAAAAGTATCCCATACATATATAATAGTTATAATTGTGCTCAACACGACTCTATGGGAAAGAGTCCATTCAATATCTGTTATGGATTTCAACCCTCAGCACCCATCGAATTGATTAGTTCATCGACACAGTCGAATGACATTGACTCTAACCAACGAGAAATTGAAAAAGCATTGAAGTTTAGAGATCAAATCTACAACATACAGAAACAAGCACAAGAAATGTTGCAACAAGCTAATGTGAAATCTAAGACCCGACATGATAAGAATTGTATTCCTCATTCATTTCAAATCGGGGATCATGTATGGTTGCATCTCAAGAAGGAATGCTTCACTAGTCCATAGAGAAAGATGAATATTTTGTGATATGGTCTGTACAGTATCCTTAAGCAGATTGGATAAAATTATTTACAACTCAACATTCCTTCATGCTTGGGTCTACATCCAGTATTTAATGTGGATCTACTTCAACCATACCATGCAACACTACTGGAACAGAACGAATTGCAGGAAACAAAACCCGAAGACATCCATCTAGATGTTTAGGAGCCTCTTCCTTGTGACACTATTGTGGGATGACGCATACTCCATACAAGGACGAACAAAATTCCCTTGTTCCAGGTGGCTAAATCCAAAAATCTCCCATCACAAGGAAAGTGGTACTCTACTACTGAAATCGCCAACAAGTTTTTTCATCTATACGAGCAAAAAATGGAGACCATTGTTTCTTAAGGAAGGAGGAATGATCCACCTAGTAGTTGGCATTGTTTGTCAATGAAGATAGGTTCAACATCAGCTTCGATAAGTCCCAAACCTCGAAGCGACCTCGACAAGATTAACATCTTGACATGCTTCATCGACACTAGTGACTGGCGAACTACGACATATTGTCTCTCTATCTTCTAGTCGTCTTTAACGGTTCAACTTATAAACCATTCTAACTTCTTGTAACTAAACGTAACAGCAATACAACCCAAGTGTTATCAACACTCTATATAAGCATGTACATTATTGTAATATACAAGCAGAGTATTGAGGATAATACAATAGTATTGAAGTAACATAGGTTGGTTTGAGTTCTTTCATTTTTTCTTTGTACATATGTTTCTATGTATGTAGTGCATTTCCTTCTTTGCTCATTCTTAATATGATTATGCCATAATAGTACTCAATTCATTGAATTGAATTGTTGTCCCCATTGTGTTCATGGGCACCTAGATCAGCTGAGTGACAAAGGGATATTACCTCAAATTTTTAGATGAAAGACTTATGTCTTATGCACTACTTCCTAGGCCTTGAGATTTGGCAGAGGAATGATGAGATATTTCTATCTCAAGGGAAGTACACTGTGGACATATTGCATATATTTAGCATAGTGGATTGTAAATCCATAAATACTCCAATTGATTCCAATTTGAGGAAACTCCATGAAACTAAGACTGGATTGGATCCAATGGACCCTGCATTATACAGATAGTTGATTGGCTCATTGATGTACCTGATAGATTCAAGGCCAGACATTTTCTATTCAGTTAGCATTTTGAGTCAGTTCATGATTGATTCTATACACAGACACTGGGTTGCAAGTAAGCATATTTTGAGATACCTTCATGGTACATTTTCTTATGGAATCAGGTATGCCTCCAATGAAGGAGTCTTATTACTTGGATATACTGATTCTAATTGGGGTGGAAACATTGTTGATAGAAGTAGAACTTTCATATATTGTTTCATATTGGGTTCTACTATGATTTCATGGTTTAGAAGAAAGTAGGGTTCAGTTTCCTAGAGTACTACAAAGGCTGAGTACATTGATGCTAGTATTGCTTGCAGAGAATCGGTGTGGCTGAGAAATCTAATTAAAGGATTGTTTGGTGTAAAGTTAGAGCCTACATTGATTAGGTGTGACAACCAAAGTTGTATAAATATTTCTGAAAATCATGTGTTTCATGACAAGTCGAAACACATAGAAATTAAGTATCACTTCATTCAATACATGGTCCATAAAGGTATTGTAAAAATTCAGTACATATCTACTAATGAGAAGATTGCAGATGTGATGACAAAGCCTCTATCTGTGACAAAATTCAGACACTTTCTAGATATGCTTGGTATGGAAGAGAATGTCTCCCTCGCTGAGAGGGAGTGTTAAATGTACAACATCAGGATCCATTCTCCATGAGACTTGTGTTGTATCAAGTATAGAGATTATGTTGTATTAAGTTCAGAAACCTCTTCATCAGAATTGTGTTGTATCAAGTCAGGAACTTATGATGTATTAAGTTCATCAACTTATGTTGTATTAAGTTAATATCTTATGTTGTATCAAGCTAGGATGTTGAGGGTATGATATATGCATGTACTATGATATTATGTTGTATTAATATCAGCATCTTATGTTGTATTAAGATCATGACCTTGTGTTGTATCAAGGTCGGAGACTTGTGTTGTATCAAGTCATGAGTATCTACTATGTGATGTATGGCTAGTCATGGTATCCAAGTTATATAAGTCTCCTTTAGGGATTAGCTACCCCTAGAGTGATTTACTTTAGCATATGACTATATGACCTGAGGTAATACATATGATCATAGGTCAGGAAACAATTCTTTTGAGTATGATATGATAAAGATGATTAATTAATTAAACATGCATGGACCATGCATAATTAATTAATGATAAATTAGATCAACACAGAGATAGCGTAAAATTTGAATTTCCTATGTTAGGCCTCCAATGAAATCAAATTGCAAATACATTAGTTAAGTCTAAGTGGTTGAAAACAAGTTTAAGTTAATTAAGGAGCCTACTCCTTGATTTACGCAAAGTGGTTGTCAAAGATGACAATTGATGGTGAAACACTAAAGATATTCGGTTAAATTTTTAACTAATGGTCAAGCAATAAGTTAATTAGTTCACTTTCAATTCTTATTAGTTACATTCAGTTCAGTTCGGTTACATTCACTTCCATTCAGTTCAATGAGTTAACACTCAGTCAGAGGCAATTAACACTAGTGAATCAATGGAGGGAACATATCTTCAGTGTGGGAGGTAATTATGAGGTGACAACTTGGGACCAAGTCAAGGAAGTTGCATTAGGTAATGTGTGAGGAGTGCACATAGTGTATACAGTGTTCACAGTGCCCCAAGTCATGCAACCATTTTCTACCTTCATTGTATGACTGATTTTAGCTTGTTATTAGAGTGCTATGCACTTGGAAAGGCTATGACAACATTCCAGATAACTCTATTCTCTAGTGCTTATTATATATCCATTATTAAGAAATATGGAGGTGTTGTAAAGTCATTATCTTCCATTATTGATCATACTCAAAGATTGTTTGTTCGGTTTTTCATCCTCTGGATTTGGATGTTTTTCCCAGATTACATCATGTGTCCAATGGTTTGATTAATTTGTGTGTTTGAATCGCTAATGAGATCTATATGTACTGAATTTGTTTATCAAAAGTTTTAAATTTAAGTTATCTTCATATTTTCTCAAACATTGACAGTCTGTGTCACCAAGATTGTCCAATTATGAAAAAAAACCAACAAAAACATTATGATAAATGACCACCTTCTTGTTTACACAAATACATTTGACGGAGTGTTTGGATTCATCCCTAGAGAAAAAATTGAGGGAATTGACTTTCCTTTGCTTGTAGCAATACATTTCATGTCATTTTTTTTAATAAAAACATAGGTTCACTTATTCATTTACTATCAAGAGTCAATTCGGATATCTTCCCGAAATCCATGTTCAGGTATGGGGAATTTTAATCGGAATAGAAGGAGCAAGTAATGGAATCAGGCCTACTCCGAGAAGTAGATCCAGACGTTGGCACCAATGGCTGCTCATGTCGCTTGGTGACGAGTTATTATTCCTGGGTGTTGACTATTTCAACAAGATACAAAAGGTTTCATCTGAGGAGTGGGTGATAAAGTCTCTGGGAATTGACCTGTTAATATTCCATATTCTTAGCTAGCTATCATTAGTATTCAATTCAATTTCACAACAATATCATATGCATGATCACTAATAGAAACACAATCACAAGATAGACACAAATTTATCCTAGGAAATCCTCTAAAGGAAGAAAACCCAGAAAAAACTTCCTCTATATAGATGTATCAAAAGTACAAAGACAAAACCCCAAACAAGTGCTCCTTCTCGTTGCAGAGATGTCTCTATCTCTCTCTCTCCTATGCGCTATACAAAATTGTGTGTGTGTGTGTGTGTTCAAATGAGGAACACACCTCTTCTATTTATACTTTATTTTCCACTTGACTTTTTACCTAACAGGTCAGCCCGAACAAACATACTGATCCGACTTCACCTAAGAAGGAACAAAACAATATTATATTATATTCTGAAGGGTTCTATTGACCCAACTTACAACGAAGGTTTTACCTCATGACTCTATGATGACAAAATACAATAATAACATCCCGACGGAGGAATAAAACATCTATGATAGATTTCAATAGTAAAATACATATAGAATATTCTTTGAAGTTACAATATTTCAACACTCCCCCTTAATGAGAAGAGTATTCTACTGAAAACAACAACAACAACTGTAGGAGAAAGGAGAGAGGGAATATTCAACAACATCAAGGTGATACATCTATATGTCATAAAAAGTTTTCTTCAACAATAATCAACAACGTGAATAGTTACTGGAACATCTTCAACATCTTCAGAACTGGAGCATCATATTCTACAACACTTAGTCTTTATCTTCTCCACCACTTAGTCACTCGATCATCTACAACAACTCTTGATATTTTGATCAGCAACATCATCATCTGCAACAACACTTGATATTTTAATCAACAACATCATCATCTACAACAACATAAGACACAACACACATGATCCAATTTCGAGATGATAAATCCCTATTACTTCAGGACATAAGTCCAAAGATGATGCAATCCTATCCACATCACGGAAACAAAAGTTTGTGGATCATTTTAGGACTAATCTCCAGGGATGATACAATCCCACCATAACATGGAGACAGAAGTTTGCAGATCACTTTAGGACTAATGTCTAGGGATGATACAATCCACCGAAACACAGAGAGAGAAGTATGTAGATCACTTTAGTACTAATGTCCATGGGTGATAAAATCCACGACAACACAAAAACATAAGTATGTGGATCACTTTATGACTAATGTCCAGGGATGATACAATCCACCAAAACACATCAACAAAAGCCTGCAGATCACTTTAGGAATTATAATGTCCAGGGATGATACAATCCAACACAAAACAGAGAGAAAATTATGTGGATCACTTTAGGACTAATTTCCAGGGATGATATAATCCACCACAACACGGAGACAAAAGTTCGTAGATCACTTTAGGACTAATGTCCAGGGATGTTACAATACACCACAACATAGAGGCAAAATTTTGCAGATCACTTTAGGACTAATGTATAGGGATGATACAATCCACCACAACATGGAGACAGAAGTCTGTGGATCACTGTAGGAATAATGTCTAGGGACGATACAATCCACCACAACACGAAGAGAGAAGTATATGGATCACTTTAGGAATAATGTTAAGGGATGATACAATCCACCACAACACGGAAACATAAGTATGCGGATCACTTTAGGACTAATGTATAGGGATGATACAATCCCACTACAACATCATAATCATTGCTCCCCCTTTCAAGTAAGGTCTGCAACATCATAATCACTGCTCCCCCTTTCGAGGAAGGCCTGCAACATCATCATCACTGCTCCCCCTTTCTAGGAGGGTCCTTTCGAACCACACCAAGCTTGTCACGGAAGTATTCAAACTTTACTCGAGACAGAGGTTTAGTCAACACATCAACAACTTGCTCATCGGTACTCACATGTTGGAGCTTTATAGCTCGATTTTATACCATATCCCATATGTAGAAATACAATATTTCTATGTGCTTGGACTTATCATGAACATTGGGTTCTCCATCATCTTTATACAACTTTGTATGTCACATAGAATCACCATGGAATCAACCTCCAAGTCAAATAGAGCTGACATAAACTTTCAAATCCATATGGCTTCACAACTAGAAGAACAAGCTACTATATATTCTGCTTCAGCTTTGCTGAGAGCAACACTAGACTGCTTCCTGCTAAACCATGAGATTATGGCGGATCCCAGACAATAACATCCACCTAAGGTTCTCTTCCTGTTTGAGACACTTCTAGCCCAATATGCATCTGTATAACTATACAATATGTAGTCATGATCTCCAACATAGTATAGACCAAAGTCTATCATAGCTTTTAGGTATCTCATCACATGCTTTACACCTACCAGGTGAACACATCTAGGTTTAACTAGATACTAACTCAGGGTATTTACAACAAAGCATATATCTGGCCTAGTATTCGTCAGATACATCAATGACCCAATAATCTGTCTGTACCTAGTCATATCCACTAACTCTGGTGATTCATCATATAACAACTTCAAGTTGGTATCCATGGGTGTAGCCATGGCTTTACATACCAACATATCAAATATTTTTAATATTTACACAACATTGTTAGCTGGAATATTTCACCTCCTGCGGACAATAAGGTGTTCCACTGGTCTGAATGGTTCAGATCCAAAAGAAATAGAGGACAAAGGTTGAAGACTCTCCCTAGACGCTGTAGATATCTGGAATACAAGGCTTTGACAGTTCATCTATGTACCTGCAAAAAATCTCAACACGAAATGAATCAAAGCAACCAAAATATGATCTACTAATCTATGCTAGTGACTAAGGAATCTAGAAACATATATATGCAAAATCACAACAACAACATCATATGTGGGACACAAATCAACTTGCATTAGAAATATGAATAGGTTTACAACCAACCCTTAGTGTTGAAATGCATCTCCATGAAACCAGCTCTTGATCCCCAAAAGCTCTAACTCTAGCTCTCTATGCTCTCTCCAAATGATCTTGGGCCAAGAATCAATCCAACAGCATAACAATACCTTCAATGTTCTCCTCTCAACCATGGCTATGAGATCATATTTATAGGAATTTAATGGATAGAGATGGTTGAGAAATTAGTGGGTGAGGTGGCCTCTAAGATCCTAGGATGAGAGATATCGAGCTCAACCAACCCATAACAGTAGGGATAAGGAAGTACATGAGGCTTATCATCTAGAAGCCTCGAGAAAATTCTCTTTTTCCATTTTTACCCAAGGTACCATGCTTCTCCTTCTATGATAGAGTGGTTCTGGTAATAAATGCCTATGGACCAAGGGAAATGGGTGGTGGCACCGCTTGTGGACAACCGATGAAAGGCGGTGCAAGTAGGGGTACCACTCCTGGATAAAGGGGCATGCGTAGTGCTGGGAATTTGTATGATAGATTGATGAAAAACCATTTAGTTTCCACTCCAAAAGCTGGGATTCAGGGCAAGTAGGTATGTCAAATGTCTTATCACATGATGGTGATAGGATTTTGGTATAACAGGATGCCCCTTAAAGCATGAGTCTTAAAGTGATACGATAAATGAGAGCTTTGAGAACAAGTCATCGCTAAGAGGTGAAAATGTCGGCTCGATCGGAGTATGCAGTCAAGTAGGCATCTGTAGTACATCAGTATGTTGAATCATAGACACAAGTAACTAAACTCATAGCTGCAGATCCATGAGTGGAATAAACAAGCATGGCTACTAGAATACATCGTAGATCCATGTGATAGAGGACTCAAACTTGGACATAGCTACTAGACATACAACGTAGATCTATGTCATACAGACGCAAATTTGAGCATATCCACAACCATACAAATGTGGATCCATGCTAGATATACAAAACTCCATCACAACCTAGGGAAAAAGCAATGAACGCTTTTAAACAAATGCCCAGGGTATTTGTCTCGTCTTCCACAAAGTATGATTCTATCCATGTGATTACAATGATCTGAAGTCAAACATGGTAGAAACCACTTGATTACCGACCAATGGTGTGAACCGTTAACAAGTGTGAGAGAGATCACCATTAATGTCAATGATTCCCAAGGTACCCTAGCACAATCTACTGAGTGAGAATAGATGTCCTGATGTCGAACACCCAGTCGATTCTATCAATCAAAGGTCAATGATGTGAACCTATGTCGAGAGCGAGAGAATCTATCATTAAGGCATACAGATCTCAAGGTACTAAATATTGTTTCTAAGACTATTTCTCGGATGATGAGTTGATGTTGACGGGAATAGTCTCGTTGAAGGAGGGCCATGATGAGTCCCACATCGATGACACAAAACTCGAAATATAGTTCTGGAATGATGTGAATGTAGTAACCATATGACTGACTCAAAGATAATGACACAAAGACTGTGTATACTGCAGAGGTAAAACTTCTTCAGATCTCCTTTGAACATCGGGCGGCACGACAAAATAACTTGGCAGCATGGCTAGACAGGACAGATACACAATGCGATAGTGGACAATGCATTCTTTTGAAAGAATCAAAGGATTGACATGAGTCATGAAAGTGGATCTCCATGGAGATCAGCTGAATACCCATTTGACTGACATGATTGTGCAGACAAGTTCCATGTTCAAAGGTAACGACAAATAACTGCCATTATTTACAAGATGATTCCCTTCCCATTTCCCCCATCATGATTGATGAGTGCCTCTTTTCGGTTTTATGAGTTCAAAGAGGGTAAGAAACACTCGATACAGCTTGTCAGAAGACAAGTCCAGTCCCATATGTTTTATGAACCTGAGAGAGGAGGGGTTTGTTCCCAAAACGGGTCTCTCAATGTTTAATTTAACGAGTCCACTAAAAGAAAACTCGGTACCGTTCATGTTTAGAGAGTCTGAACGAATACAGAAGAAAACTCCATGGGGGTCCTTTTTCATATGATTTAGTCTCTAAGGCCCAAAAAAGTATAAAATCAAACCATAGAGAACTCTTACAGTCATGATTGGCTGGAGTGTTCCTTTCTCATAAATAGTCCTATCCAAACCGAAAAAGAGATAACCTACCGTCGAACGGATGACTCTTCAAATACTTTTACGAGTATGAAGGAGACAAGTACTCGACAATATTTTCGTATTTAAGGAGCCTAAAAAGAGTTTAAAGAGAACTCCATTAACCTTTTTCATGTTTGAATCCAGAGCACGAAAGTAATAAAACAAGTTCAAACCATTTTCATGTTTTAACCAGAGCATGAAAAATGAAAAGTAAGCTCAACACCATCTTACTGTTTTTAACGAGCGCGAATATTAGTTGAAAGAATGCTCAGGGATTGGTTTCATTTTTACGCAAGCTTGAAACCAATAGGTAAACTTATGCTTGGAAAATTCCATTAACATGATATACAGAGGTTGGAATCTTTCCCCCAACATGATTGCTAGCGAAGCCTACCCCTAGCATGGTTTCTAGTGGCTCGACATGCCCCCAAGCTTCGTTTTATTTAACATCGACTCTTCTTCCATACCCAACCGAAAAACCTGGTTACTAATGTGAAAATGTTCACTAGGGGGTAGGAAGAACGAGAATCGGGTAGGTGAAAAGAAGGTTCAAGTTCTAACACTAAAGTGAAGACTCAACTCAAGGGAAGGGGATCTGTTTCAATTTTACGCAAGCTTGAAACGAAAGGTAACTATGCTTGGAACATGGTTTCATTTTTATGCAAGCTTGAAACCAAAAGGTAAACTATGCTTAAGGAGATCAATTTCATTTTTTAACGAGCTTGACATAGACTGGGAACTTTGCTCAAGAAAAGATGACATGATGGCTAGAACCTGACATGATGGTCAGGTGCTATTTCATTTTTTAACGAGCTTGACATAGAATGGGAACTTTGCTCAAAACATGGTTTCATTTTTATGCAAGCTTGAAACCAAAAGCGTAAACTATGCTTAAGGAGTGGTTTTATTTTTTAACGAGCTTGAAACCAAAAGGTAAACTATGCTCTAAACATGGTTTCATTTTTATGCAAGCTTGAAACCAAAAGTGTAAACTATGCTTAAGGAATGGTTTTATTTTTTAACGAGCTTAAAACCAAAAGCGTACACTATGCTCTAAAACCTGCTCCTACCAAACATGATATCTAGAGGTTGGTAGGTTTCCCCCATTTCATAAAAGCTAGTAGCTTAACTCCAGTATGAAGTCCAGAGACTAGAGTCATGCCCCCCATTTTACCTATGATGCGAAGAAGCTAACTGAAAGAAAGGGAAGGAACCAGAAGAACATGCGGCACATTCAAGGTAGTCTGATTACTAGGAGTAATGTGATGGTCAGGTGTAACAAAGGAAAGCTAATCAATGGTCACAATATTCCCATCATGGGGAAAGTGCATAACTATAAAGAGTGTGGACACAACAGCCTTCATGGCATAAACATAATCACGTCCAAGGAGTAGATTAAAATCTAAAGGACCTTGGACCACCATAACATGAATACAGACAATTTTTCCTCCTAATGTAATAGGTAAACAAGGAAGGGTCCCTAAAGGTGCATTAGGTGTGCGATTAAAAGCTAGTATCTCATTGGTGGCTGGCACAAGCTGAGGAGAACCTAAAGCTTGCCAATAATTTGAGGATAGAATACTAACAGAAGCCCCATTGTCAACAATAGTGCGAAGTATTCGCCTAGCAATAACATTCACAACTATCTGGAAATGAACACTCGAATGAAGACAAGACTCTATTAGGTTACTCCAGTCAAAGGAAATAACCTCACTACTCGAAGAGGGTTCTGTCAAAACAGACAAAATTTCCTCTTGTTGAGAACAATCAAAATGAAGCATAAAAACTTCAATAGGTTTGAGTTCATTCTCTACTGGAAGAGAAGAACAAGACGAAGATTTGGTCAAAGAGACTACTTCAGTCTTAACACTCTCTAATGAAAGAGCGGGATCAGGTGGAAATGACACCGACTCGACCACTTTAACTTCACTCTCCAAAGGAAGAGTGGGATTAACCACAGATGAATCTGAATTGATCACTTGGTCAACCAGTGGGGGATCGAGGGATAACTTACTATCACTTGTTGGAATCACCTATTGATTATTAGTAATATTTTCCAACCAATGCGAAGCTTCATCCATGCTTGGACAAAGAAAAGTACGATGCATAGCCTTGCATATCAAACAAGGATTCAAGATTTTACCCTTACGACCTTTTACCAATGGGTCACTGGTTGAGGGAGTATCGTCAACATGATGATCAGAGGTTGATGACACAAGTGGTTTGTACCTTTTATACCACTCTTCTTGTACACAGGAAAGACTGGAACACTCCTTAAGAAGGTGGCCCCCCTTGCAAAGATTACAAGGGAACTTGGGTTTTCCAGGTGTTCTCTTAGAACAAGCACCATCAAGAGTAGATGGTTGCTGCTTTTTCTCTTCCTTATCCTTCTTCTTCTTACTCTTCCCTTTCTTCTTTTTCTTACCCACATGACTACTAACCATAGAGCTTTGGTCAAGCGAAAAGGAAGAAAGAGATGAAGCCACAACCGGTGAAGAAGGAGAGGGGTTAGGTTGAGGTCAATCCTCTCCTGGAGGAGAGGTGACATTTGAGACATTAGGTGTGACAGGAATTAATTAAACATCCAGACCGGTAATCCTATATTTAATCCAGGAAGATTTAGAGTGGCAATAAAGGGAGGACCATTACCTTCACCTGGAGGGAATACAAAAGGTACACCTTGGAAAGGGACCTCTTGAGTGGTAGTCCTAAATGAGGATGCCATCTCTAAACTCTCTAATAACCCCTTAACTACCACGCACAAGCAAGTACTAATCAAACTAAAAGCAACAAGAAAACATGTGAAAGGAGTGGATAAGAGTCAGGAACCTCACAGGATAGGTCAAAAGGATAACTCAGATGGTTTGAGGATTCCTAAAAGGGTCTCCCAATATACGCAAGGTACGGGGGAGCTCAAATAAGTAGTAGTGATGTCTAATGCATAACCGTTCACAAGGGGCCTTCCTATATACAATCGAGTACGTGGAGTACCTTTCTATAAACCTCAAGGGTACGTGAAAGTCTGTTTGATATACCGACAGTACGTCCAAGAACCCCACGAGTCCTGGGATGTAATGCTAACAAATAATGGCAGCTCCTACGCTTAACGATGCTCGAACACGTCTCTAAATTATCACTCAAATTGCTAAAAGTTTTAACCTAGTACTACCGTTAATTTTATCTTGTGCGTTTAGGTGGAACCATGGAGTGAAAACTTGAATTAAAGAAGATACACACTGATCTATATGATAATGTAAGTTTTCCTCTTCAATGAAATTCTACCTAAGAGAGGGAGAGAGATTTACTTTTCTTCCCAAAAAGAAATGCACACCCAAATGCAAATGCAATTCTATCTTTTCAAACGAAAAGTGAAATATCAATGCACCCCAAACAATCTTTAAAGCAAATAAAAAAGAGATCTAGAGAACATCAAACATAAATAAACTAGAAGTGTTTCCTATCTTTTCATGTTTGACAAAGATGCATAAAAACTCAATGGAAAGATGATTTCACTAACGTTTCTAAACAAATCTAACTCTAATGCACGCAAAGCTGAAAAAAGATATTTCTTCTCAATGAAAGTAAGATCTAAAATTTCAAATAGTCATGCACAAAACAAGAAGAAAATCATTCAACAAGCTTGCGGATAAAGCAAAAGAGAGAGAAAACTAAAACTTCTCTTTGAAACAGATAAGGAAACGAAGAACCAATCTTTCCTACCAAGCATTGAAAAAATCAGTATGCAAAAGGAAACAAGAATTACCCCAAGCAAAGAAAGACTCAAAACAACATGGATCACTCATGCATCCCAAGTCCAAAACAAACCAAAGCCTACACATGAAAATGAAATGTATATTTCCCAATTTCAATGAATAATATCTACAGAAAAGAGCAAGAGGTTTCAAGCAAAGAAAATAATGCAAAATCCAATGCAAGAAACTTAAACTCTCTTTGAATGTAGAAAGAATACAACAATCAAAGTGATTGCAGAATACACAATTCATGGCCCCTCCCGGCAGTGAGGGAGCATTTTTTTTCAAAGTACACTTCATTTTCATCAAGAAGTAAGCCAAAAACACACAAAAATCAAAATACAAAGTCCTGGAACAGGGCCTACCTAGTACCGCGTAGATGAGGCTGCTGACAAGCGGTTTTGAGGTAGAACCGCTTCTTGCTCACTGGATTCAGGCGGTGGCACCATGTATTGCCAACCGAACATGTGCGGTTCCCTGTAAAAATAAAAAACACAAAGAGAATGATAGATCAAGTCAGAAAAATACCATATCAGGGCAAATACTGTTGAATTGAGTATGGAAACAGAGCATAAAAGACCGAAATGACTCAGATCTGAACAAATTTGGAAATTTCAAACCCAAATAATGCAGATCAAAAAGTAGATTTGACTGAAAAGAGTTGAAGAAAATGGAGCCTGGATTCGGACAAGAGTTGCAGAATGAGGAAGATCCGAACAACTGAATACTCTATTCCCTAGTGGAGTTGCCAGATTTGTTAGTTGGAATATTTCACCTCCTGCGGACAGTAAGGTGTTCCACTGGTCTGAATGGTTCAGATCTAGAAAAAATAAAGGACAAAGGTTGAAGACTCTCCCTAGATGCTGTAGATATCTAGAATACAAGGCTTTGACAGTTCACCTGTGTACCTGCAAAAAAGCTCAACACGAAACGAATCAAAGCAACCAGAATATGATCTACTAATCTATGCTAGTGACTAAAGAATCTAGCAACATATATATGCGAAATCACAACATCAACGTCATATGTGGTACAAAAATCAACTTGCATTAGAAATATGAAGAAGTTTACAACCAAGCCTTAGTGTTGACATGCATCTCCATGAAACCAACTCTTCATCCCCAAAAGCTCCGACTCTAGCTCTCTATGCTCTCTCCAAATGATCTTGGGCCAAGAATCAATCCAACAACATAACAATACCTTCAATGTTCTCCTCTCAACCATGGATATGAGCTCATATTTATAGGGCTTTAATGGATAGAGATGGTTGAGAAATTAGTGGGTGAGGTGGCCTCTAAGATCCTAGGATGAGGGATCTCGAGCTCAACCAACCCACAATAGTAGGGATAAGGCAGTACACGATGCTTATCATCTAGAAGTCTCGAGAAAATTTTCTTTTTACCTTTTTACCTAGGGTACCGCGCTTCTCCTTCTATGACAGAGCAGTTCTGGTAATAACCACCTATGGACCAAGGGAAATGGGCGGTGGCACCGCTTGTGGACAACCGATGAAAGGCGGTGAGAACAGGGGTACCGCTTTTGGATAAAGGGGCATGCACGGTGCTGGGAATTTGTATGACAGATTGATGAAAAACCATTTAGTTTCCACTCCAGAAGCTGGGATTTAGGGCAAGTAGGTATGTCAAATGTCTTATCACATGATGGTGACAGGATGTTTGGTATGTCAAAGGTCTTTCTATGTGCTTGGACTTATCATGAACATTGGGTTCTCCATCATCTTTATACAACTTTGTATGTCACATAGAATCACCATGGAATCAACCTCCAGGTCAAATAGAACTGACATAAACTTTCAAAGCCATATGGCTTCACAACTAGAAGAACACGCTATTATATATTCTTCTTTAGCTTTGCTGAGAGAAACACTAGACTACTTCCTGCTAAACCATGAGATTATGGCGGATCCCATACAATAACATCCACCTGAGGTTCTCTTCCTGTCTGAGACACTTCTATCCCAATATGCATCTGTATAACCATACAATATGTAGTCATGATCTCCAACATAGTATAGACCAAAGTCTATCATACCTTTTAGGTACCTCATCACATGCTTTGCACCTACCAGGTGAACATGTCTAGGTTTAACTAGATACTAACTCAGGGTATTTACAACAAAGCATATATCTGGCCTGGTATTCGTTAGATACATCAATGATTCAATAATCTGTCTGTACCTAGTCATATCCACTAACTCTGGCGATTCATCATATAACAACTTCAGGTTGGTATCCATGGGTGTATCCATGGCTTTACATTCCAACATATCAAATATTTTTAATATTTACACAACATACTTTCCCTAGTTGAGAAATATTCCTTCTAGGCTCTGCCATACTTCCAAACCTAGAAAGTAGTGCATCAATCCAAGGTCTTTCATCTCAAATTATTTAGTGAGATTCTTATTGAACTATACAAGTTGTTTCTCATTTCCTATTAAAAAAAAATCATCCACATACAACAATAATATGACAGGTTCATCATCCATAACCTTAAAGTAAAGGTTAGGGTTTGCTTTACTTTTGATAAAGCCCAATCCTGTAAAAAATCTATCTATCCTTCCATACCAAGATTTAGGAGTTTTCTTCGGTCCATACAAAGCCTTCTTCAACTTACATATGTGAGTTTGTATGCCTTCAATTTCATATCATTGTGGTTGTTCTATGTACACTTATTCCTCAATAACACCATTTAGGAAGGTTGTCTTCACATCCATCTGGTTTAAACTCCACTTCATCATGGATGCAACTACCATGATGGTTCTAATGGAAGTGTACCTTGATACTGGTGCAAATGTTTATTCATAATCAATTCCTTCTTTCTGAGAGAATCCTCTAGCCACAAACATTGCCTTGTATTTTTCAATACTTCCATCACCTACATGCTTTATCTTGTACATCCACTTGGAATATACCACATTCTTTCCTTCTGGTTTGGTAACTATATCCCAAACATCATTCTTTATTACTGATTGGTATTCTTCCATCATTGCTTCTACCCATTCTTTCTTACGTATAGCTTCTTCATAATTGGTAGGTTCTTTATCTACAAGATCACACATTAAAGCCACATAAATGGAAAATGGCTTTGACCTTTTGCTTACTCTTGTGGAGCTCCATACTTCTATGCTTCTTACATAATTTCTCTTACCCAAGTAGGATTTCTATTTCGTGATATATTCATAGTAGGGGATTCTTGAGGTTCTAGCATATCATGGGATTCTGATGTTTTATCCTCGAGGGAGGGTGCAACTTCTATATTTCTGGGAGGTGCGTCTTCTTCATATACTTCTTCATGCTAGCAATTTCTGGATCTTTTAAGAGCTGCTTCTTTGTCAAATGTTACATCCCTACTAATCTCCATGTATATTCTGAAGGCTTTGGAGACTTCATAGTATCCAACAAATATTCCCTTCTTTCCGGAAGGATCCAACTTACTTCTCTATTCTTTTGGTATGTGAACATATACTGGGAAACCAAATATCTTGAAGTGGCTCAGTTCAAGATTCTTTCCTGTGAATATTTCTTCTAGAGTCTTGAATCCAAGGGCACTATGGGATAATCTATTATGTACATAAATTGTTTGTCTTGTTTCTTCATCCCATAGATGCATAGGAAGATCTTAATCATGTATCGTTGTATTCACTTCTTCCATAATGGTCTTATTCTTTCTTTCTGCAACACCATTATGTTGAGGAATTTATGGAGTGGTTAGTTCCCTCTTGAATATATCTTTTTTACAAAAGGATTCAAACTCTTTTGAAGTATATTCTCCAACGTTGTCTATTCTAAGTGATTTTATTCTTCTTTTTGAATGATTCTCTATCAAGGCTTTTAATTCCTTGAATTTTCCAAATACTTCAGCCTTTTTTTAAAGAAATATATCCATGTCTTTCTTGAATAGTCATAAATAAATGTAACATAATATTCATAACCAATCAAATATGTGTAGGGAATTGGACCACATACATATGAATGAATTAATGCCAACGTACCTTTATTCTTTGTCTCACTCCTCGGAAATGGATTCTTGATATTCTTTCCTCTTGCACATCCTTTTCAAGTGACTTCATGATCGATCTTCAAATATGGTAAACCTGTCACTACTTTGCTCACATGGGGTAGTGCTTTGTAGTTGATGTGAGCAAGCCTCCTATGCCATAATTCACTTGGGCTAGTGGTCTCATGAACAAGGGTTGTTTTTTAATGTCCCTTGAGCTTATATAAGCCTCCTTCTTCACCAATGACAACTGCATCTTCGATTGATATTCATTTAGGCCACATAAGATGGATGAAATAATCCCAAGGTCTAGTGATACATTTGAGAGAAATCATAACTAGATCATCTTCATCAAGGGAGTCTCCAATGGATTCTAGTTTGTCCTTGAACTGGGAGACCCTTGTGAGTTATTCTTAGATGGATTCTCCTTGGATCATCTTGGTACTCTTCAATTGAGATCTAAAATTCATCTTTCTATTTATGTTCCTTCCTTCACACATTCTGGATAGGGCATCATACATATCCTTCAGGGTCTCTTTGGATGATACTTGAGGAATCAAGTGATCTTTGATAGAATCAACGATGATCCCCATTTCCCTAATCAGGTCCTTCTCCTTAGCTTCATCCTCTTCAGGCTCTACAAATTCTCCTTTGAT
Organism: Pseudotsuga menziesii; assembly: GCA_001517045.1. Taxonomy (NCBI): domain Eukaryota; kingdom Viridiplantae; phylum Streptophyta; class Pinopsida; order Pinales; family Pinaceae; genus Pseudotsuga; species Pseudotsuga menziesii. Next base: position 578,891 of record LPNX011082347.1, on the reverse strand, counting down.
GTATTTGTCAACATCATTCTCTCTAAGAATGAGACCAATTCTATATTTCCATGCTCTAAAATTCTCTATGCCTTCCAGCTTTCCCTCAAGCTTAGTGCTTAGCGCCATCTTATCCAGGAGGTTACTAAAAAATGAAATTTCTCAAAATGCAAATTTGACCTTACCAGGAGATGCGCTTGACCGAGGCGAGTTCATTGGTACACTTGGTTTCTGGAGATTCCAAATCTTAACCTCTCAAAATTGACTTGCGAGATTACGATCTGCAGTTTCTGTAGTTTTTTGGTTTTTTGTAGTTTTCTAGTCTAGATCCAAACAAGGGTTTGACTTTCCCGAAGATATACCCACTCCCAAATTTTGATCCAGGACTCAATAGATGTGCTCTACAGAGGCACAACTTTCTATGCAATCAGATCTTCAAAATTCCAAGTTTGACAGAAACCCTAATTTCTTGCCGAAGGAAGAGGAGAGAGAGTTTCACCTTGTGAAATCTCTCCTATTCATGCTAGCTTTGATACCATGTTAAAATTCCATATGCTTAGCTAGATACCATTAGTATTCAATTAAATTTTACAACAATAGCATATGCAGGATCATTGATAGAAACACAATCACAAGATAGACACATATTTATCATGGGAAACCCTCCAGGGGAAGAAAACCCAACAAAACTTCTACTATATAGATGTATCAAAAGTACAAGACAAAACCCCAAATAGGTTCTCCTTCTCATTGCATATATATATATATATATATATATATATATATATATATCCTATGCGCTATACACAAGTGTGTGTGTGTGTGTGTGTGTGTGTTCAAATGAGGAACACTCCTCTTCTATTTATAATTTATCTTCCACTTGACTTTTTCCCTAACGGGTCATCCCCAACAAACTTACTGGGCCGAATTCACCTAGGAAGACACAAAACAATATAATATTATATTCTCGAGAGTTCTATTGACCTGACTTACAACAGAGGTTTTACCTCATGACTCTATGATGACCAAATACAATAATAACATCCCGACAGGCGAATAAAACATCTCTAATAGTTTATAATAGTAAAATACATTTAGAATATCCTTTGATGTTACAATATTTCAACATGACCAGCACTACTCATGAGCCAAGATCCACCGCGTCCTTACTCATCCAAACAACCGATCCATGGCCTCCCTCTGTCTTGCCTAGGGTAAGGTTAGGGCGCTAAAGGCATTCATGTTTGTTGTGAACCTGCGGGTGCCCGAGCAAGAGAAGAAGCACAACCCGCTATTATATTATTCGACAGAGTATCCAATCCCACTAGGATCTCTCTTCTACCGTTTTCTACATGGGGATGTCACCTTCCGAAACAACAAAGTAAATAGCTCCTGAATCATATCGTGAAGGGCCCTAAGCTCGTGCGGACCACCATGGAAACGATGCAGCCATCGTGCCTCCTAGATCACCTTTCGTTATAATTATTTGGAGACCAATGTGGACATCGGCTCATCAACAATTGCCATCGCCTAATTCACTACCATCAATTCCAAATCCTCCAAACCTTCATATTTTTCACCGACCCTAGCCAACCCTGAGGGCGTAAACAAGTCATCTTTTTAGTAACGAATATAGTACAAATGTCAATAATCCATACACCTTCTACAATATTTGACTTTGACAAAATCTTGTGGAAGATCTGGTGAGATTATAGGATGGTAAGAACAAAATAATAACTTGGAAAATTTGGCGGACGAGAAAGATGCATGCCGCGAACCGGATGAAACATCATGGATAGATGTGTTTAGAGAAGCAAAAATGAACAACACTTTTTTTAGATACATACACGTGGCATTTTTTTGTTTGCTTAAACGACAAGGAATCTGAGAAACAATGTATAGGTTGAATAAACGTATTCAACATAAATATATAAAAATGCATTGAAAATATTCTACAATACATAGAAGTATTGTATAAACATTCTACAATATATAAGTATGAATAGAGTAAAATAAAGTCTTACATCCAAAAGAATTTAGTTGAATAGAGTAATATACAAATGACTATTTACATCATCGAGTATATATTTATATTTTTAATTTAAAATAAATTTTAAGAGGTATTTTAATACTTCGATTACCATTTGTGAACGTTATGTTATTCATTTCATTTATATTGATCCATTGTTATACTTTTGATTTAATAAATAAATTTTAAACAGTATTTTAATACTGCCTTCGACTACCATTTTTGAATGTTACCTTATTCCTTTCGTTTATATTTAAAAACTAATATGAAATGAAAAAGGTTTGAAATAAAGAAAACATGAATTAAAGTGATATGAAGCATTGGTATATGTCCAACTTACTCAATACCCACATTATATTGAGCCATATTCCAAATCACTCAATGTCAAATTCCATAAAGAGTTATTTTGTAGGTATCGATTATAGATTTAATATGTTATTTGTTACAACTTAAACTTAAACTTAAATATTAAACTTAGTGTTTAGGTTATAAGAAGTTTGTTGAAGTATTGTATTTTGGGTTTAGAGTGTAAGTCTTAGTTGAATAAAGAATTTGATTAAATAGTGTGATGTTATCAGTGGTTGAGGGTGTGTGTCAGTGGCGGGGCTTTATAGTTGATTTGATGGAAGCTTAGGTTTGAATCTCTATGAGGTAGGCTTATTACCGAAAAGACCTAGTGTGACCATGATGATAGTTCTACTCCTGTTGGACACATCATTCTTGCATCCATCTTTAAGGATGGCCTCAACCTGTGGTTTTCATCCAAGTTTTCAGATAGTGCGTCCCACACAAGTGAGACAGTCATGGGGTAACTTGGATTTCCATATATTGTAAAAAAAATAGTGCAATGCTACCTAGATGAGGAAACCTCCTACACACCTAAGAAATCCAAGAAATTTTTCAATACATTGTGAAACAAATTACTGCCTTTTGGAAGAAACATCTAATGTTAAGATTTTTCTTTTGAAGCACTCATCTATAATATGATCAATAAAGGGGGTGGTATAATTATATTTGGGAAATGCCTAATTATCCCTTAATTCAATACATTCTCTAATGACCCGTTGCTTTTTATCAACATGAATAGGATTGGATTCCCACTCTATTAAAGGAATGGGATAAATGAAACCAAGTTTTAAGAGGTTCTCAACTTCTTCTTTGATGGAGGTAGATTTATTAGGATTGATTGATCTTAATTTTTTTTTGTATAGGTTTGGCATTGACATATGTTTTTATCTCATGTTCAACAATACTCAGATCAATTCCAAGCATAAGCTCTTTGAAAAGTCCTGAATATTGCACAATTTCCTCTAGAAAGCAATCAACACTGATATTAATGTTTTATATGACTCCTAGTATGATAGGGATATTGATAGGAGCAATTTGTGAAATGTTTGCTAAATTCCCTTCTATGAATACATAAGCTGTGGTTATATGGGTCATTGGTACCATTCCATATCATCATTAGGTGTAAGGTTTTCAAGCCTAAATTCCAATAATTCTTTAGTCGGTATAAATGATGATCGATGGTGCATATCATCCCATGGTCATTCAAAGATATTCATGACCTATAATATAGCTTCATCTGATGAAAAAGTTTGGTATAATATGTCATGATATTTGTGAATATCGATCGCCCATGTGGGTGAAGTATAAGAATCATATTCTTCCTGTGCGGGAGGATTTCTATCTGTATCTTCCAAATCCATTTGAATAACTTGGTATGGAAATTCTATAATAGATAATGATAAGTTGTTTTCCAAGACATCATATTAGAAAAAAATGGGAGATACTTTGGAATCATTTTCCACCATTAATCATTCCATTGAGAGCTCCTTTAATCAAGGTAAGTCATCTACTGGAATGTTTTTGGGAAAAACTAATGATGGGAAGTAATCCTTCAAGGTGATAGTGAATAATGGAGCAACTTGTTAATTGGGTGTCGATGGTGGGAGTGTAAAAGTTCCCATGAGGGAATAATATTTGAACAATATTAACCAGATGCCTTGAACCACCTTTAGTGAATCCTCAACAAAAGGAACATTCGATTGAACAAGATTTTTAAGCATGTAGTAATCCAATTGGTCGATCATCACAATATTCCCCTAGTGAGGGAACTGAATCACTCAGAACATTGACGATACTACACATGTAATAACATGTATCCAACTGCATCTTAATAGGAAATTGTAGCTTATGGGTGCATCTACTACCTCAACATCAATATTGATTCTTTTTCCTCTTGATTCAATTGGGAAGGATGCAATAAGTCTGTGAGGAGGGAAATAATTTCCATCAAATTCCTTTAGCATAGTGTGGGATGGAGATACGGTGGGTGATCCTAATGATTTCCAACATTTCAATGACATGAGACAAGGTGAGGCCCCTTCATCAACCATCACTAGTACATATTTCTCAAATGTTTCACGAAATATTGCCACGAATAAGTTAAAATTGAAATTTTCGTGGATAAACAGATAAAAATTCTAAAAGAAATGTTTTGGCCCTCGATAATCGTCACTATAGTGCCAAATGTTCATGGAAATAGCGCTGAAATCACAAATTTTATCACTATAGCAACAATAAACTTAACATCAACATCAATGGTCATCACAGTAATGGTCATTAACCTTTTGTTATTGTTGAAATTTGATCATTGTGCATTTTCGTTGGAACCGCCACAATCATTGATCTATAAATACATGCTCTTAAGACATATTTCAACAAATTATTTGCTATAGTTGCAACCATTGTTTTGTTAATTGTTCAATCTGTGATTTGAAGAGTCCGATACTAGTTTAACACGCTGAAATTTTGATATCCTTCCGTTTCCAGGTTAGTATTTTTAAATTCTTTGGTTCCTTTAATGTTTAGGTTCATACATAAAGTGAGTCGACTATTAATCTTCTCTTCTATGCTAATGTCTATATAAATATGTCGCTT
>LPNX011082347.1:527135-573879 GCA_001517045.1 Pseudotsuga menziesii | reverse complement strand
CATTTTACTTATATATTGATTGATTTTTTTGGTTCTTATAGGCTATTAGAATGACAATTAAATATACTTGGGAAGAAAATAATAAGAGGTATGACGAGTTTAAGGAAACATTGGAGACAAAGGGTGATGGAAAGTGTTATTTCCCTTGCAATGATTGCAGGGGTTTCCGAACGAGAAGAATTTTAAGAATAACAGCTGAAAAACATTGTAAGGATAAGGGGCATGTTAAAGGGGGTATGAATATCGTCCCTTGGTAAGACATTATTCATTACATAATGTACTTCTTGTAATATCATTGATCATGTATTCACAAAATGTTTTATCATTTTAAATATAAGTGTTGTATATTATACACTAATGTCATTACATTGTTTGTAAATATAAATACAATTCCCCCTAAATGTCGACTGCCAGAGAGCTATTTTCCACATAATAATAAAAATACTACTTTACAAGGTGAGGAACATGGAGATCAAAATATTGAATATCTAGTTCTTAATGATCCTATGGATGAAGATGACGTTATTGATACAAATGGTGAAGATGACACAAATAGATTGCTCCAAGACACATTTTCTCCATTGGATCACGAGGAAAACCTCCATGATATTCATGATGTTCCCCTACTTGATAAGTCCCAAGAACCTCTTTATGAAGGCTCAAAAACAAATATTCTATCCGTTATACTGTTGTTGGTGAACTTGAAGGTTTTGAATGGCTTATCAGACACTTGTTTCACTAAGCTCCTAAGGTATGTAAATTTGACTATTTTCCTCTATTTTTGGTGTTAATTAATTCGTAAATTAGGGATATGCAATATTTATGGCTCATATTGTTTGCATTTCATTTTTTGTCAATGTTGCAGATTATTGGGTGAAGTTCTATTACCACCATCAAATAATTTACCATGCACATGTCAAGAGGTATTCTTCATTATGAAATAAATTGGAATCAAGTATCAATCTATTGATGCATGTGCTAATGATCATATTATATATTATGAACAGTATGCATCAAAAAACAAATTCCCACAATGTGAAATTAGTATATATTGAATTGATCAAGTAACAAAAAAGGTGCCTCGCAAAGTTCTTCGTTATATTCCTATAATTCCACATTTCCAACGACTATTCAGGTGCCAAAGTATAACATAGTTTATGGATTACCATGAAAAGAATAGAAGTGAAGATGGTGTTCTTTGAATTCCTACAGATGGTTCTGCGTTGAATAACATCGAATACAAATGACGAATTTTTAAATATGAACCTTGTAATGTTAGACTTTCATTGGCAATGGATGGTTTTAATCGATTTGGAGAAATTCGTTCTACTTACTCATTGTGGCCTATTTTCGTCATAAACAATGACCTTCCTCCTTGGATGTCGATAAAGAGAGAGCGCACAATGTTGGAAATTATTATTCCAGGTATTTGTTTGAAAGTAATTGTATTATTCATTAATTTTTGTGTTTAATTGCTGCATGAGAACACCTTTTATGTACTGGGAAACATAAGTAAATATCATTGTATGTTGAATGATTAATTAGGTAAGTACCAAGTTAAAGATATGAATGTATATATTGAGCCTCTTATCGATGAGCTATTGAAGTTATGGACTGGAATCACTATGTATGACATCTCCAGACCAATAGGGCATAAATTTTTTTAGTTCCATGGAATACTAGCATGGACAATTCATGACGCTCCTAGGTTAACACATTTTTGTGGTATGTAACTTTCTATTGAACATCATAAAAATCATATGTTTTTAAGGTAAATATCATGCATTTTTTTTTAAATTAATAATCTTTTGATGTTATAACATTAATACATATATCTTGCAGGTCTTCAAGCAAACGACAAATTTGCATGTCCGGTATGTGGTCCTATGATAACATCTCACCGTTCAAGAAGTTTAGAAAATGAGGTGTTTGATGAGTACATGCATTTTCTCCCTAGAAACCTTAGGTATTGGACTACCAAGAAAAAAAATTCAATGGAAAAGAAGAGAATGGAAAGAAACCACGAAGAATGACACCTCACCTATTGAAGTTGGAATATAATAGAAATCGCTGAGGTATGCAAATTATATATGTAGCATATATAAACATGTAATATTATGAATTTTATATTTTTACTGAATTTTCTCTGCCATGGATACTATCATGAATTATTGTTACTATTTTTTATTATTATTATGTTTAATGAATGTATTTAAGGTATGAATGGGATTCCACGAGGAATGTAGATTTATCCCATACAATTCAGTAGGTTTCCTTACTATGAGCACCTACAAATAGCTCATTTGTTCAATACAATGCATATCAAGAAGAATGTAACAGAAATGATATGGTGGATATTAGATGGAAGGACTGACAAAGATAAAATTGGAAAAATTTGTAGTGACATTACAGAAGCCAATCACGCATTGCAAAGTGTAATTATTTCCAATGTCAGAGATGGGGACCAAAATATTAGTCTTCCATGGTTATTGACAGAGAAACAAAGCAATGTTATAAAAGAGGACATTCATAAAATAAGGTTTTCGACGGGGTTTTCATCGAACATACCAAATATCTTAACAAAAAAGGTGATTTTGATGGTGTTAAAACTCATGACTGGCATACATTCATCAAGGTAATTATTTATGTGTATAACTTCCATTTAGTACATCATTTTTGTAATTTTTGTCTCTTATTTGGTGTAATGTCCCAAATTTTTCATTGGGTCACAATGGCCAAATCACGTTTTCCATATTCATGAAATTTGTCAAAGGGATGCTAAAAGTCAAATAATTGCCAAGGAGGAAAATCACTAGTTTCCTAGGTTGGGGGTGGAAGCTTTGAGATTTGGAATAAGGGGGATAATAAATGATGTTTAGACATTAGAAGTGGATAAATATTTAATAATGCATATTATTAAATAAATACAAGAGAAAATGGAAGTGGCAATGGAGCATGAAGACACATGGAGACTATGGGGCCCACACTAGCTAGAATTCCTATGTTAAATGGTATCTTTCTCTTGCTAATTCGAATATATGGGAATCCTAATGTTCTTGGATGGATTATATGGTTAATATACTTGTCCATATACTTCATAGGTCTAATTTGGGATGAATTGTAACTTACATGGGAGAGGAAGATCCAAATGGGAGTTTCGTGGACACTTGGCTAGATTCCCCTTACATTTATGACATCTATGACACCAATGATGGAGATTCTATGACAGTTATGACACAAGTAAGATATAAAGTCTGACATACTGACATAATGGCATGTAAGGACTGAATATATCATCTTAGAGGCCGAATTTTGGAGTTGGAGAAGGCCAAGAGGCTCCTACTCAAATTTGGGAGAAGAGGGAAGGTGAAGAGAGAGACCACATGGCATAGCATGAGCAACCACACCAATTCGACTTGGATTTGGTTTATGGATGGATTTGGAACCTTAGAAGACTAATAATGTTTATAAAATACAGGGATCAGCCATGAGAAGAAGATTTTTCTCATTTGTGAAATTGTCATTTGTGAATTGTGAGAGCTAGTGGATGACTAGTTTTCTTACTTAAGCCAATTTTGAGGGTGAAAGATTCCCATCCTAGTTGGTGTTTGGAAAGGCCACTCAGGTATTTCATGGATATTTAATGGAGTCTTATTTTTAGGTGTAATATACAGGAAATCATGTGGATTATTCTATGGCAGCACTCTCTCTCAACTATTTCCAGTTTTCACACCATATTCATGCCAATGGAGGAATTGTGCTTTGGGTGAGATATTGATCTCTTTGGGGAATATTATAATGATAATTATATTATGTGCTAATTTATATGATATTTATTTCATTTTTAGAATACTCTCAAGCCGAAATACCCAAAGGAAACCATGTAAAAATGTTGAACAATGAAGAGATAGTGTCATTTCCCCACTATCTTGTTGTGAACCATTGTAATGCTGATGATTTCGAATTGGGAGAGCTTTTCATTGTCCATTTATGATTGTAATCAGTTAAATATTCTATTTTATTCATTCTCATAAAGTTTCAAGTCTAAATTCCCAATATTTGTCTGTCAAAATGACTTTTAATGAGCAAACAATGACCATTTCCACTCCATTTTGATATATGCCATGGTAATGCTTATTATTTCGAATGGAGGAATGTATCTCTGATAAATGTATGATGTATGGAATTTAATTAATGTGTATTTCAAGTCTCATGTTCATTACTTAAGCATTGGAATCCATTTTACTCATTTTTATTGCATTGGAAAAAGATTTGGTGCATTTTCCTCAAGGGTCGAAATTATGACTTGGGAGTTGTTTTGGAAAGATTCATAACAGCCTGTATACACTGAACCATGATGAATTTGAGACTTTGAAAATGTACCTTACACATACCCATCCTCTGTTCATAAATTGAAGTTACTTTGGGATCATTTGTCAAGCCATTTCCGGTAATTACCTAGGGGGAATTGGAGCCCCAATTTGCTAGTAAAGACTCCTAATTTGAACAGAACATTAAAAAAGTTTGAAGAAGTAATTGGGAGGTAAAAAACATAAATTATCATGATATTTAAGTTATATTATCATTCATGTACCTTCATAGAAAATTTGGAAGCATTTGGAGGTCTAGACATCAAAACTAGTCAAGAGCCAAAATTGTGAAAAAATTGGAAAATTGGGCATTTTAATAAAATTCCAAAAAGGGGACATTACAGTGGTATAAGAGCATGATCTTGGCACCTGATGTGGTCTGATATTTATGAGTACAATAATTCAATGACCACAATTATATATTGAAACCAAAAGTTCTTTTGTTGAAGAGGAAACAATGACTAGGGATAAAAGAGGAACCTCATATGATGGTGAGGAGCTAATAAAAAGCATGGAACCTATATTTGAAGACATGACCAATAATATTATGAAACGATTCGAATTGTTGGCTATCCAAATTTGGAGAACATATATTGAATTTAAGAAAACCAAGGAGAAAAATGCATCATCTTGTTTGAAGGAGCAAAAGGAGGAGACCCATGAACCACCTAGTTCTGAAATAGGCAAAGTAGAAGAAGTAGTACATGAAGATGATAAAAATTCACTCCCAAGTGAATATGAAAAATATGAAGAGACATCACATGAGTATGAAGAAGTTTTTATTGAAAATGCTGAAGATAATTTTGAGACACATGCTACCTTGGAAATGAAACAAAGAGCATCTACTGATGGATTCTTGAACTATGAAGGAGTACGTACTGATGGGTGCTCACAACTCTATGTTGGTGACATAGAGATCAGATTTCAAAATGTTGCTGCAAGACAAAATTCCATTAAACATGAAAATGAATACCTTGTAGCAGTTGAAGAAGAACCAAGATCAACTTCCCCATCACCACTTGAGCTTCATGAAGTTGGTCCAAGCAAGAATGAAGAGGATGAGGAGGTTCATTTGCAAGAGCCTCATTTTATTGAAGGGTACTTAAATATGAATGAAAATAAGATCCAAGAGACCCTTAGAATACTCCATGACACTCAAGCATTGGTATCAAATTCTTGTTGGAGAGCTACTTTCTTGGAGGAGCCATCATTCCTTGAAGACATGGAGAAGATTCAAAGAGAAATGTGCAACATCAAAGGTAATTTCATGTCTTCGATTTTTGATAGAAAAAATGTCATTGAGCTTAGTGAATGGTTACATGAATCCTACTTGAATAATAATGAATTTATTCATAATCTCACAATTCAAAATGAGCAACTTCTTGAAATGTTGCAAGACACTTGTTTTTCCTCCTATGTTTCAGATTGTCAAATGATAGATTGTTTGGAGGATTCTCATGACATGGTGGATCATGAGAAATTTGGAAATTTGAATGTACTTGATGTGTTTGAATATGAACTTGAAGAGATCCAAACACTTGATTTGGTGGAAGAGGAACTTGAATTGTCCCTTGATGAAGGTTATGCAAATTTTAAAGAAGAGCAAGATTCCTCTACATTGGAACCAATATCTGAAAAAGGTTTCACACTTTTTAAGGAGCTGCATGATACTACCCATATGGATCCTTACCATGATGAAACTTCTGCACTTTCTGATCATTTGGGTGAGTTAGTTCATTCTCCTACATCCTACAATTCCATGTTTTGCAGCATTAGTCTCAATGAAGTATGGGTGAAAGGGTTCTTTTTTATAATGCCACATGAGGAGTATGGAAATCCTAGATTTAATTTTGATAATGAAATTGTTGGAGCACACTCTTATTCAAGTTTGCAGAAGAATCCTTTGTTACTTTATGATGATGCACTTCTACCTGGATGCACCTATGATATGCATTTGAGTCACTTGAAGACTCATGGTTTTTATTGCTCAACACTTGGTTCATTTGATGTTGGAGGAACTTCATCCAACACTAGGGTGAATAGACTTATGATAGGAGAAAATTTTTGTTTCAAGCCACATACATTGTTATATATTTATGATTCACTCATTCATGGATATATGGGTAAGACTTCTTTGAGTCATTTGAAGTCTCCTTGTTTCTGTTGCTCACTATTTGGTTCAAATTTGAGTGGAGATTCTTCATTCACTTCTTGGATGAAAGAATACATGGTTGACTATTTTGATGCATATCACTTCCTTTTGGAGCAGAATTATAGGAAATGGGATACTCACCTACGTCATTGGAGCAAAATTGATTGGTCACTTGAAGCATGTATGTACTTGGCAAATGGTAGTCTACTCACTGGGAGGTATAATCACTTTCATGATTTCTTGGTGAGGCACCTCCTTGATGTACATTATTATTATGTTGTTATATACTTTTATGATATATATTATGCAATCATGATGTTTGGAAGAATGCATACAAGAAAATGGGATCCATGAATTCTCTTTCCAAATGGTATGGGTTGGAGAGCACTCTTAATTATTGGAGTGCAATGCAAGCAATGGGACCCTGGGATAGTCTTTAGTCCCATTAATTTCAAATTCTCTAGGAAACAAGCAGTATGGGAGATGTATTCCCCATTTAATAAGGTTATTTTAATCAGAGTAGTGCAGCAGAAAACATGGTGGTTCCTCTCTGAAATATTCATGGAATCTCAAAGACTCAAGGTGGGCAGCTTAGTGGCAACTTCAAAGAATCATACAGAAAGCAGGTTCTTCAACAACCATGTTTGAAATTGCTTGAGGACAAGCAATATTGGGAAGGGAGGATTTGTAATTTCCCAAATTTTTCATTGGGACACAATGGCCAAATCACATTTTCCATATTCATGAAAGTTGTCAAAGGGATGCTAAAAGTCAAATAATTGCCAAGGAGGAAAATCACTAGTTTCCTAGGTTGGGGGTGGAAGCTTTGAGATTTGGAATAAGGGGGATAATAAATGATGTTTAGACATTAGAAGTGGATAAATGTTTAATAATTTATCTTATTAAATAAATTCAATATAAAATGGAAGTGGCAATGGATCATGTAGACACATGGAGACTATGGGGCCCACACTAGCTAGAATTCCTATGTTAAATGGTATCTTTCTCTTGCAAATTCAAATATATGGGAAGCCTAATGTTTTTGGATGGATTATAAGGTTAATATATTTTTCCATATACTTCATATTTCTAATTTGGGATGAATTTTAACTTACATGGGAGAGGAAGAGCCAAATGGGAGTTTCATGGACACTTGGCTAGATTCCCCTTACATTTATGACATCTGTGACACCAATGATGGAGATTCTATGACAGTTATGACACAAGTCACATATAAAGTCTGAAATAATGAAATAATGACATGTTAGGACTGAATATAGCATCTTAGAGGCCTAATTTGGGATTTGGAGAAGGCTAAGAGGCTCCTACTCAAATTTGGGAGAAGAGGGAAGGTGAAGAGAGAGACCACATGGCATAGCATGAGAAACCACACCAATTAAACTTGGATTTGGTTTATGGATGGATTTGTAACCTTAGAAGAATAATAATGTTTATAAAATATAGTGATCATCCATGAGAAGAAGCTTTTTCTCATTTGTGAATTGTGAGAGGTAGTGGATGACTAGTTTTCTTGCTTAAGCCAATTTCGAGGGTGAAAGATTCCCATCCTAGTTGGTGTTTGGAAAGGCCACTAAGGTATTTCATGGAGATTTAATGGATTCTTATTTTCAGGTTTGATCTATAGGAAATCATGTGGATTCTTCTATGGCATCACTCTCTCTCAACTATTTTCAGTTTTCACACCATATTCATGCCAATGGAGGGATTGCACTTTGGGTGAGCTATTGATCTCTTTGGGGAAGATTATAATGCCAATTATATTATGTTCTGGTGTATATTCTCTGAATTTAATTTTCAGAAGACTCTTAGGTCGAAATAACTAAAATAATTCATGTAAAAATGTTGAACAATGAAGAAATAGTGTCATTTCCCCACTATCTTGTTGTGAACCATTGTAATGCTGATGATTTCGAATTGGGAGAGCCTTTAATTGTCCATTTATGATTGTAATCAGTTAAATATTCTTTTTTATTCATTCTCAGAAAGTTTCAATTTGAAATTCCCAAGAGTTGTATGTCAAAATGACTTTTAATGAACAAACAATGACCATTTCCACTCCATTTTGATATATGCCATGTTAATGCTTATTATTTCGAATGGAGGAATGTATATATGATAAATGTATGATGGATGGAATTTAATTAATGTTTATTTAAAGTATAATTTTCAGTAATTAAGCATTGGAATCCATTTTACTCATTTTTATTGCATTGGGAGAAGATTTGGTGCATTTTCCCCAAGGGTCGAAATTGTGACTTGGGAGTTGTTTTGGAAAGATTCATAACATCCTGTATAAACTGAACCATGATGCACTTGAGAATTTTAAAATGTCCCTTACACATACCCATATTCTGTTCATAAATTCAAGTGATTTTGATATCATTTGTGAAGCCATTTCCGGTAATTACCGAGGGGGAATTGGATCCCCAATTTGCTAGTAAAGACTCCTAATTTGAACAGAACATTAAACAAGTTTGAAGAAGTAATTGGGAGGTAAAAAAACATACATTAGAATTATATTTAAGTTATATTATCATTCATGTACCTTCAGAGAAAATTTGGAAGCATTTGGGTCAATTTGGAGGTCTAGACAACAAAACTAGTTAAGGTCAACATTGGCGAAAAAGTGGAATAATTGGTCATTTAAAAAAATTTCAAAAAGGGACATTACATTTGGAAACATTAAATAATTATTATTTGCTACAGTATGTTCTACCTATATCTCTCACAGATATATTTGATGACAACATAAAACAAGTTATATATAATCACGGTTGAATGCATGAGTTAAGTAACAATTTATATGCATGAAAAATGTTTTTTCTCTTTGTTCCATAGGTTATTGGCATATTATGTTTTGCATCTTGGAACTTTATTATATATGCATCAATATTGTTGATCATTGTTATTTTGTTGCATCATTTGTAGGTGGCTTTCATCTAAATAAATGCATAAAGAATATATTAGGCACTGGAAGAGAGAATTTCCTCGTCTAATGTGAAATGAAGAAGTATTTACCTCCATCATTTTTCAATGCCCAAGAACACTATTTCATACACCAAATTGATGATATTGAATTGTGTGGACGTGTAAACTCAAGGTCAATGTGGATGGTGGAAAGGAATTTGAATCCATTGAAGGATTTTGTTAGACAAAGAGAATGTCCTAAGGGTTCTATGGTGCAAGGCTATATGGTATATCGGTCCATGGTTTACATTAGTCAATATCTTCCAAATCTAGCAAAAAGTATAAATCTGCCTCGCATTTTCCATGTCAAATCCATCAATAAATTTGAAGGGGAGGTCTTATTGGGAAATGTAGAATGAGGAAAGTGAAAGGTAATTGAATGTTGTAGATTTAATTTATTGTACAAATAAATTTTCAATTTCATATATATATATATATATAATACTCATCTAATTTTTATTATTCCATCAGTATTTTAAGGTAAATTTAATTTCTTTTAATGATAGCTAATTTACAATTATTAATTGTTATTTTTTCATATAGTTGGTCACATGTGGGATGCACTACATTTATACATTGAAAATAATATTGATTGTATGGAGGAATGGATAGAACGATGTACACAATTATATGGTACCTTATACTAGGAAGGGGTTAGTAAATTAATTAAACTAGTGCATCGCTATCGAGAAGAATATCCTGGTGAACTTACATAAAGGGAAATTGATTTAGCATGTGGTTTAAAAGATAAAAATGCAAGTATATTTACCTTGGTCATTTTTTCGTTGTTTCCCATTATATCACTGCATTTCTTTCATTTATTTATTCTTATATATTTATTTATTGAGTTGGGCATGATACAGTTGATACACCACAAGGCTATGTTGTAATACCCCAGTTTTGACCCCTTGGTATTGAATTGTACATGATGTATATATTGCATTGAGATCATGACATGGAGCTCAAGGCCAAGGCCCTGCCATTGATCTGGTGTTTTGTATAGGTGATCAAGGTTGATACCTATTGCTACAGCTGATTTTACCACACATGGTGAATCACATTTTTATGGCCTTCCCTATCCCTCTGCAGACTCCTTAGACCCCATGGAACATTTTTGTACCTTTGATGTTTCCAGGATCATCCCTAAAAACATGCAAAAATTTCCATACGCGGCTTTTAAACCCTTTCTCGCGTATATACGCGGGTTTTACCCCTAAAACCATGTACATCAGGATGTGTGCAAAAGGCCAAATTATTTTGGAGTTTTCCTTGATGTGGATATGACTCACTTGTCTCTTGGCCTTCCATATGCCTTGAGATCACTCGGATTTGACCTTTCATTAACCCATTGAAGAGCTATATAAGTAACCCTTTGGATACATTGAAGGCATGAGGAATTGAAGAGCAAGAAAACTATAGTCCATTGTTTCCGGAGCTTACACTTGAGTCTGCATCCCTTTGTCCCTTGGAGCACTTTTGTGTTCTTCCCAAGCTCTCCTTTTGATTGTGAGCTTGCTATCGAGAGATGGAGGAT
Source organism: Pseudotsuga menziesii (assembly GCA_001517045.1). Taxonomy (NCBI): domain Eukaryota; kingdom Viridiplantae; phylum Streptophyta; class Pinopsida; order Pinales; family Pinaceae; genus Pseudotsuga; species Pseudotsuga menziesii. The sequence goes on along the minus strand of LPNX011082347.1, from coordinate 562,835 downwards.
TGAAGTGGTGGAGGCCCAAGTGGGGGACTCAGTTTCTCCGATTCGTAGACGTGCCGACAGAGGTTGTCTCTATTGTAATCTTTGTTTTATATTAATAGAAATATCTTTTCATGTCCAATAATGTGTATTTGAATGAATATTTGATTCATGGATGATTTCAAATGCTTATATGTTATTGATTATTTATGCTAGAGTAGGTCTAACATGATTATGTATAGCATGCTTGTCTTGTTTATTGAATGTTGAAGAAGCAATTTATCAATTCAAGCTAGAGTTGGAAATCTCAACAGGGATCTACATCAACCATCCAGAATAAGGTACGAATCGAGATCCTTTAGTGTTAGATATTTGGTTTCTATTGCATATAGGAAATGATTGATTTATGGAGTCAAGCTATCTGTTGTGGTACCCCAAGCCATAGGAATTTCTCTTCGTAACAGAATTGGTGACTCCGCTGGGGAGTTCCTAGTAATTGTCCTTTGGGGGTTTTTATCGGCATTCAATGTTCTTGAATTGCTCTGATTTCTCTGTTTCTGAGTCGGGTCTGGGGGCATGTTTACCTGGTACTGTCTGATTGGTGTGAAATTTGTCTCATCTTATATGTTTTCCTTCATTTTTATACATTTTTCTTCCTGTATGCGAGTTTTTAACTCACAATCGCGTATACACGCAGTTTTGACTGCTATATTTGCGTACATACATAGGTTTTCTGCATACAGTCGCGTATGCCCTGAGTTTTTCCTTTTAGAGGAAGATTGATTGTTGTTGGGTGAATTTTGATGATTGCTGAGTCTCCTTTGATACTGCTAAAGTCTGTATACACCTTTGTTTCTGACCAGAGACACCTTTTTTAGGGTAATTTTTTTTTAAATGTTCTTGTCATTGCATTTTCGATTTTTTGTTTTGGGATTAGTCCATTAGATTTATTTTACCTTAGTACTTTGTGTGAGTGCTATTTGATTGTGCTTGTAGAGTCTTGGGTTAGTAGAATCATTCTTTTGCTTTGTTATCTCATTTGTATTAAAAAAATCCAAAAATATTTGCTTCCTTGCATCATTATGCATTGCACTTTGCACTTTGCATGGTACTTGCACTAGGTTTGCTTAGAGAAGTATTAGTGAGGCTTTCATATAGGAATGATTGCATTTGTTGTTTGAAGAAAATTTTGCATTTCACGTAGTAGCATGCCCTGTTTTTCATTCGACACAATGCATTTATTGTTAGGTGTGCATTTTACTTCATGTTGCGTCATCACACCCTTGGTTGCACGGTCATCTACCTTTTTGAGTAATAAAGCCAAATAAAATCAATGCTTAATTAAAATGGATTACACTATTTTCTCTGATAGGGTACACCAACAAGATTAGGTTCTAGGGTCTTGGAATAGTTCATTGTGAGTAAATTCTCCAAGACCACTAAAAAACAAGACCACTAAAAAACAACATGTATGTGTCTGTCCAGGTGAAAGTGTGAAATTCCTTAGTATAATTAGTGTTTCTCAGGATCCTCCTCTTACAAGGGAGTTAAGCACGAGGTAATGTGAGCGGTTATTGATTGGGATGACCCCTAGTCATAATTGGGTAGCACCAGAGATATTTCCAGGATTGTATTCGTATTTGGGGACTCTTTCGAGAGTTTAGGGCTTTGCTACCCTGCCCATGCGGTCAATCCTGCCTATGACTGTCCACTTGAGCATTGATTATATTGAGGTGACCTTAGTGGCCTTACCTAGGTTATCGAGGGGGTACTTTGTAGGGGTTATTCTGTAGGTGTCCCGGCCAGGTTGGGGTCAGACAACACAGTCGCTATATGCATTGAAGCTGAGGGCCACAATAATTGGTTACGAACCTCTGCTTGTTGTGTATGGGAGTCTCAAGCCTCTCCTAGGAGAGACATATCTGCTTCATTAGGAAGCTCACGTATCCTACCCTTGTTTGCTTGTGATTGGCTTTAGATTATATTGGTGTATGCTCTGTGCGCGCTAGGTTGCTTAGGGTTTGCGTAATTAGAAGATTATTTTTCATTTTTTGAGTCATTATGGATTCGGGTGCGGCACCACTGTGTTCTTGTCTTTTAGCAGGACTTCTGCCTTCTACATCTCCTCCTCCTTTGGGAGAGAGAAATAGACAGTCCAGGTGGACTAATTCTCACATTGATTCACACATGATGGGAGATCATGAAGATGAAATTCCTGAGTTGTCTTATCCACCTCAGGAGTTTGGGGAAGAATATCCTATTCCTGTATATGATCCTTGACCTGATATACCTACACACTCTAGGTTCGATCCTTCACATGATATACCTACACACTCCGGGTATGATCCCTCATTCACAAGTCTCCGGTATTGGATGTCATGCAACGAGACTCATCATGAACCTGTGAGCACTAGTTATGTTAGTTATGGCATGTCTGGTATCCTTGCACATGATCCGACACATCATGCCAAGTCAAAATTTGATCCTAGCACTATGCCTTGGGGCATTCCCATTCCTTTCCATGCAAAGAGATTTGGGAGCACGAGTCACATTGCACCCTCCATCTCGACGGTGGAGGCTACATCTCACGTTCACCCTAGACCTGGTGTTAGTAGTCCTATTAGGATACCAGAACCAAGATGAGTGACTATAGGGAATACCACTTACATAGTTTCACATGTCTTTTTGTCCTCTATTCCTTATTCTTCGAATAATATTCCTCCCCATCATTCATGTGATCCTTCGAGCCGGAATGTTGCTACGAGTCATGTGCATACTACTGCTACTCACGTAGTTGTGTCTTAGAGTCAAGTACCTCCTGTTGTATTGGGAGGTCGTATTCCTACTTCTGGAGGTCATATTCCTACTTCCGGAACGTCTATTCCTACCCATGGAGTTTCTCATGGGACATCTCATGGGACTTCTTATGGACCATATTATGGACTGCATTATGCACAGAGTTATTCACCTTATGGGTACGGGTATCAACAACCAGCTCACTCCCCGAATTATGGCTTTGTAGCCCCAAATAGTCAAGGTACACCACATTATGGTGCTTCCATGCCACCCTACATGTGTCAAACGGGAGGAGGATACTATGGCCATGGCCATGGTGTTTACGGTCATCAGTCCTATGTAAACCAAAATTATCAGGGAGTGTCTCATCGACCTGCTCAACCTAGACTCCCTTTCCTCGCAACGTTAAATTTTCCTGACTTGACAAGACTAATAAATGATCCAGTCTCTCATGACCCGGCTTGGTCGGCTATCCCTAATAAGCTTCCCTCGGACATTCCCAAATTTGAGGGCAAACCAGGAGAAGATCCTAGTGAACATGTTACTACATTTCACCTTTGGTGCTCTTCTAATTCCTTACATGAAGATTCGATCTGTTTAAGGCTATTTCAACACACCCTTACAGGGCCTGCAACGAAATGGTACATAGAGTTACCTAGGGGGACATTCATTTTGTTTGATGAGCTAGCTATGAATTTTCTCAACCACTTCCAGCTACCAGTGCGTTACGGCGTTGGTATGAAACTCTTGTCAACATTTCAGCAAGACAAAGCCACACATATCTCGGACCATATCCAAGAGTGGCATAGATAGAAGAGATTGATTAAAGCCTTCATACTACCAGATTTTCTCCTCGAATGGTTCCTTAAATTGTTACTACCTTTTATAGCGAAGGATGTTTCTATATCCAGAGTTCAGAATGAGGAACAAGCGATTTTTAGGGTGAAGGAATTGGATTTAATTTATGCTCAATCTAGTTTTTTATATGAGATCATTCCTAATGATCCACGTTCTAGTTTCGACCCAAAGATCAAACCTAGACCACATGTCGATGGCATTGTTGGTTGTACGAGTACCAAACCTGTAGATTCGGTTGTGAAACAGGTGAGTCAATTGTCTATCAACCAATCTGCCTTGGGACAAGCCACAACTTCGTCTCAACCCACCCAAATGGCGAGTGTGCTTTCGGTGCAATCGTTGGACCAAAAGGGTAACTAGCAACACAGAAGGAATAAGAATAAGGGTAAAACCAATCGTAAGGGTGGGAATAGGAATGAAAATGCCAATTCTAATGAAAAGAATGCCTGGAATGATGGGGGGGACAAGTAGCCTAAACGTAAGGTTAAGTTTCCTTGCAAGTTGTGTAAGGATGACCACCTCACTCACTTGTTCCCTCGGATAGAAGAAGCCTTGAGGTTCATAGCGCAGGGCCCAGCTGTGCTGACTAACCATTTACCTCATAATCAAAATATGAACTTGAGGACCCATGATCAGTCTGGTGGGGATCAAGATCCGCTGGAAGCTTGTAGTGGTCATGGTAGCATCAACATGGTGCATGTTGTGAAGGTTGTGACTCATGCAAAGGACTATGGTTCATCACAACCAGACCTTGGAAAGGAACCTGCTCCACCTGGGAGTCCTTTGCGTATTGAAAACCCTGTGGATAAACCTGAAGTTGCACCTTGCATTCCTAAGGGATTCCTTAAGCATTCAAGGCGCAATCCTAATGCCCGAGCTGCCCAAAACTATTCCGTTGTCAAGGATTTGGGCCACACTCCTTGTGCGATGTCTGCACTCGAAGTACTTCAGAGTTGTCCTTCACAAAGGAAGGATTTGCTTTCTGCTCTTGGTGTTAACGATGATCACTCTTCCTCTGTCATCAAATTTGAAACTGTGGGACTACAGCCTCGCTTTCCTTACTATGTGTCTCTCTTGATTCATGTAGAATGTCTTAACATTACCGTCAAACGTACTGTGATTGATGAATGTGCTGCTGCTTCCGTGATGTCTTTGGTGTGTTGCAAGGGTTTGGGTTCCCCCAAGTTGTCTAAATATGCTACCATGTTGACTGCTTTTGATGGTAGATCGTTTCAGCCGCACAACATTCTTCCTTCTCTTAAGGTCCGTTTGGGAGGGAAGACCATCGTGATCGAGGTCGAGGTGGTTGATGCGCCCCCTGACTACAATCTGTTACTGGGTAGGAATTGGATGTATAGTATGCAAGCCATAGCTTCTTCTCTATTTTGATTTGTATGCTTTCCATTTAATGGGAATATAGTTACGATTGATCAAATGTTATTCAAGAATCCATGTGTTACCGCATCTTCGGGAGCTTCTGTCCCGATTTTCATGCACTTTCAGCCGACAACTGGGAGTGTGGGTTTTGGCATGTACCCATCCCTTATGGGATCATTTAGTTGTCCTCCACCTATTCTTATGATTGGGTCTAGTTCCAGTGAGGCTTCATCATCATTGCATTCAGTGTATTTTCGCACCACTCATATGGAAGATCCTTAGATTCTTCCTACACCGAGTCCTTCATGTGATCCTATTGGAATGGACGTGCCGTTTCCTATAGCAATGATAGCATATCAAGCTAATATTGAATTTGTTTTAGAGCCTAGTCCTTCCCCTTTGCGGACGGAGGAGGAGGACCCATATGTACTGCTTGCATGGGCAGTTGATTCTTCTCACACACATGACTGCCTTGATAGTGTTTTTCCATCAGATGAAGCTATTATTGAGGCTATGTCTGGAGTTGAGCCACCTTGGGAAGAGTTGCATCATAGATTTTATTTTCTTCCCAAGCTTGACCATTTGGAGTGTGAAGGCTTTAGGGATATTCTTAATGAGAGAATTGGTAGTCCCGTGGTTCCATTAAGCTCTCCTGGTCCGATGGCTGATGGAAACATGGCGAATATATCTCCTACCATCCCTATCAATACCTCTCGTGATCCTTGAAAGATTGAGAATGTCTATATTGGGGAAGAATGTTCCCATGCTGAGATTCAAGAGTATACTGAGCTGCTCAAAGAATTTTGTGATGCATTTGCTTGGTCATACGAGGAAATGCCAGGTATCGACCCTCACATTGTTGAGCATGAAATTAAAACTTATCCCAATGCTAATCCTGTTCGACAATGCTTGCATGCGATGGATCCTAGGAAAGCACCTGCGATTAAGGCTAAGATAGAAAAGCTGTTGAATGTCGGTTTTATCTATCCCATTTCCTTGACAGAGTGGGTTTCAAACCCTGTTCTGGTTGATAAGAAGTAGGGAACGATCCGTATATGCACTGATTTTTGTGACTTGAATCATGCCTGTCCTAAGGATAATTTTCCCACACCATTTGTTGATCAAATTTTGGATGAGTGTGCGGGAAGCGAGGTATTTTCCTTTGTGGATGGATTTTCTAGATACAATTAGATACAAATCAAACCTGAGGACCAACATAAGACTACCTCTATTTTTCCTTGGGGTACCTTTGCATATTGGAAAATGCTTTTTGGCCTTAAAAACGTCGGAGCCACTTTTCAGCAGGCTATGACCTTGATCTTCCATGATCTCAAATTGATTATTGAATTATTTTTGGATGACCTCGCTGCTCATTCTCGTCAGAGGATGCATCATTCCTACTATTTGAGATTAGTGTTCAAAAGATGCTGCCATTACTTGGTCAGGTTAAATCCTCATAAGTGCATCTTTTGTGTGACGTCTGGTCGCTTATTAGGGTTCATTATTTCCGAGGAGAGTATAAGAGTCAACCCTTTAAAGGGTGAGGAAATACTTCAATTGTCTCCCCCAAGAAACATTAGACATCTTCAATGTTTGCAAGGCATAGCAAATTTCTTGCGCAGATTCGTCGTTAACTTTGCCAATTTGACTAGAGACTTTATGCATCTTTTGAAGAAGGACACTACCTTTTGCTGGGATGAGAAAGCCCAGGAGTCCTTTTATGTTCTTAAACGAGCCTTAGCATTGGCCCCGGTGATTATTCCACCCGACTATAGCCATGACTTTTTACTTTATGTGGCCACGTCCATGGAGACGATTGGTATGGTTTTGGTTTAGGAGGATGAGGAGCTCCAGGAGCATGTAACATATTATTTGAGTTGAAACCTTATAGATGTGGATATCCATTATTCCCATGTGGAGAAATTTGCCTTAGCTACCGTTCATGCGGTTCAAAGATTGAGACACTATATTCTCCTTTTCCATACCTTGGTTGTATCCCATGTCAATCCATTTCAATTCGTCCTCACTAGAAGGATGATAGGGGGAAAGTATAATAAGTGGACTGTCATCTTGCAAGAATTCGATCTTGAGTTTGTTTTGGAAAAATCGAAGAAATCATTGATTTTTGCGGAGCTTATATCTGATTTCCCAAGCGAGGAGGAGGATGAAGTTTGTGAAGATACGTTTTTCAATGAGCACATTTTCCTGATCGCAACTTTGGATCCATGGTATGGGGATATTATCATATATTTACAAACATTGAAGGTCCCTTATCACCTTTCACGAGATGAACGACGACGATTACATCACGTATCCAAGAATTACCTCATAATGGATAACACATTGTACCGCCTTGGGGTAGATTCCATTTTACATCGTTGTTTAACTCATGAGAAGGCTGAGCTTGTGTTGAATGATTTCCATAGAGGGGCATGTGGTGGTCATTTATCTGGGCTTTCTACAGCCCAAAAAATCTTGAAAGAGGGTTATTTCTGGCTGTTGATCTTTAAAGATTGTGTTAACGCAGTCAAGAAGTTCCACCCTTGCCAGGTGTTTGCACGCAATATGCACTCACATCATGCCCCGTTACATCCAATTATCACCGTCGGTCCCTTCACTAAGTGGGAGCTTGATTTCATGGATTGTAACCCAGCTTCAGCTGGGGGGCATCATCATATTATCATGGTTGTTGCCACTATTTCATGAATTGGGCTGAGGCTATGCCCACGGTTAAATCTGATGGTGAGACAACCACACATTTCGTATTCAACCAGATCATTACTCAGTTCATTAGAGCTTGTCACTGACCATGGTAGGCACTTTTAGAATCGGATGATGGAAGAGTTGGACTCAAAGTTTAGGTATAAGAAGGAGCATTCTTATTCTTATTACCCTCAAGCGAATGGACAAGTTGAAGTAGTGAACAAATCACTCAAGTCCATTCTCCAACAAACCATCGCACAAAGTAAGACCAATTGGCATATCATGTTATATCTTGCTTTGTGAGCTTATAGGACCGTGGTTAAGACTGCCACTGATTTTTATCCATATTAGCTTGTACATGGAGTGGAGTCTATATTGTCAGTTGAGTGCGAAATCCCTTCTTTGAAGCTAGCCATAGAGCTCTTACCAGACACTTCCCCATTGGAGGAATGTTTGGTCCATTTAGAGCAGCTTGATGAGTAGCGCCGAGATGCTTTAGTTGCTCTAGAAGTGAATAAGCATCGCGTTAAGGTCCAATATGATAAATATGTCCATCCAAGGAAGTTTAGTGAAGGATATTTGGTCCTTTTGTGGGATCAAGCTAAAGAACCCTCGGGGGTAGGAAAATTTAACCCCATGTGGCATGGTCCTTATGTTGTTAAACATGTGTTAGAGAAGGGCGCATATGAGTTAGTATATTACGAGGGGACAACCTTGGTGGAGCCTAGAAATGGGCTCTATCTTAAAAAGTACTATGCATGATTCTCAGCCAAGGCTGACTATTGTATATTATTGTACAATATTTTGCATAGTTTGGTTTTTCTTATGGTGATCAGGTTTGTTGATTAGCTTTCATTTCTTATGGAAGATGTCAATGGAGTCTTCCATCTATATAGGATTCGTAGATGGTGCTAGCCGCCACACTCAACACTCAGCCTCTGCTGCTTGGGTGATTTATACTCCTACGGGTCAGGTATTGTCTTCAGGAGGTGTATGTTTATGACCCTCTTCAAACAATATTGCTGAATATAGTGCCGTTATCGAGCTTCTACGGGATGCCATTTCACATGGTGTTCTATCTCTTGAGGTACATCTTGATTCGGAGTTAGTAGTTGCACAACTTAATGGCTTGTATCATGTTAGGGATCCAACATTATTACGAAGATTCTTACGTGTGAGATTGTTAGAACGACAATTTGACAACATAACATACATACATGTTCCAAGAATTTATAATCAAGTTGCTGACTCATATGCTAACTATGTGTTAGATTGACATTTGTTTCACAGACAATAAGCTCATCACAAACATACATTTTTACACATGTAAATAAATAAATCGGTCATCACAAAAGTTTTTCATTAAACATCCAAAATGTGATAATACATTAGTGTCATAATACAAAAATGGGGCTTCCAAGCCACCAAAATATAAATACACGGTAGTACAAAATGTATCACTCCCAGGTATCTAAGCCTGGGGAGGAGGAGGGGGGTTCTGATCGTGGAATGTCACCACGGCTCTAGCTATCCATCGAAACAACCACATCCATGCTCATGGCATACCCACCACCTAACGCTGCATGGCCTTAGGTAGGTACTTGACCTGCTCCATGGGTACCCTATGTGTCAGCCGCACAAAGTTGGTATGAATGCTTTGGAGCATCCACTCCACATCCACACCCATAATGTCATCTCCTCTTCCCCTCCATCTATGAAGAGGGAAAATGTCAGGCCACCGTGGTCCTACATCTGCATACATATGATAGGATGTCACTATGTGTTGTCACGCAAAAACATGTCTTTTGATTCCATATACAAAAAAAACAAAAAAATTTAATAACTAAAAAAACTTTAAAAAGAGGGTTGGGATTCATTACCAATGTCATCGTATGCTGATCCTGGTGGTAGAGGCATGTCGGTATCTCCCTGAAAATATATCCCCGCATAGGGGTAATCATCGATGGAAACTATCTGCCCTCACCACCATGGAAAGAAATCAGTTGGATAGGGGTTGGACACCCTACCTCCACCCAGTCTGCAGATCGCATCTGCCCAATGTCGTTGGGATGGATCTCGAACCCTGTGAAGAGGAACGTCAACTCTAGGGCTCAATCCTAGAACATGCTCAAAGAAAAGCATGCTCAGTATACTGCTGAAATCGAAGTTTCGTACCCTGCCCATCTTGCACTTGCTGAGCTGGTGCTTCATGTTGCTCAACAACGCAGTGCTCCAATCGTAAACCATGGGTCTCATGCACTCCACTGCATAGAACATTAGGGGCTGCGAGGCCTGGTGGAGTGAGGCTAGCCCTGCTATCCTGCCGAGTCTCAATAGTATGGCCTTTAGGCCTAGCACCTATATGGAGTTAGTTAGGATCTGAATCCTGAACTTCTCCATGTCTAAATAACAATACACTTCTATGTGCTCATCTATGGTGAGGCCACCTCCGGGCCCATGAGAATGTAGTTTCACCACTTCCCCCAGTCAGGACAATCCAGTACTGAAGTATATGTCCTCCAATTCTATGGTGAGGGACATCACGTCGATCTGGAATGACCCTAATTCAGGATCCCAGTAGTCTACTAGCATCTACAGTAGTCTTGGTTTGGCCCTTAAGCCATCAAGACACCAAAACTTGTAGAGCCTGCATGCACGAAGAGCTTGTTGTGCCATTAGATCGCCTCGTATTTCTTGAGTCTAAATCCCCGTGCTCTCGTTCCCTCCATTCTAGAACCATCTTGCACATTTAATTCAATTTTGGGTTATTAGATGTCTTAGAAAAAATTGAACACGGCCGCATACACGACTGTTTGCTAAATAGCCGCGTATGTATGCGACTTTGAAGCATTTTTCCACGTATAGCCAGCCCTATATGCAGAAAAATCCTCGATTTCCGTGTGGGACGAGGCGCATAATTTAGAATGGCCTAGAAATAAAATTGGACCATGGAAAATTGAAAATTTTACATGTAAATGAAAGAGCAGGGCATGGAAAGTTACCTGGAAAAAACGGTGTCAGATTTCGCCGGCTGGATCTCCTGAAATTCGCACTTGAAGTTCTGAGCTCAATTGGGTAAAAATTTCAAATGTTATATAATGTTTTGAATTTTTTAATATTTATATAAATTATTCAAATTTTTGAAAATTTTTACCCCCTTTCTATAGTTTTGGACCGTTTTTGACTAATATATGATGTAGGAGACCATTTTGAGCACTGTTTCGACCGTTGTTTTGACCTGTTCGTGCCAATTTCAGGTATGATGTTTAAACTGACATATAGGTTAGGTTTCACCTTCATTTTCATTTTGCATGACCTTATGACCATTTCAATATAACCTTAGGTACGAACCCATTCTATCTTGTCACGAAACCTTCTTGCTGTTTTAGAAGTGACATAATGTGAATGGTAGAGCTTGACCTTACATGGGTACCCTAGTTGGCTCCTTGTTTGCATTTGGTTCCCATGCCAATAGTTTGTCTTTTAGGATGTGGGAGTTCGTTGTATAGTATCACCATGACATTTTGCAAGAGCGTCATACTCCTCTTGATATTTTGCTGGCCTGTTTCCCCAGGAATCCCTTATGTCAAGTTGTAATTGCTTTATCATGAGCTTTTCCTACGTCATTAAGCCTTATGATAGCTTCCCTGACTCTGAGTATCAGCCATATATCCTGAGCTTGTCTCATGTCTAGCCATGTAGAGCCATTTTATATATCCTTTGCAGCTTGATTTCCTATTTTTACCGGGAGGGGACTTTCCCCCGAGTGTCGCTATCCTACACATGTGTCCTTGCATTGAGCATATGTATGTTCCACTACTTGGAACTAGTTTATTTTCCCATTTGACACTCGTCTCCTCCTAGTCTGTAACTTTAAAGTGATTTTATTCTTTTTTAAGCTTTTCAAATATTTGAAAAAGTCCAAAAAAATTAAAAAAACCAAAAATCCAGACAAGAAAAGATGTTATCTTTGGTAGCAGTCGAGTCGTGTCACCTTTCGACAGAGCACTGTATATCACATCTATTGGTTGGGTTAATAGTTTGACTTTAGGAGCTATACTCATCTATCTGAGTTTATCTCCACCGACTGGTTAAGCTTCTAGTCCCTATGGAGCCTTTGTCAATGCCTCCTATCTCGCAGAGATGTCCTAGTTTTTCATATCGAGTATATGCTGCCTACATTTAGTCACCATTCGCCTTTATGCTCTTGTTCAAAGGAAGTTGAAACCCGAGTCAGCCATTCCTCAGTTATCTTGACTTTTCATGTCGGCCATTCCCGGTATAGTTACTAGTTCGTGCACCTTATGATCGAGTCCTTCCACATTATACATCTTTGATGAGTACCTCATGTTGGATGATGGGGGAGGCCTTAATGCCCTCCTTCCAGCAGATTTCATCCCATCGACTTCAGATCATGTATTCTGGGATAGGAATCTAGAGTCATGTTTGAGTGCCTTGAGACTTGCAGTCATCATTGGAAGGTTCTCTCGTGATTGACAATTTTTGGGAATACATCAATGTTCCCTGATTGATGGATTCTCTCAAGTGTTCAACCTCAACACATTTATTCACACTTGTTAGTTTGCACTCTAGTACCTTGATTCCCATTTTCATTATTGGTGGGTGATTTCGTGTCTATTAACGGTATACATCAATGACCGGTAATCAGATGATGGACTACTATGTTTGACCTCGACACCTCTATTCACATAGTAGGACATGTACTCATAGTAGTTTGTGTAGAAGACCTTCCAGATTGATGGCATCTCTTATATGCTACCTCCTTGATCGTGCCAGTGTTCATGAGATTTCAGCTCTCATGACTTGATTCCTGTATATGGCAGACATTTCCAGCCATTATGGATATCTTGATACATTACATATCTTCATTCTTCATGGAGATCACGATCCTTTGTATATCTTCATCATGGAGATTCTGATCTATTTATATTGTACGTGGTGATGACCACATATGTTATATTGTATCATGCCTATTCATGGCCATTGTACTCTTATGTATCCAGGACTACTATATCTATTTGCAGTTATGTGCAGAGTTGTATCATTGTATAGTGCTGATTGGATGGCTGGTTCTTCCACTGGGTTCTTCATCACTTCACTTTTGGGATGGACTTATAATGTATTTCGACCATCGTATGACCCCTCTGACCTCACACATTAGGGGGCATCTGTTACGGCTGATTTTACCACACATGGTGAATCACATTTTTATGGCCTTTCCTGTCCCTCTGTAGACTCCTTAGACCCCATGGACCATTTTTGTACCTTTGATGTTTCCAAGATCATCCCTAAAAACATGCAAAAATTTCCATATGAAACTTTTAAACCCTTTCTCGCCTATATACGTGGGTTTGACCCTAAAACCATGTACATCTGGATGTGTGCAAAAGGACAAATTATTTTGAAGTTTTCCTTGATGTGGTTTCGACTCACTTGTCTCCTGGCCTTCCATATGCCTTGAGATCGCTCGGATTCAACCTTTCATTACCCCATTGAAGAGCTATATAAGGAACCATTTGGATACATTGAAGGCATGAGGAATTGAAGAGCAAGAAAACTATAGTCCATTGTTACCAGAGCTTATACTTGAGTCTACATCCCTTTGTCCCTTGGAGCACTTTTGTGTTCTTCCCAAGCTTTCCTTTTGTTTGTGAGCTTGCTATCAAGAGATGGAGGATTGAAGTGGTGGAGGCCCAAGTGGGGGACTCAGTTTCTCCGATTTACAGACGCTCCGACAGAGGTTGTCTCTATTGTAATCTCTGTTTTATATTAATAGAAATATCTTTTCCCGTCCAATAATGTGTATTTGAATGAATATTTTATCCATGGATGATTTCAAATGCTTATATGTTATTGATTATATATGATAGAGTAGATATAACATGATTATATATAGCATGTTTGTCTTGTTTATTGAATGTTGAGGAAGCAATTTATCAATTCAAGCTAGAGTTGGAAAGCTCAACGGGGATCTACATCAACCATCCGAAATAAGGTACAAATCGAGATCCTTTAGTGTTAGATATTTGGTTTTTCTTGCATATAGGAAAGGATTGATTTATGGAGTCAAGCTATCTGTTGTGGTACCCCAAGCCATAGGAATTTCTCTCCGTAACACCTATGTTGATAGTGCTAAGTCAATCATAGTGTATATATTTTGATATATCATGTAACTATGCAAATTGATAAACTACCATAGCTAGCTATTGGACTGAAACGTTAAAGAGATTGGGGCATGATTCCACAAGGGATAGGGTGGGGGCTTAGTCAACCCCCCTGAGCCAATAGGGTGTGACCAAATGTTAATGGGGAAACCCATGAACCTCAAACATTTTTATCCTCTATCCTCAATCATCAATTCCTTCTAGAAGTTGGTTGAGGTAGTTAATTCCTTATGCAGAGCAAGGAATGGCATTCTGATTGCTTATCTGAGAAATCCTGTAGGTTTGCAGTCTGGGAGGCCACGTTCTTGCTTCTGTAGCAAGTAACCACATGGTGTGTTCCCATTTTGTCCTTTCTCCTAGACACGCAGATGGTTTTCGGGTCGGGGAAGCATCGTGGTTATTCATTGTGACTATTTCATTCTGTTCATGTGCATTTTTTGCATAATCATGTTTTGTTTTGGGTTTGTTCTCCTATTGTTTACCCTCCTCGGCCGCATAGGGATTGGGGTGGTCTCCTTATTTTGCTGAGTGAATGCAAGCCTATATTTGTTGTGTTTTGCACCCTGGTTCGGGTCTGAAATGTATGCAAGACTTAGGAGTGGAAGAGGCATGAAATGTGCTTGATAAACCTAGTGTGGAACCTCACAATAAGATAAGAGTGTCTGGTAAATCTTCTCTACACATCCTAAATAGCACTGGAAGGGAAGGTGTAGCGAGAGGGATTGTGGAGCAGAGAAGGGGACACTTCCTTGTGTTGGGTGTGTAGGAAACATGGATGCCAGGCCAGATAGATCTTATGAAGGTGTCCTTAGCTCTATGGATGAGCTCCCTAGCTTAGCAGTTATTCCTTTCCATTGCCTTAGCAACCTGATAAATCCATATGTTGGCTTGGCCATATCTTGTTATATTTTTCCTTGTCAGTAATCCTTGGCTGGAGAGCCTGATAAACCCAACTTGAATGATGGTTTGGCTGGTCCTTAAACCAATTGTTGGCTTGACTGTGAACGGTCTGATAAACCCAGCAGTGTTTGACTTGTATTCCTACAACTTGATAAAGCCAACTTGGTGCTGGCTTGGATGGATGGTCTTATAAACCCAACTGAGTGGTTGCTTGAATGTGTGCTAATTGGTATGGCTATGTCTAATTCAGTGGTTCCCTAGTTCCTTATGGAATTCATGCCCAGCTCGGGGGTGGTAGTTGTATTGAGAGATTTATGAACACAAATGACCTAAGGTTGGGTGGAACATTGCAGCGACATAGCTAGTTGCGGGCAACTTAATAATCAAGATAAGTATCTCTGTTATGCTTGTTTCTGCTCATGAGTTATTATAATCATGTTGAATGTTTTCCAATGGCTAAGTAGAAGTTTACTTCTATTATGTTTTCCTACATTTTACTTATGTACATGCCTTTTGTATTTATGATGGATTGCCTAAGTTCTTGGAGGCTAGAAGCCTATTACAGCGAAAAAATTGCAGCTAAGGTAAGAATTGTTGGGTTTCCACCCTTTGGAATCCACTTGCGGAAGGTGAAAGGTGGAAACCAGGAGAAAAGATAAGGAAGAAAGTGGGTTTTTAACACCCCGGGATCCACCTATAGAAGGTGGAAGGTGGAAGGGGAAAACCGGAAAACGTTCTAAGGAAAAATATAACTTTCCAATTTCTGAAGTCCAAGGTCGGAAAGTGGAAGTCAGAAGTGAAGGAAAAGGTTAAGGTCGTTCGACGAATTTTTTGTTTTTTGAGTTCTGAAGTGTAGAAGTCAGAAAGTGGAATTCAAAAGTGTAGGAAAAGGTTAAGGTCATTCATCGAATTTTCTGATTTCTGAGTTTCAAAGTGCGGAAGTCAGAAAGTGGGAGTCAAAAGTGCAGGAAATGTTAAGGTCTAGAGTTGTCTTCCGGACTTCTGAGTTCCGCATAAAAAAGGCAGAAAGTGGAAGTCGGAAGGCAGAAAGGATATAAAGGATTATGTAGTTCATTATGTTTCCAATTTCTGAGTTCCAAAGTGTGGAAGAAAAAAAGAGGAAAGCCGAAGGGTAGAAGGGGGAAGGCGAAAGAGTCGTTAATTGTTCTGTCACAGATTAAGTTCTGATTTTCAAGTTTTGAAGTGCAGAAGGAGGAAAGTATAAGTGCGGAAGGATGAAGGCAGAAGATCTGTTAATTGTTCCGTCGCACATCAATTTTTGATTTTCGAGTTCTGAAGTGCGGAAGGAAGAAAGTGGAAGTGTAGAAGGGGAAAGGCAGAAGGCATTTGAATGTCTGTCTCACATTAAGTTCTGATTTCTGAGTTCCTAAGTGTGGAAGGTGGAAGGACATTAAATGGCCGTCACACATTAAGTTTTGATTTTGGAATTCTGAAGTGTGGAAGGAAGAAAGAGGAAGTCTGAAATATAGAAGGCGGAAGGGACGTTAAATGTTTCATCGCACTTTGAGTTTTTGATTTCTGAGGTTGCAAAGAGGAAAGTGAAACTGAGGGAGGTGGAAGGTGAATGATTGAAAATTCACTTCATTGGGATGTTGAGTTTCGGCTTCCTAGTTTTGAGGTTGGAAGGGTGGAAGGCAGAGGGCGAGGTGCAGAAAGAACAGGTCAAGTGCGGAAACAATCATTCTAGTCACAAAATGGATCTATCTAGGGTGGAATGACTGTTATAGTGGTTTCTAAGCCTGTGAATGAAGGTTGAAGTGTGTGTTAACATCCATGCCCTATGTTTTGAAGGATAACAAAGGTTATTGAAGTAAAAATTTTAAATTATCCCCATCATTGGTTATGGGGATGTTACATTGTTGTATTAGAGCTTATGGTTACAGCATTGGGCCTTGATGGGCCAAGTTGAATAGTTAACAAAGTTGTTGTTAAATGGCTTTTACATCTGAGTTTATGATCCAGCTAACAAATGATGTGTTTACACATTTTGCAAAGTCATAGTGCAGCTTGAAAGAGTTTGTTTTTGGCTCAACCATGAGAACCTATGACATGTATGATGCACAAAATCCTCATCAGCACACAGAAGATGCTATGGGAGAAAACGTACGAGTTGGAAATTATGATACAGAGTCTAATGGGAGGAGATTTCAAGAGATGTCGCTAGAGATTTCAGCCATCATGAGAAGATTGATTAAAGCTTAGGAGGAGTAGCATCAGTTTAATGCCACCATATTGAAAAGCTTAATAGACATCCAAAGGAAAATGATCTTTGGGTATCGTACAAGAAAACCAAAATGAATCAAAAGTAGTTCCAGAAGGAGGAAGAGGTATTCTAGTGGGTCTTCTGACTTGGAAGGATCCACTGCGGGATCAAGCTCTTCATCTGACAGAGAAAAGAGAAAGAGGTTCTATATAAAAAAATCATGTGATGAGTTCAAAAAGGAAAGGCCGCCTACCTTCAATGGTGAGATAAATACTGGACAGGAAATTGAATCTTGGCCTCTTGGGATGAGGAAATATTTGCAAGTCTAGGACTATTCAGGAAATATGAAGTATAAGGTTTCCATATTCAACCTAAATGGAAGAGGATCCATTTGGTGGGAGCACCTTAGGTAGGTAAATAAGATCAGTGAAAGGAAGATCACTTGGAAACAATTCAAGAAATACGTCAGGCATAAATACCTCTCTGACAGGTATTATGATGATAAGATCAAGGAATTCCATGAGCTGATATTGGAGTAGCAGACCATGGAAGAGTATGCCAATGATTTTTTGGAGCTGCTGAAGTATTTTAGGTACATCAAAGATGAAAAGGTAAAAATCCAGCATTTCTTGAGTGGGCTACCTTAGTCCTATAAATACAGGATCGAGTTTGATGAGCCTAGAACTCTGGAAGAGGCCATCAGGAAAGATAAGTATTGCTATGAGAAAAGAAAAGGAAAAGTTGATTACCATAAGGTCTTGAAGGAAAAGAGAAATGCGAAGTTTAGCCAAAGGAATTAAGGTTTCAAACCTTCTAACTTCAGGAATTAACAGAAGAAACCATCACAAGCTATGAGTAAGCCAACTAGAGTGATTGGAGAAAATCCAAGAGATCCACAACAGAAGAGGGAACCTATCCATTGTTGGAAATGTGGAGGGCCCCATCTACATAGGTACTGTCCACTTGAGAATGAGAATGAAAGGCTAACTTACACAATTCAAGAAGCCGAAACAGTGGGTCAAGTTGGAAGGACTGCCCCTAGCATTTATGCAGCTTTGGAGGACTGCGAGGAAGACCATCAATCAAATGTGGTCAAAGTTGTAGGTAAGATTGATAAGAAATCAGTTTCTATTTTAATTGACCTTGGATCTACTTACAGTTATATTACTCCTATAGTTGTTGAGATTTGTGATTTTAAGAAGTTAGAGCATAGAAAATCATGGTTAGTTCAGCTAGCCACTGGGACTAAGAGAAAGGTTAGTGAAGTGGTGGAGAAATGTCCATTGGTTATGTATGAATTGGTCACTTGTGTAGATTTGAATGTTCTCCCCCTTGGTTTCTATGATGTTCTCATTGGAATGGATTGTTTGGAATCACACAGAGTAAATCTTGATTGTTATAACATGACTTTTGAGCGCTTGGATGAAGAATGGAATTTAAAAGTTGTGAAAGGAATTCCAAAGGTGATTTATGTTAGGAATATTTCAGCCATGCAGCTAAAGAAGTTATGTAGGAAAGTTTGCAGAGTGTATGCAACCCATGTGTTGGAGGAAGTAGAGAATGAAACTCCTAGGTTGGAGGAATTTCTTGTGTTACATGAATTCAAGGATGTTTTTCCCGATGAAATTCCAAGGCTTCCTCAAAAGAGTGACATTGATTTCACAATTGAAATTTTTCCAGGAGCAACACCAGTGTCCAATACACCCTACATGATGAGTACACAAAAAATTCTAGAGCTGAAGATGTAGCTACAAGATCTATTTGAGAAGAAGTACATCAGACCAAGTGTGTCTCCTTGGGGAGCACTAGTTCTGTTTGTGAAGAATAAAGATGGTACACTTAGGTTGTGTATTGATTATAGATAGTTGAACAAGGTCATTTTGAAGAATAAATACCCTTTGCCTAGGATTGATGACCTCTTTGATCAAATGAGAGGAGAAATGGTATTTTCCAAGATTGACTTAAGGTCTGATTACCATCAGGTAAGAATCAAGGATGAAGATATTCATAAGATAGCCTTTAGAACAAGGTATGGACATTATGAGTTTGTAGTGGTGCCATTTGGTCTCACAAATACACCGACTATGTTTATGTGCCTTATGAATAATGTCTTCAGCAGGTATTTGGATAAGTTTATTCTTTTTTTGCTTAATGACATTCTTAATTAGTCTAAGAATGAGGAAGAGCATGAAGAACATATGAGATTGATATTGCAATTTCTCGGGGAGCATAAGATGTATGCAAAGTTGAGAAAATGTGACTTCTATAAATATAGGATTCATTATTTGGGTCACATTATCTCAAGTGAGGGTATGTCTATAGAACCAGAGAAGATTGAGGCCATTATGAATTGGCCTACTCCAAGAAATGTGACAGATGTAAGATATTTTATGGGACTTGCAAGATACTACAGAAGGTTCATCGAAGGATTTTCTAAGGTTTCACATCCTATTACTTCCCTGCAAAGGAAGAGGATCAAGTTTGAATGGAAACCTAGATGTGAGGAGAGCTTCCAACAGTTGAAGAGTCTTCTTACAAGTGCGCCAGCTCTAAAAATTGCAAACCCAGAGAAATATTTTGTGGTGTTTATTGATGCATGTGGTCAAGGACTTGGAGGAGTTCTTATGCAAGACAACCACATGGTATGTTATGAGTCAAGGAAGTTGAAGGATCATGAGAAGAACTACACCAACCATGATTTAGAACTTTCAGCCATAGTACATGCTCTCAATATGTGGAGACATTACTTAATGGGAAGAAAATTTGAGTTAAGAACATACCACTGTGGACTGAAGTATTTGTTTGATCAACCAACTCTAAATGCTAGAAAAGATAGATGGATGGAGTTTTTATGTGAGTTTGATTTTGAAATAAAACAAATAAAAGGAAAAGAAAACAAAGTGGTTGATGCACTCAATAGGAAGGTGCATGAAATGAACTTGGCATCTATTAGCATTTGCCGATCATATTTGAAACAATAGATCGTTAACCATGCTGCTGAAGATGAAGTGTATGTGCAGGTAAAAGACACATTGCAGCAACAAAGTATTGATAAGAGGTATGAGGGATATAAATTGGAAGAATATGGACTTCTTACTTATAAGAACAAAATTTATATTCCAAGTGTAGCATACTTGAGGAGACTTGTTATGGATGAGATACATCAAGCTCCATATTCTGGTCATCCAGGATATCAGAAGACAATTGCTACAACCAGAAAGCAGTATTTTTGGCCAGGAATGAAGAAGGATAATGCTGAGTATATTTCAAAGTGCATGAAATATCAGCAGGTAAAGGTTGAGCATCAACACCCAACAAGTTTGTTGCATCCTTTGCCAGTTCCAGAATGGAAATGGGAAGTGATTTCCATGGACTTTATTACAGGATTGCCAATGAATTGGAGGAAACATGATTCCATCATGGTTGTGGTGGACAAGTTGAAAAAGGAAAAACATTTTATACCAGTCAAGTCCACACATAAGACAGATGATATTACAAAAATATTCATGAAGGATATTTTTAGATTGCATGGATTTCCTAAGGAAATAGTCTATGATTGGGATCCTAAGTTCACTTCCAACTTTTGGAAGGGTTTGTTTGCAGATTTGGGGACAAAGATGAAATTCAACACTTCCTACCATCCTCAGAGTGATGGTTAGATAGAGAGACTGAATCAAGTGCTTGAAGACATGCTTCACATGTATGTGATGGAAAAACCATCCAAGTGGGAGGATTATCTACACTTGGTGGAGTTTGCTTATAATAATGGGCAGAAAGAATCCTTGGAGATGAGTCCTTATGAATTTTTGTAAGGTAGAAGGTGTAGGACACCTGTGACATGGGATAATCCAGTGAACAAGAATGTGCTTGGTCCAAAATTTATCAAGGAGATGGAGTAAGAGGTTGAAAATATTAGGCAGAAATTGAAGGTAGCCTAGGACAGACATAAAAGCTATGCAGATAATCATAGGGTTGATAGATATTTTAGTGCTGGGGATCATGTTTACCTCATAGTGAGGGAAAATAAGAGTCTTTGAATCTCAAAAGTTGTTCCAAGCTGTCACCTAGATATTGTGGGTCATTTGAAGTGCTTGAAAGAATAGAGCCAGTTGCATATAGACTTGCATTTCCTGCTAGCACTAGAGCTCATAATGTTTTTCATGTTTCTTTACTTAAGAAATATGTACATTGCCCTAACCATGTGATTGATTGGGATGTGATTTAGGTGGAACCTGAGGGATAGTTCCAAACCAAGCCATTGCACATCCTCGACAGGAATGTCACCATGCTCCAAAATCGAGCCATAGGATAGGTAAAAATGCAATGGAAGCACTATGGTCCTAAGGAGGCTACTTGGGAGCTGGAGGATGCCATGCAATTGGCACATCCATTTTTGTCCAATTTTGCAGAGCACTAAGGTGGTGCCAGTGTAGCATTTTTGTTCAATTGTAAAGCACTAAGGATAGTGTTGTTGTAAGGGGGAGGGGAATGTAATACCCCGGTTTTGACCCCTTGGTATTGAATTTTACATGATGTATATATTGCATTGAGATCATGAGATGGAAACCAAGGAAAAGACCCTGTCATTGATCTGGTGTTTTGTATAGGTGATCAAGGTTGATACCTATGGTGACAGTACTAAGTCAATCACAGTGTATATATTTTGATATATCATGTAATTATGAAAATTAATAAAATACCACTGCTAGCTATGGGACTGAAAACGTTAAAGATATGGGGGCTTGATTCCACAGGGGATATGGTGGGGAGTTATTCAAACCCCTTAAGCTAATAGGGTGTGACCAGATGTCAATGGGGAAACCCATGAACCCTAGGGCATTTTTTTTCTCTATCCTCAATCATAAATTCCTTCCATAAGTTGGTTGAGGAAGTTAATGCCTTGGGCAGAGTGAGGCATGGCAGTCTGATTTCTTGTCTGAGCAAGCTTGCAGGTTTGCAGGATGGGAAGCCGTGTTCTTGCTTCTACAGTAAATAATCACGTGGTGCATGCCCAATGCGTCCTTTCTCCTAGACGTGCAGATGGATTTGGGGTTGGGGAAGCGTCATGGTTCTTCATTGTGATTATTCCATTATGTTTATGCACATTGTGTGTTCACCCTACTTGCAAAACCATGTTTTTTTTGTTTGTTCACCTGTTGTTTACCCTCCACAACCATGCAGGTATTGGGGTGGTCTCATTGTTTTGCTGAGTTAATCAAACCCTATTTTTGTTGTTTTGTGCACCTTGGTTTGGATCTGAACAGTATGCAAGACTCAGGAGTGGAAGATACATGGAATGTGCTTGATAAACCTAGGGTGGAACCTCACAATAAGATAAGAGTGGCTGGTAAATATTCTCTGCACATCTTGAAGAGCACTAGAAGGGAAGGTGTAGTCCGAGGGACTATGGAGAAGAGAAGGGGACACTTCCTTGTGTTGGGTGTCTAGGAAACATGGATTCTGGGCCAAATAGATCTTGTGAAGGTGTCCTTAGCTCCATGGATGATCTCCCTATATTAGCATTTCTTCCTCTCCACTGCCTTAGCTGCTTGATAAACCCATATCTTGGATTGGCTGTGTCTTGTGTTATTTGGACTTGTGACTAATTATTTTCTAGACAAATTGATAAACCCAACTTGAATGATGGCTTGGATGGTAGCTTGATAAACCCATCTATTCACTTGGATGGTCCTTAAATTGATTACTGGCTTGACTGTGAACATTCTGAAAAACCCAACAATGTTTGGATTGTATGCATGTAGCCTGATAAACCCAACTTAGCGTTGGCTTGGTTGGACAGTATGATAAACCCAACTGAGTGTTATCTTGACTGTGTGTTTGGTATGGCTGTGTGGAAGTCTATGGTTCCCTAGTTCCTTGCGGAATTCATGCCCATATTGGGGGTGGCAGTTGTGTTGAGAGATTGATCAACACAACTGGCCTATGGTTGGGTGGAACATTCTAGTGACATAGCTTGTTGCGGGTAGCTTAATCATCAATATAAGTATCTATGTTATGCTTGTTTTTTCCATGTATTTTCTCATGAGTTATTATAATCATGTTGAATGTTTTCTGATGGCTAAGTAGAATTTTACCTCTATTATGTTTTCTTGCATTTTATCTTTGTACATGCCTTGTGTTTTTATGATGCATTGCCTAAGTTCTTGGAGGCTAGAATCCTGTTACAGGGCCAAAAATGTAGCTAAGGTAAGAATTGTTGAGTTTCCACCCTTTGGAATCCTCCTGCAGAAGGAGAAAGGTAGAAACTAGGAGAAAAGATAAGGCATAAAGTGGGTTTTTTGCACCCTAGGATCCTCTTACAGAAGGAGGGAGGTGGAAATTCAAAAAAATTTCTATGGAAAAAGATAAATTTCTGGGTTCCGAAGTCTGAGGTCAGAAATTGGAAGTCAGAAGTGCAGGAAAAGGTTAAGGTCATTCGTCAAATTTTTCAATTTTCGAGTTCTGAAGTGTTTAAGTCAGAAGTGCAGGAAAAGGTAAGGTCATTCGTCAACTTTTCTAATTTCCAAGTTTTGAAGTGCGGAAGTCAGAAAGCAAGAGTCTGAAGTGCGGGAAAGGTTAAGTTCAAGAGTTGTCTTCCTGACTTCCGAGTTTCACAGTGGAAAGCGGAATTCGAAAGGCGAAAAGGATATAAAGGATTCTGTCGTTCGTTATGTTTTCGATTTTCAAGTTTCAATGTGCGAAAGGTGGAAAGCGGAAGGGTGGAAGGTGGAAGGAGAAAGTGCTATTAATTGTTCCATCACACATTAAGTTTCGATTTCTAAGTTCTGAAGTGCGGAAGGAAGAAAGTGGAAGTGTGGAAGGTGGAAGGCAGAAGATTCATTAATTGTTCCATCACACATTAAGTTCTAATTTCTGAGTTTCGAAGTGTGGAAGGAGGAAAGAGGAAGTGCGGAAGGCAGAAGATGGAAGGCCATTGAATGTCCATTGCACATTAAGTTTTTATTTTTGAGATCTGAAGTCCGGAAGGAGGAAAGAAGAAGGACGTTGAATGACCATCGCATATTAATTTCTGATTTCTGAGTTTCAAAGTGCGGAGGCAGAAGGGCCGTTAAATGTTCCATCGCACTTTGATTTTCTGATTTTTTTATTTTCGAGGTTGGAAAGCAGAAAGAGGAAGTGCGAGAGGTAGAAGGTGGAATATTGACAATTCACTTCATCGAGACATTGATTTATGACTTTCAAGGTCGGAAGGGCAGAAGTTGGAAGGTGGAAGGCGAAGTGTGGAAATAACAGGTCAAGTACAGAAATGATCATTTTGGTCATAGACTGGATCTGTCTAGGGTGGAATGACTATTATAGTGGTTTCTAAGCCTAAGAATGAAGGTTGAAGTGTGTATTAACATCCATACCCTATGTTTCGAAGAAGAACAAAGGTTCTTGAAGTAAAATTTTTAAATTATCTGCATTATTGGGTATGGGGAAGTTACATAGGCGATGAAATGATCATAAATTTCACATCAAAAAGTTGGATCAAAAGAAAAAAACATATGATTGTGGCATAACTGTAGTTTCTAAAGTCACTAATGTTTCCTCTATAAGTGACAAGCATCCAAAAGTATCTAAAAATAGGTACTATGGTTATTAGGAAGATATAAGTGAGTGTGACTTTAATTCCTTTAAAATAGTTTTTTTGAGGTCAAATGGTAGAGGCTATGAATGAATGAACGTGATCCTGAAAGAAAGGTTATTGAACATGCCAATGGATTTACCATGGTTAATACAAGGGCACTTGAATTGGGTACAGAGCCTTATGTTCTTCCAAGTCAATGTGAGCAGGTCTTTTACTTAGAGGTGCTAGGTAAAGCAGGTTGGTCATACATTATTAGATATGATCCAACAGGAAGGCTAGTCAAGTAAAATGCACTAGAGGAATAAGAAAACTAATGTTCAAGAAGAAGGTGATACATATCTGGAGCAGTTGGATTCTTATGTAGATGTGTTAGATGAAGAATCTGATCAAGAGGATGATCATCCAAATGATGTAGCAGACAATGACGTAGACAGTGATGATATTGATAATGATATTATAACTAAAAATGACATTGATGATGATGCTGATATGAGGGATCCTTTCAACTATAGTGATTCTGAACCAGATGATGATACATATGTTAAGTCAGATGAATAAGAATATCAATGACATTGTAGGAGGTATGTGCATGATGGGCCATATGATGATTATTCCAAGTAGTTGTTTACACAACATATCATTTGTCGTATTTGTTGAACATTATCATATATTTTTTTCATATACACATAGATATTATTTATATATCTAAAATGGTTGTAATAATTATGTATTGTATATGTTCGAATCATTTATGTAAGTACCAAGTTAAAGATATGAATATAATATTTATGTATTGTATATTTTCATTGTTACCATCATCATCATCACTATCATGATTATCCTCATCCTCCTTAACCTCCTCCTCCTCCTCCTCCTCCTCATCATCAACACGTACATTCTCATTCGAATAATCAAAATCATCATCATATTCATATTTATGATCATCAATGGCATCATCATAATCATCATCATGTGCATCCTCCTCCTCATAATCATCATCATGTGCATCCTCCTCCTCATAATCATTAGCATCATCGTCATCATCATTATTATCATCATCACCATCACCATCACCATCACCATCATCATTAGCACCATCATCACCAACATCATCACCGTCATCATCACCATCATCCTCCTCCTCATCATTGACATCAACATCATCATCATCATCATCATCATCATCATCATCTTCATTGTTATCATCAGTATCATCATCAACATCACCATTAGCATCATTGTCGCCATCATCCTCATCATCGTCATCATCATCAAAATCGCCATCATCATCATCATATTCATTGTTATCATCAGTATCATCATCAACATCATCATTATCATTATCATCATCATCATCGTCATCATCATCCACCTCCTCCTCATCATCATCAATTTTATAATCATCATCATCATCATCGTCATCATCATAGTCAGCATCATCATCATCGCCATGATCATGATCATTGTCATCACCATCACCACCATCATCATCATCATCACCATCATCGTCACTGTCATCATCACCATCATCCTCATCATCATCATCGACATCATCCTCATCCTCATCATCATCAATTTTATAATCATCATCATCATCAATGTTATCATCATCATCATCATAGTCATCATCGTCGTCATCATAGTCATCATCGTCATTATCATCATCATCATCTTCATTGTTATCATCAGTATCATCATCAACATCATCATTAGTAGCATCATCATCATCATCTCATCCTCCTCCTT
This sequence comes from Pseudotsuga menziesii, assembly GCA_001517045.1. Taxonomy (NCBI): domain Eukaryota; kingdom Viridiplantae; phylum Streptophyta; class Pinopsida; order Pinales; family Pinaceae; genus Pseudotsuga; species Pseudotsuga menziesii. The sequence continues at coordinate 536,479 of LPNX011082347.1, read as the reverse complement.
TTCATCATTAACATCATCATAATCATCATCATTTCCATCATCATCACCATCATCATCATCATCACCATCATCATCACCGTCATCATCACTATCATCCTCATCCTCATCCTTATCCTCATCCTCATCCTCCTCATCATCACCATCATAATAATAGTCATAGTTGTCGTCATCATCATCATCATCGTCATCATAATATTCATTGTTATCATCAATATCATCAGCAACATCATCATTACCATCATCATCATCGTCATCCTCATCATTGTCATCATCATCACCATCGACATCATCATCATCATCATCTTCATCCTCCTCCTCATCATCATTAACATCATCATCATCCTCATCATCTCCATCATCATCACCATCACCACCATCATCGACACAATCATCATCACTGCCATCATCACCATCATCCTCATCATCAATGTTATAATCATCATCATCTTCATTGTTATCATCAGTATCTTCAACAACATCATGATTATCATCATCGTCATCATCATCGTCATCATTGTCATCATCATCGTCATCATCATCATCATCATCATCGCCATCATCATCATCATCTTCATCCTCATCATCATCATCATTAGAATCATCATCATCATCATCATCATTGCCACCATCATCATCACCATCATCATCATCATCATCATCATCATCACCATCATCATCACTATCATCATCACCATCATCATCATCATCATCGACATCATCATCATCATCAATTCTATAATCATCATAATAATCATCATCATCATCATATCCATTGTTATCATCAGTATCATCATCAACATCATCATGAGCATCATTGTCATCATTATCCTCATCATTGCCATCATCATCAGCATCGCCATCATCATCATCATCATCATCATCACCATCATCGTCATCATCATCATCGATGTCATCATCATCATCATCATCATCACCATAACCATCATCATCATCGTCATCACCACCATCATCCTCATAGTCATCATCATCAACATCATCCTCCTCCTCATCCTCATCATCATCCTCATCATCATCAATGTTATCATCATCATCATCATCATCATCATAGTCATCATCATCTCCATCATCATCATCTTCATTTTTATCATTAGTATCATCATCAACATCATCGTTAGCATCATCGTCATCATCATCCTCATCGTCGTCATCATCATCATCATCATCATCTTCATTGTTATCATCATTAACATCATTTTCAGCATCCTCCTCCTCCTCCTCCTCGTGATCATCATCATGATCATGTTCATTGTTACCATCATCATCATCATCATCACCATCACCATCCTCATCCTCATCAACAACATAATCATTGTAACCATCATCATCATCATTACTTCATCTGCATATTGAGTGGTGAATGGGGCCAATGTTGAAATTTATTTGAATTGAACTTGTATGAGTTGGAATTTGACATGGTTATAATCATCATCATCGTCATCAATGTTATCATCAGCATCAGCATCATCATCCTCATCAACAACATCATCATCATCATCACCATCATCATCTTCATCCTCATAATCCTCATCCTCATCCTCATCCTCCTCCTCCTCATCATCATCGTGATCATCTTCATTATTATCATTATATCAGCATCACTATAGTCATGATCATCATCAACATTATCATAATCACTGTTGAGTCCAATTTTGGTCCCTTTTTAACCACCTTTAATCACCTTTCTTCCCTTGTTTTACACTGCTTAGCATGCCAATCAGACTGACTTTCTTCACTTTATTCCCTAAATTGTCAAGGTAAGACTGATTATTGTTTTACCTTATTAATGCTTATTCTTGTGACAATTAAGGCTATTTATCTCTCGAAATTGTGCTAATATGTGTGATGTATGAAGATAATGTGAGATGAGCAGAATGCAGGGGGATGAAGCTGAACAAGTCTAGGGACGAGGGATGGTCGTGACACAAAAGGGATCCTCAACCTGTCCATCATCGATTGAGGCACGTGATATTCCAGACAAGAGCCGGTCAGAGTAGCCGTAACAGAATGTGCTATGATCGAGGGATCTTCAGTATATCTGCTCGAATATTATGGCGATCTGAGAAGATCGCTACTTCTGGGCCAGTCAACAGTCTTCTTGCATTTTCTATAATTGTATCATGCCACGTCTTGTAACAACGGTGTTATTCAGGGTGCCTGAAGATCAGAGATCTTCATGGCTGCCCTTTGTAATAGGATGGGATGTTATCACTTGTAGGTATAAATGCAGAAAGATGTCTCGACCCAGGGGGGTTGGAAGATAGTTTATTCATTTGGTGTATTGACAGCGGGAGCAATCTGTAATAATTCTTCCTTTTAATACAAAGAGTTACTGCTAGTTTAAGGGAGCTGTACATTGTTCATCCAGCGTCTCTGTGTGAAGGATGGGCCTGCCTTCCGCAGAGATTGCTGAGTTAAGGTAGTATCTTTTAATTTTTGGTTGTGTGATGTTTCGTTAATCATATTTTCTGTGTGCGCAGCAGTAGTGTGTGTGATTTACAGCATTGCATTTTCCTAAGATCAATAACTGTAACAGCGTAACAGTCGGCTGAGTAGATAATCTTTATGCAATTTATTCAATAGCTGTACACAGCTCTGTTCATCTCATGGTTTCAGGTTGACATCCCACGAACCCTGTGTAATTCTTTGATTGTTATAATTGTTGATCTTTATTCATGCAATTCAATTCTTAGAATAGCTGAGCTTGATCTGTCGCAATTGAATTTCTAGATTACAATTAATTTATGATTACAAGTTCCAAGTGTGATTAGATCAATAGGTAATTCATTTATCTTGAGTTATGAATAGGATTTCCTTTCTGTCAGTAATTGTTGTTGAATCTGATTTCATTTCTCGTTGATGCATAGAAGGACAAGGTTGAATTGGTAGAGTTGGAAGATTGGTGGGATTACACAAAGTTGAGGGATGAACATAGTTGTTTAAGAATAGTATTCACTACAATGATTTGGTGTTTAGCATATATTGTGCACTTACCCTTTGAAACAAAAGACTTCCTCGGGTTGACAATGAATTTCGTAAACTCTGTGTGTTGATAATAACTTATCTGCATTTAGGGTGCTCGACAATCACCATCATCATCTTCATCCTCATCAGCATCATCGTCCTCCTCCTCCTACTCCCCATCATCATCCTAATCATCATCATTGTTATAATCATCATCCTCATCCTCATTATCATCAATGTTATAATCATCATCATCAATGTTATCATCATCATCATCATCATCATGTTCATCCTCATTAGAATAATCACAATCATCATCATCTTTATGATAATCAATGGTATCATAATCATCATCATCTTCATCCTCATCCTCATTATCATTAACATCATCATCATCATCATAATCATCATCATTTCCATCATCATCATCATCATCATCATCGTCGTCGTCACCATCATCCTCATCATCATCATCGACATCACAATCAACGTCATCCTCAACCTCATCATCATCAATGTTATAATCATCATTGCCATCAATGTTGTCATCATCATCCTCATCATGATGTTCATCCTCCTCATCATCATCATGTTCATTTAAAGTAGAATTATCGCAATCATCAACATCTTCATCTCTATGATCATCAATGATATCATAATCATCATCATCATCATCAATGAAATCATCATAATCATCGTCATCTTCATCCTCATTGTCACTATGGCTAGCATCGTCATCATCATCATCATCGTCACTATGGCTAGAATCATCATCATCATAATCACCATCATCATCACCATCATCATCATCACCATCATTATCATCATCATCATCACCATCATCATCACTATCATCCTCAAAATCATGATCGACATCTTCATCCTCATCCTCATCATTATAATCATCCTCCTCTTTATCCTCATCGCCATCATCATTAGCATCATCATAATCATCATCGCCATCATCATCACTATCATCATCGTCATCATCAACATCTTCATCACCATCATCATCATCATCATCATCGGCATCGCCATCATACTCATCATCATCATCTTCAATCATGATGCTCATCATCATCATCATCGTTGTCATCATCATCCTCATCATCATCATGTTCATCATCATTAGAATAATCACAATCATCAACATCTTCATCTTTATGATCATCAATGGTATGATCATCATCATCATCATCACCATCATCATCGCCACCGTCCTCATCCTCATCATAAATATCATCACCATCTTCATCCACATCGTCATCATCATCACCATCATCATTGTCATCATCACCGTCTTCATTGCCATCATCCTCATCATCATCATGGACACCGCCATCCTCCTCCTCATCATGATGTTCATCCTCATCATCATCATTATCATGATCAATGCTATCATCATCATCCCCATGATGTTAATCCTCATTAGAATAATCGCAATCATCATAATCTTCATCTTTATGATCATCAATGGTATCATAATAATCATCATCATCAATGGTATCATCATAGTCATCTTCATCCTCATTGTCATCATCGATAGCATCATCATCTTCATAACCATCATCATCGCCATCATCATCGTCATCATCATCATCATTCAACATCATCATCTTTTCCATCAACGCCATCGTCATCATCATCATCGGCATCAACATCGATATCATCTTTGTCGATACTAGATGATATATAACAAAAACATAAAACATAATAATAATAAAATACTAGAGGATATAAAAAAAATATAAAACATAAAACAATTAAAAAATCAAAACATAATACATGTTAGGATTATAATCCTCCCTTGTCCAATTTGGTCAATTATGTCTAAATCAGGAGTATGTCTAAATCTGGAGTCATTTCAGTCTATTTTTAGTCACTAGCACCATTAGGTCCACTTGGTCTGATTGGGGCACATGTACCAGCTACTAACATGTGGGGAACACTAATTGAGGCAAACTTCCACTAATTGCAGTTGCATGCATCAGTTTAGGAGCCTCCTAAATCAATCCCTACAAATTAGGAGCCACTGGGAGTGTCGATACCAACCTCCATTAGTTGAGCTCAGTTAGGAGTCAGTTACATTCAGTTCTAGTCCCTTACATTTAGTTTTACTAAGTTAGCACTAGGATTGCATGGCTGCATGCAAGTGAGGCGCATTTACTCACCTACCTCGGTCAGTTAGACTAGTTAACACTGAATTAGACACTTGAGTTTGGATTTTGAACTCCGATGAACTCCGATAATGATTTAAAGAAGGTCAGTTAACCATTCAGTCAAGTAGAGTCCAATCAATTCGAATTTCCTCACATGGATTCGAATTGCATGAGGCTATTTATCCATTGTACTTCATTGTAATTAATTATCCAATTACTTTTGATTAATGAAAGCATTCACAACTGCAAGCCATTTTTTTCACTGTCTCATTCTTCAATTCTTAAGTAAAATTGTATGATCTATTCTGTGAGTTGTGTGTTGATCCATAGATCTATGTGCTCAATTTAATATGGTATTAGAGCCTCGGCAGGACAAGGCACTTCTGCATTATGCAAATATCCTACTGGATCAATTTTTTTTGAGGAAAAGTGCTCCTTCCAGCATTGCACCAAAAGCCGAAGGTTTACCACTTAATACCCCAAGTAAAGGAATTGTTGATCAAGCTTGCTTGATCAACTATGTTGGGTGTGATGAAAACTTGAAATGTGTAGGTTGTACGACCTTACTTTGTCTTTTTGTGTAATTACAGGTACGACTTTGAATGGATTCATCAGTTCCTCTTCTCACCCCATTCACAAGCTATTCAGAATGGAAGATGAAGATGATTGCATCTCTGAAGAGACAAGATCTCTATGAGGTGTGTATTGGACTTGGTGAAGAGTCTTATGAGAGGGAGAATGATTGGCTGAATGAATGTGATGCAGCTTTTGTAACAATAGGTATGGCCCTTTCTCCTAGCTTGCGCTACCTCATTAAATCTGTTGAATACCCAAAGGATCTCTAGACAAAATTGGATAGAACCTTTGGAAAGATTAATGAGGATAATAATAGAACTTTGGAGAGCACATACAACACCATAATAGTTCTTGATCGAAAATTCTCAGCCTCTACTCTCTCTAATGAAGTTGTTTAAGATGAAGAAGAAGTAGAATCTTCTACATAGTCAATTTGAATTGAAGAAAGTCTCCTTGCAGTGACTCCTTCTCTTGATGCTCTGGAAGTTTATGAGATCTCTAATATCTCATCTCCTCATAAGGATGATACAGAAGAAGACATTCGAATGTCTGATATTGAAGAAAAACACTGCTGCACTTCTATGCAAACATTCTCCAGTAATTCTCCTTTGAATAATGTGCAGAATTTGCCACTGATTACTTCCGAAAGTGAAGAGGAATTTGATTTCTCTCCCTCTAATGTTTCTTCTGGTGCAAAAATATGTAATACCTTGGATATTTTGGAAAAAATATCAGATTATAAGAGTGATCCATTCATTCTCCTTGATCTATATCTTCCAGCAAATTCCTACAGGATTGCATGCACCAATATTCCGAATTTTGAAGAAGAAAAAAGCTGTGCATCTACCGTCTCGGTGGACCATACTTTTGGATCTGATATGATATTATTTGGATCTGATCTGATATTACTTGGTTCAATATTTAAGGTTCATGAGATTTCAGTACTACTTGTAGCTGTTCTCATCAATTTTGGTGTGAAGAAACAAGTACCGCAAGTCTCCTTCAAAATTGCTGCTGGGGATTCGATTTCATTTTGCACCTTTGCATCTGATATGAAATTATTTGGATCTGATATGATATTATTTAGATCTGATCTGATATTATTTTGTTCAAATTTTATATTCCAAGAGCTTTCAGTCATGCCTGTAGCTTCTCTCACCAATTTCGGTGTGAAAAATCAAGTACCGCAAGTCTTCTTCAAATTTGCTACTGGGGATTTGGTCTTAGTTTCCTCTTATGAGGTTTCTGGTATTTTATTTTGTGAATAATTATTTATTTCTGAAGCTATATCAGATTATGGAGCTCAAGAATTCTCTCTCCATAGTCCTAGGGATTCTCTACCTTTGGTCACATGCTCATCTCCTCACAGAACTAGTAAAGATGAAGACATTTTGCATCCTCTTGGACACTTGCTCCTAACAATTGGGGCTGATTTTACCACTCATGGTTTTCTGTTCAAGGCTGCAACATATCAGTTTCTTTAGTGTTCCTCACATGGTTCAAATCCTCAAGCACCTTTTCTCTCTGATCAGTTGATTTCAGTTGCTCTACATGGGTCCAGTTTTCATCCAGCGGCTGTCTATATTTCTGATTTGGTTAATCATATTATTATTCTTCCAAAGAGGAAGATTCATCCTGACATAATGATGGATAAGTTCACATGCTAGGCCCCAGGATACCTGTGCACATAAGAACCATATTGATCATGATTTGACCTACTTAGTATGAGGAGGGTTTTTTTCCCATGTGGTTTTTTCCCAACTCCTTGTATTAAGCAATTACTTTGATTTATCTGTAATGGGTGATCTATGGTCTTAGTTACCAGGGCCCACAATTTTCCAAGTTATAATTCAAGGGGGGTGTTAGGATTATAATCCTCCCTTGTCCAATTTCGTAAATTATGTCTAAATCAGGAGTCCTTTAAGTCTATTTTTAGTCACTAGCACCATTGGGTCCACTTGGCCTAATTGGGGCACATGTACCAGTTACTAAAGTGTGGGTAACACTAATTGAATCCAACTGCCACTGATTTTAGTTGCATGCATTATTTTAGGAGCCTCCTAGATCAATCCCTACATATTAGGAGCCACTGGGAGTGCCAATACCAACCTCCATCAGTTGAGTTCGGTTGGTGACTAGTCAAGTTCAGTTAGGAGTTAGTTACATTCAGTTCTAGTCCCTTACATTCATTTCTACTCAGTTAGCGCTGGGATTGCATGGTTGCATGCAGGTGAGGTGCTTTTACTCACCTACCTCAGTTAGTTAGAATAGTTAACACTGAATTAGACACTTGAGTTTGGATTTTGAACTCCTATGAACTCCAATCATGATTTAGACAAGGTCATTTAACCATTCAGTCAAGTAGAGTCCAATCAATTCGAATTTCCTCACATGGATTTGAATTGCATGAGGCTATTTAGCCATTGTACTTCATTGTAATTAATTATCCAATTACTTTTTATTAATGAAAGAATTCACAGCTGCAAGCCATTTTTTGCACTGTTTCATTCTTCAATTCCTGAGTAGACTTGTGTGATCTATTCTGTGAGTTGTGTGTTGATCCATAGATATTTGTGCTCAATTTAATAATACAAAATAAAAAACATAAAACAATTAAAAAACAAAACATAGCACAAATAGAAAGAAAACCATAAAACATAAAACAAATGAAAAAAAAACATAAACCATTAACTTGGTTCCCATAATCAACAAAACAACACAAATCAAACCCTACGCTCACCCACAATCCCTCGGCTCTACAGAGGAGACCATGATTGATTCCCACAATAGACAAAGGATATTAGTTTGAAAAGGATACCCTTGTGCATAGAGGAGACAATGGAGATGCACAAAGACCCATAATCCCCAAGCGCATAGGAGGTAGAGGAGTTATGCATATATGTCTTTGGTAAGTTCAGTGCCTAACAAAATTCCAACTACTTTATGTTAATCCATTAACTTGATTTCTAGCATAATATATAATGATTTGTGTGTATGAGAGTTGCTCCTATATTCCCTCCATAAATTGCAATCAGGGTTTTATTGATAGTTTCACTTTTCCAACATTTATTACACCTTATCGAGTTTTACCTATATCAGCTATTAATGGAATGTAAATTATGTCATATCACCAACCTTACCTGTCATGATGTACATCAATTATCCAAATTCCAACTAAGATCTCTTTAACTCGAACAATTTATTACGATCACTGATACAGAGGAAAAATAAAACTTGAGAATTGTTCCACATGAATCCATGCAGAGGGATGAGTGTATCTATTTTCCATCTTAATTAGCCCCTGGTCTACCTTTCTAGCTTTCCCTAGCCCTCTTGTTCTCCCTAGTTTCACCCTCGAATTTTCCCTTGAGGCATCCCTTTGGATGTCCAATAACTTGCGTCTATTGCTGCTATAGAAATAGCCTTTACCCTTCCCCCGAGCTGTTGTGGAAACTTGCTTCTATGTTGGAGACATTTACCATCATACACACTCTTCAGTCAAATTGGCCTAGTTAAACCACTATCCTAAGTTTAATTGACATCAAGGAGCATTAATTACCATCATCCCAGTCACTCCCACGCCTACCTACAGTCAAGGAGGCTAACTTAGCCTTTCCTACAGTCAAA
>LPNX011082347.1:389828-522350 GCA_001517045.1 Pseudotsuga menziesii | reverse complement strand
GAGTCATGCAGTACTAGCACTTGATGGTTGGTTGCTATGACATGTGTTTGATCTCCTTCAGTTGAGATTAAGTCATTTATTGCACTCCAACATCAGTTAGGGATGGTGAGTCAATTAAGGTTTTTTGTCAAGTGGTTAACTGAGTGGTATTGCATGACAAAGAGTCAGTTAAGCTAGACTCATGCATGGGAATTCGAATTGTCCCTTAGTTATTCGAATTCTTCATTGAGTTAAGCTATGGCTCATGCATGGGAATTGTAATCCTTTATTGTTTATATAATATACAGAGAGGAAACCTATTTGGTTCCTGAAAATTTCCAATTCATGAGTAATTGTTAATAATTCTTTGATGAGATTGAATCTTAGTTCCTAGATCATGTGCAAGAATTAATATTCTACCCCCTCAGTCACCCTATAGGCTATTAGTAGGCTTTCCCTTCCTCTTCAACACTACATCGTTGGGACTCTTCCCTGTTAGTTTTTCTTTAGATCTGATTAGTTCATCTAGGATCTTTATATGAAAGAATAACAAGTACAACAAATTGCATCAGATATAAAAGATACACGAGACACAAATATTTTCAGTGGGGAAACTATAAAGGAGAAAACCTTTCAAACTTATACAGAATAGTAATATGATCGAAAGAAGTAATAAGAAGTATTCAGTATCTATCTATCTCTCCTCCCTTTTTTTCTCTCTCTTTCATGTGACTTGAGAGTGTGAGGTGTATATAAATGAGGGAGAGCGCCTCCCTATTTATACCCTTTCAAGTCACTGAACAAACCTAATACTGGGGACCACATGTCTTTCCTAACAGGGCCGACTTCTCCCAGAGAGGCTCCAAATACACATTACATGATGTTACCATAAGGACTATTTCCCTAACTTACAACAAAGGTTGTAACTCAAGGTCTAGACACAATTAAGACATCCTGCAATGGGGTAAACACATCCCCAATGGGGGTACAACAACATACAATAATAATACACATTAGAATATCTTCTGAAGTTACAAATACATCAACACTCCCTCTTAACTAGGAAGGTATTCTCTCTCTTCATAGTCATCAACACATCTGGTCAAGTATTCATTGCAGATTCATCATCATAGATGCCGCCATAATCATATTATTAGTTTTATCATTGTACTATATTATTTGTTACCAACAGTTTCTACATATCCAACCCTTTTTCATGCTAGATGTAGGCCTAGTCCTCAGCTAGGTCTTCATCACATATCGAGCAATTCGTCACATAGGAACTATCCACGATCTTATTTACATTGCCACAACAATAACCTGCATCTTATACCTTCTTCTCGTCATATACAAATCATCTCTTTTTCCTTGCACAAATCAAGACAAAGAATAAAGCTTTAGATGCAGACAACCTGGGTTCTTTCACCACAGTAGTAAGCCAGGACAGTTTTCGTGTCATTAAGACAACCTACAGCTTCTACTATGTGAGAATCACCTAGGAGAACACTTAGTTAATTACATCTCTACACGGTCAACCTGCATTCTATCAGTAGAACTGCCTATGTGCACCTCTCATTATTCATGAACTTATCATCTCAACATGGGAACACACACACACACAAACACATATATGTAAGGACACATTACAACCGAACAACCTGCTACATCAAGACCTTTTACATTCTTTGGTCAACCTCAAGGACTTATTACTTCTGAACATCCTGCATCCAAGATCTTTTATGTTCAGAAAACCTTTGGGGCATTGGAGTCGTTATCCAACCCACACATCATTATTTGGCTTATTTGGCATAATTTACCACTTATCCTAAGTTCTTGACTCAAATATGTGACTACATCATCAACTGGAACATCCTCCTTCAATCAAGGATCCTAACTGGCTCTTCTCCTTCAATCGGGGAGGCTTACTGAGTCTCCTCCTTCAATATAGGAGCAAATCCGGGTTGATCTGCATGATGTAAGCACCCCAAATAAATTAACTGATGTTTGTTTCACCTACTTTTAGTTAAATTGGAGCTACAAAGGTGCCTTCCTCATCAATTAGCCTATTTTTGGTTAATTTCAGTTAATTGGAATGATTAAAGGCGTTTCCACCTACTTTTCGTGACATAGTTCAGTGCAGTTCAATTGATCTCACCTAACTGAATTCAGATATGTACCCTCACCTACTGATTGACATGCAACTGATTTCTATTTAGTTAGACTCGGTCTAAACTTCCTCTGAGTCATTTAGAGTCAATTAAGGTTGTGTTAGGTGGTTAACTGATGTGTCGAGTGGTGTCTAACTGACATCTAAACCACTCTCATCTATTGAATTTGAATGAACTCTATGGGATTCAAATTGCATGGCTTTTGATGCCATTGCATGACATTGTATCACTACTTTTGATAATGATAAGAAAATATACAGCTGCAACTCCTTATTGCACTGCTTCATGTCATTTCTGAGTAAAATCGATCTATGAAATCTATTGTAAGTTTCTGTCTTGATTCATAAAATGATGTGACTCCAATTTTAATATGATATCAGAGCCATGGAAGGACAAGGATATTATTCTACATGTTTCTTGCTGGATATATGAATAAATTTGAGAAAAATTGCCCAAAAACATTCCATCACTGCAACAGAAGTAGAGCGTTTACCACACAATTCCTAGAAGCTCAACCTTGTTAATCAATCTTGCTTGATTGACTAATCCAGGTGTGAAGAAAACTCCAAAAGTGTAGGTTGTTCAACCTTATTGTGTCTTTTTTGTGTGATTGCAGGTATCTCAAAGCATTTTCATTGCATTCACTACAACAACATAATGACCTCTTCAAACAATCTTCTCACTCCTTTAAACTATCATCAGTGGAAGGAGAATATTGAGATACAATAGTGCTCCAAAGGAATCTACAAAGTCACCATGGGCATGGAGATGGAGCTCAATGCACTAGTAGACATAACCAAATATTGGAACAAGCTTAATGAAGCATATGGTTTTCTATGACTCTCAATTTCAAAGGATCTTCTTTTCCACCTCACTGGATTGAAGACTCCCAAGGAGATATGGGAACAAATTGCTACTCTTTTTGATAAGAAAGATGACTTGAGAATCTATCAGCTAGAGAATCAACTGATATCTCTAAACCTGGGAAACTTTGAGAACATGAATGACTTCTTTACCAAGTTTAAGCACCCGGTGCTCCAATTGAAGTAGTGTAAAGTTGAGAAGGAAGATGATAAACTGATCCTTTCCATCCTTTTGAAACTCTGCCCAAATTACTTTGTTTTTGTGTCTACCTTTCATACCAGAAATCTTACAATTCCAAATTAGAAGATGTCGACCCTCAATGCATTCATTAATTCTCTCACCCATGAGCATGACAAACTTGTTGAAATGGGAATCATCAGATCCTATAAATATCAATCCTTGTTTGCTGGAGGACCCAAAGATTCGAATGTCAAAGGGAAGCAAAAGAACCAAAAGACAAATTTTGACCCTCCCAAGAAGAAGGAGAAACACTAGCAGCTGGATGAGCCCTCCGGCTTAAGAAAGAACAAGCAAAAAGGAAAAGAAAAGATAAAATGTTCTTATTGTGGAAGATGCTTTCATCGTAAAATATATTGCATGAACAAACAATTGATTAAATGGCTCTTCTCCATGAGAAAAAAAACATCAATATTCCTGAAGGTGAAAGGAAGAAGGATAATCAAGATCGGAACAATCAACCCGAAAGAGGACATGCTCTCATGGATAATGTTTCAAAGCCTAGATCTCTTCTCATTGACTATGGTGCTTTGAACCATATGGTTGCATGCAAAGAATCCTTCACAACACTAGACTTTGACATCTACATCTCCATCCACATGGGAGATGACTCTCAAATATCCTCACAAGGCAAGGGTACCATCCACCTAGAACATGGATGTTTCAAAAATGTTCTTTATGTGCCCTCTTTAGCTTCAAATATGTTGTATGTGTATCAAATGAAACACACAGGTTTTCCCAAAAGAGTAGTATTCAATCCAAATGAGGTGGAGATCTCGGAGATTGCATTTGGAAAACTCATTGCTATAGGGATAGTAAATCATTCTGCTAAGACCTATGAGTTCTCCAAATTTGTGCCTGGTTCAAAGCCTAGTGCCCTTCTGACTCATGGGAATGAGGTCAACCAGCTATGGCATGAAAGGTTTGCACATCTAAATTTCAAATACTTGCAACAACTTAAAAAGCATGCCATGGTGGAAGGCCTTCCTACAATCAAATCTTCCAAAGGGATCTGCAAGGGATGCATTGTCAGTAAGCATCTTGAGCATAAATTTGGTTGGGGAAAAGAAAGATGAGCTACATGTATTTTGGGTCTGATCCATTCTGATATCAGTGGTCCAATCCCTACAACCTCAATGAATGGATCTAGGTACATTCTCACTATCATCGATGATCTGTCTAGATTCACATGGGTCTATCTTCTCAAGAAAAAATATGAAGTCCTTGAAAAGTTCATAGATTTTAAGGCTTCTGTTGAGAATGATACTGGGAGAAAAATCAAATCTCTCAGATATTAAAATGGATCTGAATACATAAAATCATATATGCTACAAATTTTTGTTCAAAGTGGAATCAAGATTCAGCACACCATTCCCTACACACCTCGACATAATGGAGTAGCGAAAAGGAAAAATCGTGCTCTAAAAGAGATGACAACCTGCATGCTTGAAGCTAAATATTTGGCTGCAAATATTTGAGCTGAAGATATGAATGTTGCTTCTTACATTTAGAATAGGGTTCCTCATTCATACGTGAAAGGAAAAAAACCTTTCGAAGTATACTTTGGTCACAAACCGGATGTGTAAAATTTCAAAGTTTTTGGGTCCACTGCTTGGGCACGAATTCCACTAGATAAGAGAAAGTCTTTGCAATTGAAAAATATTGAGTGCATGTTCATTGGGTATATATAGGAATCAAAGGGATACAAAATATTTAATATCAGAATAAAAAATATATTCATAGAGAGAAGTGTTTGCTTCGAAGAACCTCTCCAAGATGTGAAACTAATAAAGGAAGAAACTGTTGAAATTCCCTCTCGTTCTGCTAAAGATTCTAGAGATGAAAATGAAAGTGTGAGCTCTGATATTTCAAATCTGATGTTTGATATCAGTGAGAATGATATATCAGGTTCTGAAACATATCCAAATGAGCCCACTCATCTACCAAAACGGGTCGAAAATACTCTCTCTTTTGTCGGGTTAGATGTTGGAAATCTTGTTGATCCAAAGAGAACTCGATCATATTTTCAAAAAAAAAGGTATTTCTATTTCTTGAAACAATTATTTGCTGTATAATAAGTGCTACATGATGATTGGATATGATCCTAATTCATATTATCATGTTTGAAATTATCCTCAATGGTAAGATGCAATGGATGAAGAGTTTAACTCTCTTCGAAAAAATGCAACCTGTGAGCTAGTTTCCCTTCCACATGGGAGGAAACTTGTTCAATGAAAATGGGTCTATTGGAAAAATGTTGCTGCAGGTGGATCAACATGAAAATATAAAGCATGAATGGTATCAAAAGGCTTCTCCCAATTCCAAGGAGAGAACTACACTGAGACCTTTGCACCGGTGGAAAAAATGGATTCTATACGACTAGTTTTGGCCATTTCTACATCCAAGCATTGAGAGGTGCACCATATGGATGTAAAAGGTGCTTTCCTTCATGGATATATGAAATAATATATCTACATGAAGCATCCTGAAGGATACACATCATATCCATCATTAGTTTGCAAGCTACAGAAATCCTTGTATGGCTTAAAAGAGGCCCCAAGAGCTTGGTACGCCAAAATGGATTCTTTTATGTTATCATAGAACTTTGAAAGATGTAAGTATGATCAAAACGTGTACTTGCATAAATACAAAGTTAATTTTCTGATTATGGTTATGTATTTTTATGATCTATTAATCAAATGAATCATTCTTGCTTCAATCAGATTCATAAAAACTACTTTACATGAAGCCTTTGAGATGAGTGATTTAGGCCTGTTGTGACAGTTTCTCGGGCTAGAAATAGCTCAATATTTTGATGGGATTATGATGAAACAATACAAATATTCTTCAGACATGTTAATTAAGTTTAATATTGCTGATTGTAAGGCAATACATTTTCCCTTCCTCTCAGGAATCAGTCTTGAAGAGAGAAATACTACTCCACAGGTGGATTCTACTCTCTACTGTCAGTTGATTGGAAGCCTTCTCTACTTGACACATTCAAGGCCTGAAATTTTCTATGTCATGAATGTTGTATCAAGGTATATGTAGCAGCCTCATGAACTTCATTGGATGGCAGCCAAGAGGATTCTACAGTACGTGAAGGGTACTAGAACCTATGGAATTCACTATGTTGCACCTTCCGAACTAGACTTGGTAGGATTCATAGATTCAGATTGGGTTGGAGATAGAATTGATCAGAAGTATACTTATGGCTATGTGTTCAAGTTTGGTGGTGGGCCTATTTTCTGGTCAAGCAAAAAGGAGGATGCCATTTCACTATCTTCAGTAGAGGCAGAGTACCGGGGAGTGGTCAATGCATGCATACAGGTAGTTTGGATGCAAGGTATTTTGGCAGAGTTTGATATTGATAGAACTTCATCTACTATAATTTTTGTGACAATAAAAGTGCTATCAATATCTAGATATATTAGGTTCAGAGATAGATAACCAAACACATAGAGATCCACATGTACTACATCAGAGAACTTGTGCATGACAGAACAATTGTTCTGCAATATTGCCCCATGGATGAGCAAATTGTAGACATTTTCACCAAGAACTTTACTGAGAAAAAGTTCACTTACCTCCGTTCACTGTTGGGGGTGATTTCCATCATGGTGAAGTCAGATTAATTCTTTAGTGTTTTCTTTCCCATGGGGTTTTCTTTCCCACGGGGTTTTCCCTCTTTTCCTCACTTAGAATGTTTTGAGCATTTTGGAGTTATTTTTTGTAAAGGGTGACCTATGGCCTTTATTGTCAGGACCCTATTAAATTTTTAATTCTCCACATGAGTATATATTAAGGGGGGGTGTTGGAGTCATTATCCAATCCACACATCATTATTTGGCTTATTTATCCTAATTTACCACTTATCTTAAGTTCTTGACTCAAATATGTGCCTACATCATCAACTGGAACATCCTCCTTCAATTAGGGAGACTAACTCGCTCTTCTCCTTCAATGAGGGAACCTAATTGAGTCTCCTCCTTCAATCTAGGAACAAATATGGGTTGATCTACATGACATGAGCACCCCAAATCAGTTAATGGATGGTTGTTTCACTTAATTTCAGTTAAACTGGAGTTGCAAAGGTGCCTTCCTCATCAATTATCCTATTTTTGGTTCATTTCAGTTAACTGGAATGATTAAAGGAACCTACACCTACTTTTGGTGACTCAGTTCAGTGTATTTCAGTTGATCTCACCTAGCTGAAGTCAGACATGCGTCCTCACCTACTGATTGACATGTAGTTGAGCTCTATTTAGTTAGACTCAGTCTAAACTACCTCCGAATCAGTTAGAATCAGTTAAGGTTGTATTGAGTGGTTAACTGATGTTCCGAGTGGTGTCTAACCAACAACTAAGCCAATCTCATGTATTGAATTCGAATTACCACTCTGGGATTCGAATTGCATGGCTCTTCATGCCATTGTATGACATTGTATTGCTACTTTTGATAATGATAAGCAAATATACATCTGCAACTCATTATTTCACTGTTTCATGACATTTCTGAGTAAAAATGATCTATGAAATCTATTGTAAGTTTCTATCTTGATCATAGATTTCTCTACCTCCAATTTTAATACGGGGCGTATAACATCCAAGTAACCCACGTACCATGCTAGGTCTCATTTTACACTCAGACAACCCATAGGGCGTATTACATTTGAGTAACTTGTGTACCATGTTAGGTCTCATTTTACACTCAAATAACCTGTTATATGGCAGATTACATCCAAGGATAACCTGTGAGCTTCGCCAAGACTGATTGCATATGAGGACAAGCTACAAGATTTATTACGTCGGAGCATCCTGATTTATTGGGATTTTTCACGCTCAAACAACCTGTCACATTTCCCATGTGAGATATCATGCATCGACTATTTCTAGCATAGAACACATCAAGACTTATTACATTCATGGATAACCTACGAGCTTCACTAGGAATTATACAAAGATAAACTACAGGACTGTTTACATATAAACAACCTACGAGCTTCATCGGGATGTTATGCTCACACAACCTGTCTTCTCTAGCTATGCTAGAACACATCACTCCATCTTTCGAGGGATCTTGATTTGGATCACACCAAGTATTTCTCTAAAGTATTCAAACTTCACTCTCACAAGAGGCTTGGTCAATGCATCATCTATTTTCTCCTTTGTTTCCATGTACTAGATCTTCACTGCTCCTCTCTACAACATATCCCTGATATAGTGGAACTTGATCTCGATGTGATTCAAATTGTTGTGGAACACAGGATTTTTCGACGGCTTCACGCAACTATGATTTTCCAAGAGGATACAAGTCACATCCAACTGAAGATCAAACAAGTCAGACAGTAGCTTTTGAAGCCAAATTTCCTCGCAAATAGATGAGCAAGAAGAAACATACTATGCCTTTATTGTACTTAGCGCCACACATGATTTCTTCCTATTGAACCAAGAGATCATGTCAGATCCGAAACTAAAGCAGCAACCGGAGGTGCTCTTCTTATCAATGTCACTATATTCCTAATCTGAATCAACATAACCATGTAGGATAATCTTCTTATTCACATCATATTTGAGCCTATAATCCACTTTACCTTTTAGGTGCCTCAGTATATGCTTTGCAACTATCAGGTGAACATGTCTCAGATCCGTCAGGAACTGGCTCAGGGTGTTCACCGTAAATCATATGTCTAGTCTTTTATTTTCCAGATACATCAATGAACCAATCATATGATGATACATTGTGGCATAAACCTTCTTGGATGAAGCATCACTCAGAAGCTTCAAGTTAGATTCCATAGGTGTGGTCATTGCCTTGCAGTACATCATTCAGAATCTCTTCAGAATATACACAACATATTTTCCTTAACCAAGGAATATCCCATCTGCACTTTGCCACACCTCAATGCCTAATAAGTAGTGCATCATACCTAGGTATTTCATCTCGAACTCTATAGAAAGTCTCCTCTTTGCATCTGTAATGAGTTCCTCTTCACCTGTTAGAAACAGGTCATCGACATATAGAAGGAGTATCACTGGTATTCCTTATTCCACCTTGAAGTAGAGGTTGGAATATTCTTTACTCTTGGTAAATCCCAAGCTCATCAGGAAGCTATCCATCCTTTCGTACCATGTCCTCGATGCTTGTTTTAATCCATAAAGGGCCTTCTTCAATTTGCACACATGGTTCTTCCTGTCTCGAATCCCAGTGGTTGTTCCACGTACGCCTCCTCCTCAACTACACCATTCAATAAATTTGTCTTCATATCCAATTGGTGTGTCTCCCATATCATACCCACATGTATGGATCTATTGGAAGTGTACCTCGGCAAGTGTGCAAATGTCTCTTCGTATTTTATGCCTTCTTTCTATGAGAAGCCTTGTGCTACAAATCTCGCCTTATATTTTTGATGATTCCATATGCAACATGCTTGATCTTGTAGATCCACTTTTAAGTCATTAAAAACTTCTTCTTTGGTCTCAGAACAATCTCCCAGACATCATTCTTTATGATCGACTTATAGTCCTTGATCATCGCATCCTTCCATTCTTTCTAAATTTTGTAGCCTCTTCATAGTTGGAAGGTTCTCTGTGAATGATGTCACACAACATAGCCACATAGCTATTGTAGGGATTATCCCTCTTTCTCTCTCTCTATGTATTCCCTCTGGAGATCCATACCTTTTAGCTTCTTGTATTAGATCCCGTGCCCATGCTAGTTTCCACTTGTGGGATTCCTTCTCAAAGTATGTCTCTACCGACTCTTGTGGTTTGGTCATGTCATGATCTTCATGGTCCTTTGGAATTGTTTCTCCAATTTCCATATCTCAACCTCTCGTCTCTTTAGGTTCCTCGACCTGCTGGATCTGAAGTATGCCGAGTATTCATCAAAGGTTACATCTATACTGATGTGGATCTTCTTGAATCCTGGGAAGTATACTGGGTAGGCCTTTGATGTATCACTATATCCTACGAAGATACCTGTTGGGTTACAAATATGTCATTTTTTATATCATAAAAATCCCCATTCATAAACAATATTCCTTCACTTTTCATACATTCCAATACCATTATTATGTCATCTATCATTAAATATATCCATCTTACCTTGTGGTTAATTATTATGATTTTCTTATCTTTTTAAGGACTAAAGTTGCATTTATCATGGTTTTATTGATGAAGGTTTAATAATTTGTTGTTGTGGCCAAGAATCATATTTCTGGGATTCCTGTACCAATAGTTCCTACACCAGAGGTTCCTGAACCACCAATTCCTATACACATAGTGTTCCGGCACCATTTGTTCCTGCACCCGAAATACCAGTCACGCCCATATTTACGAAATATCAATCACGAATTTCAAGATTTCAAGATGGGCTCTAGAATCAAAGGATTTAATTTATATGAAAATTAATTGCAAAAGGAATGAGTCTCAAACTATCAATGTGATATTACTATCTCAATAAACAAACAGTAAATGTAGGAAAGAGAATATAATTTTCACCATCTGTAGTGCCACCTTATCAATGCAAGAGATATAATTAGAAGGTTTGGTACCAGAATTTGAGATTCTATCATGTGTGGCATGAGGATGAGTCACCAATCTATTTCTTTGATAAATGTATCTTGAACAGATCATGGTATGACCATATTCAAAGGGGTCATTTCATGTATTTTGTGAATACTGTTGAGAAGAATCCGAGAGTGATGAGCTCAAGGATGTCTATATATTTACGCACTCTATATGTATACACAATTTCATAATAAGATTTCATTACGTTCATATTTTCATTGTGTTCGAAATATTTTTACATTGATGTTGTGATCTATGTTTTGTTATTGTGATGAATCGCATGCACAAAGTGTTGTAATGAGTTTTCTCTTCAGCATCTTGATAAAGTAGATTCAAGCTCATAGTCCATGACAGTCAGGGCCCGCTATTCCAAGATTGTGAAGCTATCTCTCAATTATTTCTATTTACTAGGTTAATCTATGTAGTTTATTTTTGTTTTGTTTAATCACTTATTTTTGTTTTAGTTTATTTATGTTTTATGTTAAATTTGTGTGATTTTATTCCTGTAATTATACCTAGAATTTAATTCTGCAATAATATTATTCATAAAACAATCCACGATTTGAACCTCTACCTTCAATTCATTACTATATTAGTTTATTTAGATAGTTTTCAATATTAATTCATTTGTGCTTATGTTACTTTCTGTATGTAGCAACTTATGGATATTTCTTGCACTCTATTCAGTTCATGTTTCCAATTTTGAGTTCCCAATTCGATTTAGACTTATATATTTAGTTCACAAAAACACTCTGAATACATTTCAAACTCTGTTGAATTGTGATTTCTAAATTTCCTTTCTATTGCAATCATATGTTATATGTGTCATCGATAGTTTCATCTATTCGTTGTGCAAATTGGCCATAACATGTATTAGTGATCAAATATCCTAAATTAGAAACCATAAAACATCATCATCATCATCACGTTTTTTCAGGTATTTCTTGTTTTTGGGGTAGTAGGGCCCATTAAAAGTATGCTGAGTGGGTACTCAATGGATGCAAAATTTAATTCCGAATCCAACGAGCTCTCCCAATCAAAATTTGAGTAAAAACACAGGGAGATATGTCGAAAATATGAACAAAAAAGTAGTTTTTTCTTTTCTTCCTCCAAAATTAATAAATGTTATTTTATTATTTTAACTATTATTTTATTAATTTTCCTTAGGAGGCTCATTTTGAGTTAAAATTTCCTCTAATGATTGGACATGAGCTTTGCTTGAAAACCAGGAAACTGGTAGACAAAGTTCTCAATAAGTCTGTCAGTTTGTATTGGTTCAACTCGTGCATTCTTCAAATTATTATGTTTAGTACTCGCATTAGATGATGTGGAATTCATTAAGGTCTGTTATACCAAAATCCCAACACTTGGAGTGAAAATTCATACCATTTGTCAATATTTCACAAAAAATGCTCAGCACCGCGCTTTCCTTGTTGTCCAGGAGTGGTACCTTGTTCGCACCGCCTATCCCTTGTTGTCCACAAGTGGTGCCACCGCTTATGACCCTTAGTCCATAAGCGTTTCTTACTAGAACCGCTCTGTCATTGAAGGAGAAATATGGTACCCTGGGTAAAAAGGGAAAAAGAGAAGTTTCTTGAGGCTTCTAGATGATGAGCCTCGTGTCCTCCCTTATCCCTATCATTGTGGGTCAGTTGAGATCGAGATCCCTCATTCTAGGATCTTAGAGGCCACCTCATCCACTAATCTCTCAACCATCCCTATCCATTGACCCTTATAAATACAAGCTCATATCCATGGTTGAGGGAGAGAACTCTTAAGGTATTGTTATGCTGTTGGATTGATCACTTGGCCCAAGCCATTGGACATCATAGAGAGCTAGAGTTGGAGCTTATGGGGATGAGAGTGCTTGGTTTCATGGAGATGCATGTCAACAGTAATGATTGGTTGTAAACTTCTCCATTTCTATCTTAATGCAAGTTGATTTCCGTCCCACATTATTGTTGTTGTTTGATTTCACATGTATGTTGTTAGATTCCTTAGTCACTAACATGGATCAGTAGATTATATTCTGGAATCTTTGATGTGTTTGCGTGTTTAAGCTAATTGTAGGTACACAGGGTTACTATCGAAGCATCACATTCCAGGTATCTACGACGTCCAGGGAGGTTCTTCAACCTTTGTGCTTCATTTGTTCTAGATCTGAACCATTCAGACCAGTGGAACACCTTACTGTCTGCAGAAGGTGAAATATTCCAGCTAGCAAATCTAATGACTCCACTGGGGAATAGATATATGTATCAAATGTTCTGATCTTCCTCAGTTCTCAACTCTTGTCTCAATCCAGGCTCTTTTTCCAACTCTCTTCAGTCAGATTTGCTTTTTGACTTAGTCAATTTGGGTTTGAAATTTCCAGATCTGTTCAGATCTGAGTCATTTCGACCTTTTATGATCTGTTTCCATACTTAATGTAGCATTTTTTTCCTTGATCTAGTCCTTTTCTGACTTGATCTATTGTTCTCTTTGTGTTTTGGTCTTCTATAGGTAACCGTGCCTATGCAGTGTATGAGGAGCGGTGCCACCGCCTGAACAAAGTGGGCAGCACACGGTGCCACCTCTTGTATCCCATTGGAGAGAAGTGGTGCTGGGATAGAACTACCTTGTCAACACTTGAGAAGCGTGGTGCCAGGTAGGCATCATTCCAAGGCCCTTTTTCTTCATTTTTTTTGTAAAAATTTGAGTTGTGTTACTTTCAGTCCTGCACTGTCAGGCTTGTGTGATAGAATCTGATGCTTGTAGCTTGAAAATTTTATGGTTTAAGATTGGTTTGATTCAGAAATTTGAAAGCTAGATTAGGCTTTTTGATTGTTCATCTGCTTCTATGCTTGTTGGTTGTGTTTGCGAAAGGATTTCTTATTTTTTGAAAAGCTTAGGGTGTTAATAAGATCTCTTTTTTTTTTTCTGTTATATAGACTAGAATAAGAACACTAGATTAGCTTCTAGGTTTCATTTCTTGTTTGCATAGTAAACTTCTTTTTCCTTCCTTTAAAAAAGAAACTTTTTGACTGAGACTAGGTTATCATCATTGAGCGTTGGACATTGGTTCTCTGATTGGCTTTACAAGTTTTTAGGATCTTCATGCTCTTTCATCTCTTATGCATTTAGAACTATCTCAATCAAAATAAAAAAATATGGTAGTTTTAAGTTAGATTTGCTTATGTTTTGAGAAAATCGAAAAAATAGAGTGCATTTGCATATAGTGTGCTTCTTGTTTTTCTTTTAGGAAAAGAGATTCTTCCCCTTCTTATTGCTTTTAGAAAAGAGAAATCAGTTTGGAAAAGTACTGCTTGTCTTTGATTTTGTGTTCAAGACTGTTGTTTGGAAGTCTTTTTCGGTTTTGAAACAAAAGAAAATACTCTCCTTCCCTCTCGTAAGTAGGCATACTGAACGGTAAAGTGAAATATTTGCACAAGCATACTGCATGGTTTTACTTTTCTATCAAAACATCATCCATTCACATAACCGTCCACTTTAAAATTAATGATAGTTATAGGTTAAAATTTACGTAGCAATTGGAGTGATAGGTTAGAGATGTGTTCGGGCGTTGTTAAGCGTAGGAGCTGTCATTATTTTGTCCGCATTACATCCCGGGACTCGCGCGGTTCTTCCATGTACCATCAGTATATCGAACGGACTTTCACGTACCCTTGAGGTATATAGAAATGTACTTCACATACTCGATTGTATATCGGAAGGACCCTTGTGTACGGTTATGCATTAGACATCACTACTATCAATTTGAACTCCCACGTACCTTGAGTATATCGAGAGACCCCAGTAGGATACCCTATCCATATGAGAAAAGCCCTTTGGCCACCTTGCTTGGAGCCATACACCAAAAAAATCATTCAGGGAGATTAATACGCACGTACCCTCAAGGTATATCGCAAGTGGCACCTTCTTGACAATCTTGGTGAAAGACTTGACTTTTTGAACTCCTCCTATCATTTTAAGTGTGCTTGTTTTGACCTATAGCTTGTGTAGGGAAATTGTTTTGGTGTGTTTTCTAGATTTTCAGACCCTAGGTTAGATAGGAACTGTACAAACTGCCTAAGTTAAGACATTCTAGAAGAGTACGGGGCTTGCCACCCGATTTTAATCCTGGTTAAGGAGAAAATCCAATGGAAGCTATCGATTAAGGAGCTGCTACTACCTCCCAAGTGGGAGATAATGTGGTTGCAGAAAGTGGAGTACCATATTATTCACACTCACCTCCCTTGGTACAAAAACTTTCTCAGGGAAAAACCTCATTCCATTCTCCCACGGAAGGTCATGTTGATGATACAACCCGTCCGGATTATGGTCCCAATGCTCCATTTTGGGATACCTCTATAGGACAGGCCATTCCCTCATTTGGCACCTGTTTAAACTCTTATGAAGATGAAGATGAATGTAGGAAATACCGTGTTGCCATTATCTGTGCACAAGAGATTAACAAGAAAATATATGAACTATTAGGCCCGACAGCATCACGTTCCACATCTGTTCCTGTGGGATATCGTTCACTTGCCAATTCTATGAGACCCATTGAACCGATTATAGATCATGCAGTAACACCACACAACCCAGGTCAAATTACCACCCCTATCACCTCTCATGTCATGTCTATTCCTAATCCTCCCAGGTCTTCTGCACCTGGGGCCCAACCTTTAGTTCCCATTTTTTTAGTACCTTTTAGTACCGGGAGGTAGCCCTCGGCATGACCTACGTTATCTGGCACTGGAATTGTACCTAGTCAAGGGCAGACCTCTAAGGTCATCCCTTGGGGGCACAACCTGTAACCGTTCAAACTTATGGAGGTTATGGTTATCAAATACATGTAGTTAATCATCCACCCAATCCTAAAGGAATTCCTTATGCTGGAATTCCATACCCTAGTAACACTTTTACGCCATGGGGGAAACCCAACTAGTCTTACATGCGAGCTATGGGAGGGATACCTATACATACTATGGGAGGTGTGAGAGGATCTGGAAAATTTCCTCCTTTTGGTCCTAGTGGTCCTAGTGGTCCTGGGGGGCTTGGTGGATTTCCTCCCTATGGCTCTGGAGGGTCTGGTGGCCCTCTGCCTAGTGGTTCTAGAGGCTCTGGAGGTTTACCTCCTGGTGGCTCTGGAGGGTCTGGTGGTCCTATTGGTCCTGGTGGTCCTAGTGGTCCCAATGGTCTTGGTGCTCCCGGTGGCCCTGGTGGTCCTCCTCTAGGAGGCCCTAGTGGTCCTAGCAATCCTGATCTCAGAAATCAACCCCCTGTGGGTGGATTTTCCATTAGTTCTTTGTCATAGAAACCTGTTTTTCAATCAACTTATCGTCCTACTGGTAATTATATTCTATATCAATATTACTAGTATGTGAAACCCAACCGATAGTTTCCTTTCCTAGCAACTTTGGACTTGCCTGACTTGTCCAAGTTGATTAATGACCCCATTCGACACAATCCCTCATGGCCTCCCATTTCGGTAAAGTTACCATCAGATATTCTGAAATTCGATGGGAAGCAAGGAGAGGATCCGAAGAACCATGTTATGACATTCCATTTGTGGTGTTATTCAAACTCCCTCATGGATGACTCCATTCGGTTATGACTCTTTTAGCGAACTTTGACTAGTACAGCCGTGAAGTGGTACATTGAAATCCCACAACATTCGTTTGTGGATTTTAGCTCATTGGCAACTGTGTTTCTTACACAATTTCAGATCCCTATTCGTTATGAAATGGGCACTGATCTTTTAAATTCTCCACAACAGAACACCTCCACCCACATATCCGATCACATTCATGAGTGGAGAAGGTGGAGAAGGATTATTAAGGCCCCTATTCTGGATCAGTTATTAGCTGATTGGTTTACCAAATCCTTGTTGCCTCCTATTTCCTGAGATGTGGCTATGGGCAGTGCCGTTACTGAAGAACATGCTATTAGTCGGGCTCAATGCCTAGACTTGGTTTATTCCCAGTCTAGAACTCTTTATGACCTGATTCCTCAAGCTCCTCACCCCAGGATCGATCCCACCAAGCCACCAGCAGAAGTACCTGTTGATGGGATTGTTGGTTCAATCCAGTCCCCATCTGCAGTGAAACCTTCCAAGTAACCCCAAAATACCACCCCTACTCCTTCGACTCCTAAGGTTTCCACTGAGTTCAACTCTATTCAAAGTACTCAAACCTCGGGTAATAATAAAAAGACAGGTAAAAATAGAAATAAAAAACCTGAAAACCAATAGGAGACTCCAAGACCAACCAATAGTGATAACGATAAATGGAAAAGGAAGGAAAAATATCCCTGTCTGCTATGTGGGGGTGACCATTTTTCAAAGGAGTGTCCTCGTCGGGATGAAATCTCCCAGTTTCTGAAGTCCAATCTCGCACCTGCAGTACTTACGGATCCTTTTCCCTCTCAACAACAACTGATAGACCACATGTATAATCATGGTAACTCTAGTTCATTAGAGGAAATTCGTATGATGTCCTCAGATACTATCAATATGAAAACTCGAAGTCAGAATTATGACAAACTCGCAAATAAGAAAGAAGATCATTCTTCTTCAAGGAAAACTCCCTCTACTAGTTCTTTGGAATCCTCATCTATTGTCCCCTTATCTACCGAGAAGCCTACTCTCGACATGATTTTACGCCCACCTAAGAGTACTCTTCGGAAGGCTATCTTTAATTCCAATGCCTGAGCTACTCAATTTTATAATTTGGTTGAAGATCTCGCTCATGCACCTTGTGCGATGTCTACCTTAGAAGTACTCCAAATTTTCCCTACACAGCGCAAAAACTTGTTGACAGCATTAGGAGCTTTAGACTCGGATAACACTAACTTGATTCATTTCAATGTTGAGAACTATAAGCCTTAATTACCACATAAAATTACTTTTCAGATCATTACGAAAGTAGTGGGAAAGAAAGTTTTTCGAACAGTACTAGATGAAGGAGCTTCAACCTCGGTTTTGTCTCTGACTTGTTGGAATACTCTTCTCTCTCCCAAGCTTGTAACATCACCTATGACCCTTAAGGCCTTTGACAGACGGGGTTTCTAACCCCATGGTCTCATATCAGCCATAGCGGTCGAGATGGGGGGAAAAACCATTTCCATTCAAGTAGAAGTGGTAGATTCCCCTTTAGATTACAACCTCCTTCTAGGAAGAAATTGGTTCTATGCCATGACTACTGTCGCCTCAACATTATTCCAAACAGTCCAATTTCCACATCTAGGGAGAATTGTTACTATTGATCATCTTGATTTTTGTACACCGGATGTTACTACCTCCACGGCTAATAACATCCCCATGTTAAGCCAGTCCCCTCCTCCTTACCAGTCAATTGGGGTAGGCATGTTGAAGGATTCATCGCTTATGGGGATTTTTCCATCCACTCCTCCTAGAACGGATACCGTGACAATCCATATGATCACCTCATTTGATTATGAGCCTAAGGGTAAAAAAGTTGTTGAGTCCACCTCGTTGATTCCAAACGAAGCTATGTATGACAACATTCAAACCTTTTTTGATGATCACACAGATGATCTTCATCTAGTGGCTTCAGATCCTTACCATTTACCGTACTGGTTAGAACCTTCTCTTCCTATTCTATATTATCTCTCAGAGACTTTTCAATGAGTCCATTATGGAGATCATGAATATGGATGAGCCCATTTGGGAGGATCACCATCATAGATCCATGTTCCTCCCCAACACCAGTTCGGTTAGCCATGATTTTACATCCTTGTTTCTTACTGATATTGTCAACATACCTGAAAGTCCTATATTGTTGCAAGATACAGATTCTGAAGGACACCTTTGCAACATTACTCAGATGAATCCGATTGACATATCAACCAAGCCTGATACTATCGAGCACGTTCATGTTGGGAAGAACTACTCAGCACATGAATCTGAAGCATACAAGGAACTTTTTAAAGAATTCCATGATATTTTTTCCTGGTCCTATGAAGAGATTCCAGGATTGAACCATCCATTGTGGTCCATGAGATTAAAACCTATCCCACAGCTAAACCTGTTAGGAAAAAAATAAGGCAAGTCCATCCTCGGAAGGTGGCAGTTATTAAAGCTGAAATTGGGAAACTTCTCAAAGCTGGGTTTATTTATCCTATACCCCTGATGGAATGGGTATCGAACGTTGTCCCTGTCAATAAAAATTAGGGCACCATTAGAGTCTGTATCAACTTTAGGGATTTAAATAAATCTTGTCCCAAGGGAAACTTTCCTACCTCGCACATCGATCAGATTATCAACAACTGTTCTAGAAGTGGCATCTTTTCATTCATGGATGGCTTTTTTGGCTATAATCAGATTGAGATATTACCCTCTGATCAGCATAAGATGGAATTCATTTGCCCATGGGGAACCTTTGCATATAATAAGTTACCTTTTGTCTTGAAAAATGTTGGAGCCACGTTCCAACGCACGATGTCCTATGCATTTCATGATATTAAACATATTGTTGAACCGTACCTTGATGACCTCCCTTCTCATTCACAACGATGGGAGGACTACCTTGGTCATCTTAAAGACATATTCCTGAGATGCCGTCAATATAATATACGACTCAATCTGCATGAATGTGTTTTTTGCGTTGAGACGGGACGTCTTCTAGGCTTTGTGGTATCCAAGGATGGCATCCAGATTGATCCTTTGAAGATTGCCACTATTTTAGATCTACCAGCCCCAGCTAATCTCCTTGAACTCCAAATTTTGCAAGGGAAGGCAAAATTTCTCCGCCGTTTCATGTGCAATTTCATAGAGAAAATGCATGGTTATATGCGTCTCCTCAAGAAGAACACTCCATTCTTCTAGGATGACTAGGCCCAACACGCCTTTGATAATCTTAAGCATGCTCTGACTCATTCACCCATGATACACCCCCCGGATTATTCAAAGGACTTTATCTTGTATATTGTTGCCTCTGCTACTACCATCGCCATGGTTTTAGTGCAGGAAAATCTCCACGGTCAGGAACACGTGATTTATTATGCTAGTAAGAATCTTATGGATTCCAAAACTCATTATTCACGTGTGGAAAAGTTAGCATTGGCTACGGTCATTGATGTACAAAGGTTTCGTCACTACATTCTGCTCTGCACTACCATCGTATTGGCCAACAGAACCCGATGTATTACATCCTGACTCGTCAGGTGCTCAAGGGAAAGTACTCCCGTTGGATAGTCATACTTCAGGAGTTTGATCTGGAATTTGCCAAAGCCACATCAAAGAAATCCTTGTTCTTTGCCGAGCTTATGTGTGATCTTCCTTGTGCTTCGATGGAATCTGAGCTGAGTGATTCATTTCCAGATGAATTCCTGTTCTTGATTAGCACTACCAATCCTTGGTATGGAGATTTGCTTATTTATCTCCAAACACAACAATTTCATCTGCATTTATCCCACGATGATCGCCACCGTATCCATCACCACGCGAAGTACTATCTCATCCTAAATTATACCTTGTATAGACATGGGATTGACTCAATTCTCCAGCGATGCTTCACCCATGAGGAGGCTGAACATGTGTTAAATGATTTCCACTCTAGAGCATGTGGTGGTCACTTATCTAAGATGGCTACAACCCAGAAAATCCTTCGCGCTAGCTATTTCTGGCCTTCTGTCTTCAAAGGCTGTCATGAGGCTGTTAAGAAATGCCCACCTTGTCAACACTTATCCTAAAAAGTGCACCCATCCTACTCCGCTACACCCCGTCATTGCCATTGGCCCATTCGCCAAATGGGGGATTGACTTCATGCATTGTAAGCCTACCTCAGTCGGGGGGCATGGTTACATCATCGTAGCCGTTGATTATATCACAAAATGGGATGAGGCCATGCCTACATATGCAGAAGATGGTGAGACTGCCACTCTCTTCTTGTTCAACCATATCATAGCTAGATTTGGAGTTTCGTAGTCCATCGTTACTGATCACGGATCCCATTTACGTAATCAAATGATGGACGAACTAAGTGCCAATCTAGGTTTTTCGCCATGAAAACTCTACACCATATTATCCACAAGCTAATGGTTAGGTAGAGGCCATTAACAAATTTTTGAAAACTATGCTTCATCGGATGGTTGGAGATCATAAATCCAACTGGAACCACGCTCTTTTCTCCGTTCTGTGGGCTTATCAGACTTCTATGAAAACAACCACTGGTTTCACACCATTCCAGCTTGTCTATGGACTTGAAGCTATCTTATCGATTCAATGTCATATTCCATCCTTACAACTTGCCATCGAACTTCTCCCAGACACTTCCATTGAGGAAGAAATATTTTTGTACTTGAGTAACCTTGACGAGACTCGGAGAGATGCCGCCTTGGCTAATGAGGCACATAAGAAACACGTCAAGGTGCAGTATGATAAATCCGTCCAACCTCGTGTCTTTAATGAGGGTGACCTCATGTATCAGAGATATGACAAACTAGGGAAGGGTAAGTTCGAGTCCATGTGGTATGGACCTCTCATTATTTCTAAGGTGTTAAAGAAAGGAGCTTACGAGCTCATTGATTATGATGGAATCCCTTTCGGGAAACCTCGCAATGGGTTGTACTTGAAAAGGTACTATGCCTAGGTCTTTCTTGGATAGTATCTTGTATATATGTATATTGATTGAATTTTAGTGTGCTTTCAGTATTTTCAAGATGGTTTTGAGTTTAGTGTCGACATCTGTTTATACCATGTTTTGGTCATGCAGATGGATTTCTATGGCTTCGCTGATGGTGCTTGCCGCCACACCTTGAATCTCGCCTTGGATTCTTGGGTCCTCTATTCCCCAGCTGAAGATTTGGTCAGTTCAGGAGCAGTGTGTATAGGTCTCGCTACTAATAACATCACCGAGTATGAAGCAGTCATCTGTCTTCTGACTGAAGCTGCCTCCCAGGATGTTCGTGATCTAGTAGTCTTGATGGACTCAACAACTCGTGGTTTTCCATCTAAACCATGTTTACACCATTAGAAATCCGGTGCTCCTCTGCCTCTTCCAGAGAGTACGTTTGCTATAAAGATCATTTGAAACCATTACCTATAGGCATATCCCTAGGGAACATAATGTAGTTTCTAACTCATTAGCTAATTACATCCTAGACTGGCATATTTCCCATTCATGACATCAAAATAAAACATGGTACATTGCAAACAAACATTCAAAGACACATAAAACTCATAGAAAATGCATTTGCCATTTGAAAAATATAAACACCGTGTAAAATTATGTATATATATATATGAAAAAGTTTAAAAAAAAAAGGTTTCGAGACCTCATCTGAAGCACGTAGGATTTTAGGAAAAATCATCATACAAAATCCTGAAGCTGTCAGCTTTCAGTACATATCTCATACACTAGTGGTGCTCATGATAGCACATCATTGCTCGAGATACTCTACGTAGCAGCCTACTGAATCGACCCGGTACTCCCACTGTGGATCTCTGATATCTCATCGGGAGGTCATCAATGCTAGAATCTAGGATATCCAAGGTCAACCTATCCAAGTTTTCCTCTAGCTCCTCGGTGATATCATCACCCCATGGTACAAAGCGGTCTCCAGCTCACCTATTTAGTGGAGATGCTCCTCCAAGTCACGCTGCTCCGACATCTGCATGAGAATATACAGGTCTCGTCACTTAACATAAAAATATAAAACATCAAAAACATAAAAAAATTTCATCCATTTTAGGGTTTCTCGCTTCTTACCAGTGTCGCCCCACTGTTCGCCAGGTTGGAGTGGTAGGTCAGGATCTTTAATGAAGTCTGTACCTGTGTAAGCATAATCCTAAACCATGAGGATCTGATCTCAGAGCCATCTGAAGAATGGATCACCGAACTTCACCCTTCCCATACCTGCTCCTGCACGAACCATGACCTGGACCCACCTCAGCATACGGGGGTCCTGTGCTCTCAGACTCGTGAAGACCACCTGAGGTCTCATCTGTGGAACCCACTTGAAGAAGAAGCAGGCTAAAATGGAGAAAAATCCAAACTACTTTAGCGCTCCTTGCCGACACTTAGTCAGCTGATATTTGAATATTGGAAGCATGGCTTCTGCCTAGTTGAACACCGTGGGTGCCATGTCCTCTATGGCATACAGCATGTGTGCCCTAGAAGCCTGGTGCACACCTTGACTCTCGGACACCCTCTGCATAGTAAATAGGACGGTCTGTAGGGGAACATCTGTCACTGCTCTGATGGGGATCTTCTTCCCTAATGTCCTCGTCCCTGGAGAACAGTGATGATCTATAAACTCTCGAGTGGTAATATCCCCTCCATGGGAACATGTCAGTGAGATGGGGGCACCCCGTCTCGAGAGACCAGTCAAACCTTTAAATAAAATTGACATTGGGGATGCGAATTCTTGGTTTCATGGAGATGCATGTCAACACTAAGGCTTGGTTGTAAACTTCTCCATTTTTATATTAATGCAAGTTGATTTCTGTACCTCATTATTGTTGTTGTTTGATTTCACATGTATGTTGTTAGATTCCTTAGTCACTAACATGGATCAGTAGATTATATTTTGGTAGCTTTGATGTGTTTGCATGTTTAAGATGATTGCAGGTACACAAGGTTACTATCAAAGCATCACATTCCAGGTATCTATGGCATCCAGGGAGGTTCTTCAACCTATGTCCTTCATTTGTTCTCGATCTGAACCATTCAGACTAGTGGAACACCTTACTGTTTGCAGAAGGTGAAATATTCCAGCTAACAAGGTCCACCTTCCAATGGTCTTGGCCCATCAACATTAGCAAATTATCTGGGCACCAAGACTTGAGTTTTGTATAGTGCCCTAGAATCTACATACATCAACGACAGATCTCCTTGTTGTTTATCATGGGGATTCAATAATGCCTCTTGGTTGACAAATCTTGCAGGTGACTCAACTTCAACGCATCTATTCGTACTTGTTAAGATTCACTAAGGTACTTTAGCACTCATTATCATCAATGGTGAGTTTCTTCACATTGGTTAACGACATACCTTAATGGTCAGTAATCCAATGATTTCTCTTCATGTTCGACGCCAACACATCCATTCACATGATAAAACTTTTACCATGGTTTTGTAGCAGTTGAAGACTATATGGTTTATGGTTCCACAACTTGCAACAATTTATTTTCTCACTTCAGTTACAGCATCCACACTTCCTCACCTTGTTTTCATTATGACATGCAAACCCTTAGGTGTGGGGGAGAAAGCATGAATCGTTAGATATTTCTTCTCATCATCTTCAGATTCCCTCCAGTTCAGTTCACCCAGCAACAGATTTAGTTCAGTATCTCATTCTCCCTTGTTCTCAACAACTCAAATATTTTAGCATCTCTCAACATATTTTAGTTTCACCTCCAATTCCATGCACCAGTTCTACACAGTCATCTTTAGGCCAGCAACAGAATCAAAGTAAAGTTAAACTTGAGGTAAAACATGTTGAGACTCTTTAAATCATTAAAATTTTAAGGAAACTTAATGGTTAACAACTACACATTCCCTATCTTTCATAAACCATTAAAACCCCTTCATTTGCAAATCCACCATCCATAATAAAATGCATACTCTGATAAGGCCATGAATCGTGGTATGTAAATGAAAATAATCATCCATAATGTCTTCTCATGTACATCATTGATAATTCACAAAGTTATCATCAGAATGATCTAAATAAGAGAATGAAGTCATTTCTTTCCAAAATGATCAAGCAAAGAACCACAAACAAACATTAACTTAAAGCAAATTAGGGTATGAAAAAAATCTAATTCCATTTCCATTATCATACTAGTATATACCATATACCTATCATTTTCATTTTCATTTCATACCATCCACCTTTCCTTTTTTAACCATTTCTCACTTGTCCTCAATTTTCGTTAATCGATGTTGTTGATCCATAAGAACCAACTCCCATATAAAAGAAATGAAGAATTTTGTTTGCACGAGGGCATGCAAACCAGCAGGCGTGGGGGAGTGTTGGGTTTCAAATATGTCATATTTAATATCATAAAAATCCCTATTCACAAACCATATTCGTTCACTTTTCATACATTCCAATACCATTATTCTGTCATTTAGCATTAAATATATCCATCTTACCTTGTGGTTAATTATTATGATTTTCTTGTATTTTTAACAATTAAAGTTGCATTTATCATGGTTTTATCAATGAAGGTTTAATAATGTGTTGTTGTGTCAAATAAAATGTTCCTACACCAAGCTAACGGTCAAAATCATATTTCTAGTATTTTTGTACCAAAGGTTCTTGCACCACTAGTTCATGTACACTCAGTGTTCCTGCACCCGAAATACTAGTCACACCCAAATTTACGAAATATCAATCATGAATTTCAAGATTTCCAGATGGGATTTAGAATCAAGGGATTTAACTTATATGAAAATTAATTGCAAAAGGATCGAGTCTCCAACTATCAATGTGATATTACCAGCTCATTAAACATATATTAAATGTAGGAAAGAGAATGTAGTTTTTACCATCTGTAGTGCCACCATATCAATGCAGGAGATATAATTCGAAGGTTTGGTACCGGAATTTGAGATTCTATCAAGTGTGTCATGAGGATGAGTCACCAATCTATTTATTTGATAAATGTATCTTGAACAGATCATGGTATGAATAGATTCAAAGGGGTTGTTTCTTGTATTTTGTGAAGATTGTTGAGAAGAACCCAAGAGTGATGAGCTTAAGGATATCTATATATTTACACACTTTATATGTATACACAATTTCATAATAATATTTCATTACATTCAAATTTCCATTGTGTTCGAAATATTTTTATATTAATGTTGTGATCTACGTTTTGTTATTGTGATGAATCGCATGCACAAAGTGTTGTAACGAGTTTTCTCTTCAACATATTGATAAAGTATATTCAAGCTCACAGTCTAGGACATTCAAGGCCCGTTGTTCCAAGATTGTGAAGCTCTCTGTCTCTTATTTCCATTTACTAGGTTAATCTATGTATATTTTTGTTTTTTTTAATCACTTATTTTTATTTTAGTTTATTTATGTTTTACGTTAAATTTGCGTGATTTTGTTCCTATAATTATACCTAGAATTTAATTCTGCAATAATATTATTCATAAAACAATCCACGATTTGAACCTCTACCTTCAATTCATTTCCATTTCTATACGACCATTCCAGGTAGTGGAAGCCACTTTTGTTAAACTAGATTAGTTTATTTAGATAGTTTTCAATATTAATTCATTTGTGCTTACATTAATTTCTATATGTAGCATCTTATGGAGATTTCTTGCACTCTATTCAGTTTAGGTTTTCGGTTTTGAGTTGCCAATTCGATTTAGACTTATAAATTTAGTTCACAAAAAAAAATTTGAATACATTTCAAACTCTATTCAATTATGATATATCATATGTTATATCTGTTACCGACAGTTTAATATGTTCGTTGTGCAAATTGTACATGACATGTATTAGTGATCAAATATTCTAAATTAGAAACCACAAATAATTTACCAATCTGTTTGTAAGATGAGGTTTTTGTTCATTGTGTTCCCATTGAATCGTCTTATGTAAATTATAGCATCTTCTTAATATTTACATTGTACCATCATTCAAAATTTGTGTTGAATATTGTAACTTCAAAGGATATTCTAATTGTATTTTACTGATGTAACCCAAGGAGATGTTATTATTCCTCTGGCGGGGTGTTACTATTGTATTTGGTCATCATAGATTCATTAGGTAAAGCCTCCATTGTAAGTCGGGTCAATATCACCCTAATGAATAATGTAATATATTGTTTTGAGTATTCCTAGATGAATTCAGCCCAGACAGTTTAGTGGGGCCGACTTACTTAGAGTAAAAGTTAGTTGTCTCATTGTGTATAAATATAATAGTTGTGGTTCTTATTTGGACACGCAGACTCTCACTTTTGTAGCGCATAGGAGAGAGAGAGAGAGTGAAAAAAAAAGGAGGAGGATAACTATTTTTTGGGGTTATATCTTATACATCTTATACAAAGGAAGTTTTGCTGGGTTTTCTTCCCCTTGAGGGTTTTCCGGGATAAATACTGCCTATTTTGTGATTGTATTTCTATGATTCTGGATATGTTTCTGCTATGATTTTGAATTGAACACTAATGAATATAGTCTATCACATGAAATCATAACATGGTATCAAAGCTAACCTATTTAGGACAACTTTCACAAGGTGAAACTCCCTCTCTCTCCTCTCTGGAAGAAATTAGGGTTTTTGCAAATTTTGGAATTGAGGAAATCTGCTTGCATAGAAATTTGCACCTCCATAGAGTGCATCTATTGAGATCGGGATAGAAAATTTTGGGTGGTTGAATCTCCGGGAAATCCAAACCCTACTTTGGAAGTGAACTAGAAAACTGCAGTGAAAAAGAAGCCGAAATTATGCATTGTTGCAACCTCACAAGTGGGATTTGAAGACTGAAGATTTGGGATCTCCAGAAATTAGTTGGATCAACCAACTTGCCTCCCTCAAGAGCATCTACTGGTAAGGTCAACTTTTGATTTTGAGAATTTTCAATTTTTAGTGACCTACTAGATAGGATGGCCCCAAGCACTAAGCTTGAGGACAAACTGGAAGGCCTAGAAAACTTCTGTTGGGTGTTTTATTGTCTTAATTAATTCACCAAATATTTAATTATCGACCTAGGTTTGTAATATTAGAGTTGACAAAAAATGTGTTGTGGAAATATTTTAACAAATAAAAGATCGAAAGATCTTTCAAAATGAAAAAGTGAGTCAAACTCTAGAGATTCAACTACTAAGGTAATTAGACTGGGACTAGACTACTATATTAGAGCAGTATCAAGCTATACTACTCTACTCTATCAACCATGAACTATGTATTTATAAATAATATTATTCTAAGAAGGTAAACTACTCCTTTACAGTGTACTCTATTAATTAATTATTCTGCTTCTTAATCTGTGAATTAGAAAGGCTAAAAAAAATTCAGAACTCTTACTATATGAACACAAAAGACTATATTATTTGAGACAATATTACAACTGCTTAGTTTATCTAATAAATGCAATAACTAAACTATACATGCGATTTGACAAATATACAATGATTAAACCATCTTATCTAGTTCCATTCTCCTTGAGTATTATGAGGATATGAATTCATTGTGATTGAAACTGGAGAAGGAGGTGTATCAAAATGGATTTCAAAAGAAATAAAGAAACTGAATGGGATTAGGTCTAATTTAACTTCTACAAATAAATGTAAACTAAGGATTGTCCAATTACAAGTACTATAGTAAACATTTTTTATTTATTCCATAAGCAAATGACTCTAAAAATATGTTATTAACAACCAATCTATTAATTAAGAAATGAGATTCTTTTAATGGACCACTTGGAATTAAGGGTATACTATTCTCACATGAAACAACTATAATTGGGAAACAAGTAGAAAACTTAATAAAAGCAAGTATAAAACTTAATATAGATATTATGTTTCCTAAATCTATATCTATTTTCTGGAAATATTCAGTAACTATAAAATAAGGAAGACAAATCTTATGCTAGAGACTTAAAAACTAATATTCATTTTAAACAATAGAATTAGTAACTTAAACCCTGAATTCAATTAAATAAGATTGAAGCAACTCAACTAAGGATACAATTGACAAATCCTACAATAGAAGCAAAATGAAGAAATCAAAGATAGAGGATACATAATCCAAAAACAACCTAAAATAAAAGTGACAAAGGATAAAAGTAATTATAGGACTTCATAGTTAATGTTCAATAGCTAATATTTTATTATTTGAAGTAATGTCCTAACTAGACATATATAGCTAATGTTCAATTTTAGAAAGTAATATATTTTCTTATTATTTGAAGTAAGGTCCTAACTGGACATATATAGCTAATGTTCAATTTTAGAAAGTAATATATTTTCAAAAATAAGAAGACTGCACTTGAAACAAGCATAAAAAAAAACATAAAATATTAAAGGCTGAATCAAGGTCTGGATGCACTAGTACAAAATGAGAAATTAATGGCTAAAAAAATGACTAAAATCAGGCTATAAATGACTATTTTTGAGTCGGCGACTAATAGTAGCTAATTTCCACTATCTTATAGCTAGTTGTATTTCACTTAGTCATTAATAGATTGACTTATTAGTCATTGATTTAGTCATTGATAGTCAAATATTTAGTCATTGATTTAGTCACTGATTGCAACAATTAATGACCAAATATACGACTAAATAAACTACTAGATGATAACATATTAATGACTAAGCTAAATACGACTAGATACGGGAAATTAGTTACTAATAGTCGTATATATGTGAATTTAGTCATTTTTGTAGTCACAAATTTATGATAGGGTACAGAGGAATCAAACCACCAACCTCCTGCCTATAATTAGGGAGGTTCTCTACCATTGAGATAACACCCTTTAAGAAGTTGTTATTGCTTGATAATGATGATATTCAAACAAATTTTGCATTATTCAAGCATGCAAAGTAATGATTATCAAGTTACTATAAATCCATAATGGCTTACCCTGTACTAGTACTTCAAGTGATTTTTGCATTAAATAAATGCATTTGAAATACTTGAAGGACTATTACAAGGTTAGCCATTATGTATCTATAGTAACTTTATAATCATTATTTTTGTATGTTAATTCATCACATTCTACACAAACAAATATTTTCAATGATAACCAATTAGCACTCAAATAACACACCAATCAAACATCCCCTCTTGAAGGGGCAATTCAATTCCTATACTCACCAAATTCCTTTTGATTACAATCTTAGGACACATTTTACAAACACCCAATATAGTGAAAACCATTGGAAAATAGAGAGTTTCAACAAACTCAATTTTAAAAGAAATAATCATGGAAAATAGAAAACCCTAAAACAATGCACTAATACAAATGTTACATAATAAATCCTTATGGCAACAGAAACACTTAATGGAAAAATCGATTGTCAATTGATTCACCAAATGATTTCAATTTTGGGTTATTATGATTTCAATTTTGGGTTGTGAAGCTTGGGATTAGAAAGAATCATTGTTGATAGAAAAGAACTTTTATGCATTGTCACAACAATAGAAAAATAATATTATAACGATCATTGTGTAGTATATACACATTTGATCTTTAATTAATACAATTAAGAATGATATATCACTTGATTACATTGTAGCCATTGTTGTCCACTACTAAAATGTCTTTGACATGTCTTTACATGACCTCACATAGAACAATCCTTGCATTTTCCTCCACCATCGTTGCTTCAAAGTTGTGAATTCACAATCACATATGGGAAAAAATGTCCACAACCACATATGGGAAAAAATGAAAAAAAAATGATGGCCATGATTTAGAGTGAAACTGGGGACTTAAAAATACGTTCTTCCATAATCCTTTGGCTTGTTCTAGGTATTTTCCCAGAATTCCCTTTAGATCCAACTTCACCGATGACAAGACATACACTATCCTTGTAATGTCATCATGAGATTGAGTCCTTCATTTAATGGGAGAATAGAAGTTAACATAAAATATGAAATTAACATAAAATATGGTTATGTAGAAGATAACCAGTTAGCTAATTTTCAGTTATTATCCCTGGACTCTTTTACAAGGAAAGTTGAAGAGAATGATACAAACCTGTTCTCCCATAATTTAGCCTCCCTGCTAACACGAAATTCCTCAGTATTCTTGGTGGCCTTCAAAGTATTTTGACCATTTATATCATATCTCTCAGGCTTGTTTCTTCTTCTCTCAAACTCGAGCGTTGTGTCCTGTTTGTTTCAAAGCAATGGTATTAACTGAAAATTTTGCATGTCTAACAATGTCATCAAATTAACTCCATCCACATCCAAACATGGCCTTAAGAATTTGGTATGGCACAAAAAATGAAATGTTTTTCCTTGCATTCTTCAAAATTGTTAAAAACAATTACCATTGTTGCAAAAATTGACTAATCTCGAAGTTTGTTCTGGAAACTATCTAAGTGCAAAGAGATAGACCCAAATAAGTAATCATCTGTATTGCAAGTTTGGATGAAAATTGTGGCACAACATGGGAAAACATGGGCAAACATGTCAACATGTCTCATGAGCACACAAAAGATACCTTAGTAAGTTATTTTTGATGTATCTTTTTGTATCCTTAAGTCCACTTCACCTTTTGAGGGTTACGTTTCATTTTGAAATTCTTATGACATTTGGAACGACAAAACTGGAATACCCAAAAATGAGAAAAAAAGAAGTTAGGAGATAGCACTATCATTTTAGTAGGCTAGGAAGAAACTGGAAAATTGCAAGAGATGGCCTTTTTGGACAACTCAAATTCAATGTAAAATGTTATATTAATTGGATGAGTGCTAGGTTCAGGATGGATAAAAACCTACATGTTTTTCCTCCCAATATTAGATCAGTTAAAACAGGTGGAATCTTCCTTTTTGAAAAGTGTCATTTATCCATGTTTATAAAGAAAAAAATGTAGTGGCAGAGCTTCTGTCCAATGAAGGCTTGATTTTGAATTTCAATACAACATGGGTCTTGCATAGAGGAGTACAAAGAGGTTTTTGGTATGCTATATCAGCCATGGAAAGTCAATCTGATATTAATTCATTTGAAAATAGAATGCTTTGATCATGAATCTGTTTCAAAGGATCAGTTGTTGACAAGCTGCTCCTTGATGAATTCCTTAAACCTACAACTGAATGTAAAAATAAAATAATAGTAAGTACATTTTCCTTCAGTAAAAATAAAAATAAGATTAAGTAGACATATAGCTTACTCAAATTTCGTCAAGGGATTCGATGATGCAACTGTCATCCGCATTTGTGTTCTATTAGATGGGTCTATTTCAATTCTAATATGATGCATCAAAATACATGGCATAAGCATAGGATTCCTTGGGAAACCTAAAGAAATGAAAAATGAAAATAATTGTACCGAGTAGTTAGTTGTGTACTAAGCAAAGTGTGGCTTTGGTAGCCTCAAAATAAAATGTGGTACTTGCAACTAGATTGTTAGGATTAGGATCCTACAAAAGATTATTTTTTCATGTAGTCAATCTATCAGTCAGAGACAAGATATTGTAAAAATACATACACAGGACTATACTCACAAGTCCTGGAGAAACAATTATCCGAAGGTTGTTGTGTTAGATTTCTATCATTCAAGCTAGCATTATTATTTTAGGATATTTTAACTGAGAGAATAACATGCACAACAATAAAACATAAGAGACAAGAGACACAAAGAATTTTCCCTGGGGAAATCATAAAGGAGAAAACCCCGCAACTTCCCTAGAGATAGAATTAGCACCAAAAGTAAATCCCAAAAACATAAATATGATCTCCCGACAGCAGTAGTCGCTCTCTTGTCCCAGCAACTTCTCCTCTCACTCATGCGCCCCAATGAGTGAGTGTGTCTATGATAAATAGAGAGACTCACTCTCTATTTATATTCTTTTGTTCACTTCAAACCCACTCCAACATGTCGGCCTCACTTAACAATTACTTACTAGAGCCGGCATCTCTAGGAGTGTCTAATAACCCTAGTGCCCACAACTTGTGGGGACTTTGCCTCCTCTGAACAACAAGGAGGTTTATCCTTAACATAATGGCGGGGACTATTGCCCTGAATTACAATGACTCACCTAGGGTCGAATTCTCTAGGATAGTCTAATAACCCTAGCTCCCCATAAATATGGGGACTTTAACCCTTGACCAATAGGAGGGTTACCCACAATGACTTGACATGACTTGTTTACATTATAGAAACTTCCCGAAAAAAACATCAGGGTATGCCATGACTCAATTACATTACAGACACATCCCAGAATAAACATCGGGGTACAATACATAAGATATACAGATGAATACATTCTGAAGTTACAAATACATCAACACTCCCTCTTAACTAGGAAGGTATTCTCTTGACACAATTTATTAGTACAAGTCTTATTCTCTGTATCATTTGGATCATCATCAAGTCCTCATTATCTTCAAGTCATCTTCATCATTGGATCTGGATCATCATCACTGGATCTGGATCATCACTCAATCTAGATCATCTCTGGTCTGGAACATCTCTATTGGATGATCATCACAGGTGCTATCTCTTGATTCTTCTCATCATAGGAAGTTCTACAGAGCCAACCATTTTTCATGTTGGTTGTAGGCCTAGCCTCCATGTAGGTCCTCTTCAGTGCTTATATCTGACCCTAAGTCATAATGGCCTACCCAGCACTTATATTTGATCATGTAGGAACCAAACCTATAATCATATCAGAAAGGCACTCACATCTGACCATGTGGGAACCAATCCCACAACCTTGTCAGAAAGGCCCAACACTCACATTTGAAACATGCAAGGAACCAATCCAACATACATGTTCAAAAAGGATAAGCACTTATATTTGACACATGTGAGGAACCAATCCAACATACATGTTCAAAAGGGATCTGCACTTACATCCAACACATGCAAGGAACAAATCCAACATGCATGTTCTAAAAGGCTCTACACTTACATTCGACACATGCGAGGAACCAATCCAACATGCATGTTCGAAAAGGCTCTACACTTACATCCAACACATGCGAGGAACCATTCCAACATGCATGTTCGAAAGGGATTGCACTCACATCTGATCAAGTAGGAACCAATCCTACAGTCATATCAAAATGGCCCCCAGTCCCAGACTGAGCTACCTGGTAACTGACCAGGTTCCTCCATTCCAAGAATGGAATTCAATGCTTACTTTTGATAATGTAGGAACCAATCCTATAGTCACATCAGAATGGCTCAGCACTCAT
Source organism: Pseudotsuga menziesii (assembly GCA_001517045.1). Classification (NCBI taxonomy): domain Eukaryota; kingdom Viridiplantae; phylum Streptophyta; class Pinopsida; order Pinales; family Pinaceae; genus Pseudotsuga; species Pseudotsuga menziesii. Next base: position 488,693 of record LPNX011082347.1, on the reverse strand, counting down.
ATCTAACATGGAAGGAACCAATCCTCACTATGACAGCATGGCTCAGCCCTTACATCTGACCATGGAAGGAACCAATCCTATCAGTCAGAATGGCTCTGGGTCTCATCATTTCCCTTTGGAGGAAACCTCGATGTGGAGAACACCAAGATTCTCCCTGAAGTACTCGAACTTCACCATAGCCAATGGCTTTGTCAACACATCAGTTATCTGTTCCTCCGTCACAACATACTGGAGCTTCACTACTCCCCTCTACACCATATCCCTGATATAGTGATACTTGATTTCGATATGCTTCAACTTGTCATGGAACACTGGATTCTCTGACAACTTCACGCAAATCTGGTTGTCACAATGTATACAAGTAGCATCCATCTAGAGATCAAATAAATCAGACAGTAGCTTCTTCATCCATACTGCCTCACAACTAGCTAAACAACTGAGCTGCGACATACTTTTCTTTAGCTATACTCAATGCCACACAAGATTGCTTTCTGCTAAACCAAGATATCACACCTGATCCCATACTGAAGCAACACCCTAAAGTGCTCTTCCTATCGATGGCACTGCCCAATATGAATCAACATAACCTTCCAGGTTAATCTTCTGATTCATATCATACTTGAGCCCATACTCAACTGTACCCTTTGAAACCATTAAGTGAACATGTCTCAATGTGTCCACATCAAAGAAAATATTGGGTCTTGTATCCATCAGGTACATCAATGAACAAATCATCGGACGATACATCATGGAATCAACCAAATTTGATGAAGCAACAATCAATAGCTTTAGGTTCGATGCCATATGTGTGGTCATGGCCTTGCAGTCCATCATCCTGAACCTCTTCAGGATCTCTACTACATACTTCCTTTGTCCGAGGAAGATTCCATCTGCATTCTGCCACATCTCCATGCCTAGAAAATAGTGCATCGACACATAACAGGAGCATAACTGGTCTTCCGCATTCAACCTTGAAGCAAAGGTTGGAATCCACTTTACTCTCAGTAAAGCCTAGATTCATCAGTAATCTGTCCATCCTGTCATACCATGTCAAACCTCAGGATCTTCTGCAGTCACTCCCTCTGAATTTCGTACTCTATGCATTGAAACATTCTATACCAGAGTGACAAGTAGCTTCCTATGCTACTAATATTCTATGTATCCATATAGGATCACTGGATACCAAGATCCTCTATCTTGAACTTTTTTAAAAGTTCTTCTCTCACCCATTTGTGAGCTTGTCATCCTCTATCAACCTTGTAGCACAGGTTCAGATCTTCATCAAGCTCATCATGTATGTGTTATCCCATGGGTGTCTTCTAAACTAGTACAAGGCCTTATTTCATTTGCACACATGATTCTTCCTGTCATGTGTCTCAACTCCCACTCGCTGCAAATGTCTATTCGTAGTCTGTCTTCTTTTCGTAAGAAGCCTCATGCTACAAATCTTTCCTTGTATCCCACGATGTTTCCATCTACTACATGATGGAACTATGAACTTCCCTTCATGTATCGATACTGCATCCTAGACATCATTCTTCTTGAATTGGTATTCCCTTTATTCTTCATAGCTGGAAGGTTTTGCATCAATGATGTCGTTGCATTCATCATATTATTCTTCATCTTGAACTGTCATCACTTGTTCTTTGGAACAAGTCTCATTCTTATTTTCTTGTAGGCGACCATGTATGTGATATTTCCTACAAGTCAAATTCATTTGTATGGTGAGAAACATTTCATAAGGAATATTCATACTGGCAAGTTATTATGCATAAATATATTATCATGCAACTACTTTTAGCTAATACAAAATTCATCCATATCTCACGGAAACTTTATAGATGCCTTCCATCTCTACCAGGACAACATTGAGATTGTGCACTAATCCAATATGTCAGAAAAGAGGTTTCATTCTAGATAAGTAGCAATGGAGAGTTGTATAGCACCATGAGCTACTTACCCATCACATGCATATTAGTAGTATACTGTCATTAATGCAAACATTCTATCATGCATAATACATTAACTGAATATAAACAAATGCATAGCAAAAAAATATCATGAAATGACAATTGAATACTTATCTTTATTTGTTTCGTGGGTAGACTCCTTCTTGAGCCTTCATCTTCATCGTCTTCTTCATTCAAAATAGCATCGTTTCTTATCCAAATGCTAAGATGGATAAGAGGTTCTTCAAGAGTTGAGTTCTTCATATTCCTCATCGCTTGGGGGATCTTCTTTGGATGGTGAGAGCTTGATATTCAGTTTCTCCCATATTATTTTCTCTTATTATTAGTTGAGCTTCTTCTTGTGTGTGCTCTTCCCAGAGTCTGCTGAAAGTAATCACTTCCTTCTAGCACACATTCTTCGAATGAATGAATCCCATGATCCTGGGAGGCCATTCAATCTGGTTATCACCACTTCTGCATTCTCCACTTCTTCTTCTATAGCTTCAAGTTGTTCTCTGATTTGAGAGACCCCTGTAAAGTATGATTGTATGGTCTCTGCATTCTGGATCTTCACATTCTTCAACTGGTTTCTTAAGTTCATATTCCAATTTATGTTCTTCCCTTCAAATAGCTTGGTCAAGGAATCAAACATCTTCGGTGTCTTTAGGGAAGACATTTGTGGTACAATGTGATAAGTGATTGAATAAACAATGATCTTCTTGGCCTTGACCAAGTTCTTTTGGTGTAAGGCTTTTAGCCTCATCTCCCTCTAGAACTAGAACCTCTCTACTCATGTAGGTGTCCAATTCATTTTCTTCAGAGAGATCAAATACTTCCATGCTTGGAATTTGTCAACTTCACCAAGCTTATCATCAATCTGATGTGATAGATCACTTTGAAATGAGAACCTCAAATGCCAATAGCAAAAGATTACATCTTACCGATTTGAGGTGTCCGTCCTGGTTCCGGAGCTGATGGATCTAGGGTTTGTCAGATAAACCCTAATTTTCAAAACTTGGAATCTTTCAGATATGATTGGATATAAATATAGATCTCTTCAATTTGAGCTTTCCAATTTACTCCTTTTCTGAAAACAGTGGAGGGAAGCTCCCAGAACAGGAAGCCCTAGTTTTCCAATTTCTTCTCCAGAAATTCTTGTTACTATTTCCAAGGTATCTCCGAAATTACTAATCCTCTATGTCTAAAAATTATCACTAAGGTAGCGGTGCTTATCCCTATTCCAAAACCATAGGTTTCATTAGAATTGGTTTCACCAATTGGGACTTATGATCATTTTCCCAAGGTGACCTGTTACAGGGCTGTTTAGAACAGCTATGTTTTATGGACTTCCACGTGTCATGGGTTCATCTTCTGAGTCTGAAACTAGGACCATAGAAATTAAATTCCATGCCCTTTATGGACATATTCATAAATTTCATTTTGATATTATGGCCCAAGATATAGCAATTCTCCCCAAGTGTCCTTTTTAGGGATGAATCCTGGAAGAGGTTGGAACCCTAACTTGGAGGGATCCTATCTCCCATAATATAGCGAATATGAGGCCAAATTTTGAACAAAATGTACATAAGGATTTTATCTTTGAACTCTACAATTTTTCGCTCATGATCCTTCACCAATCCATGGATATAGCGAATGTACCAAAACTTACTAGTTTTAGTATTTAGGGTTTTTCCAGCTCGGGGTCAAACTAGGGTTTGACTTTTAGGGAGTTTCACCCAACCAAAATCTTGACCCAGGTCTCTAAAATTCGATTTTGATGAGGAGATAAATCCTATTCCGGGCTCACTCAAAAATTCCTCTTCTGTAAGAAGCCCTAATTTCCCGCACCAAAAACATAAAATAGCTGGAATTGAATTTCGCTTCGATAGAAAGATGCGCCCTTCAATGGAGAGTTAGCCTAGCATAATTTTACTGATGGATTGTGGAGAGAAACCCAAAAAGTAAGAATCCCTAGCTTCTGCAGCTGCACAATGTCTTCTTCTCAGGTTAGCTCTGGTACCATGTTAGATTTTTATCATTGAAGCTAGTATTATGATCTTAGGATCTTTTAAGTGAGAGAATAACATGCACAGCAAGAAAACACAAGAGACAAGAGACACAAATAATTTTTCTCAGGGAAATCATAAAGGAGAAAACCCCGCAACTTCCTCAGAGATAGAATCAGCACCAAAATTAAATCCTGAAAACATAAGGATGATCTCCCGACAGCAGTAGTATCTCTCTTGTCCTAGCAACTTCTCCTCTCACTCATGTGCCCTAATGAGTGAGTGAGTGTGTGATAAATAGAGAGACTCACTCTCTATTTATATTCTTCCGTTCACTTCAAACCCACTCCAACATGTAGACCTCACTTAACAATTACTTACTAGAGCCGACATCTCTAGGAGTGTCTAATAACCCTAGTGCCCCACAACTTGTGGGGACTTTGCCTCCTCTGACCAACAAGGAGGTTTATCCTTAACACAATGGTGGGGAATATTGCCTTGAATTACAATGAATCAGCTTGGGTCAACTTCTCTAGGATAGCCTAATAACCCTAGGGCCCCATAACTGTGGGGACTTTAACCCTTGACCAATAGGAGGGTTGCCCACAATGACTTGACATGACTTGTTTACATTATAGAAACTTCCTGAAATAAACATTGGGGCATGACATGACTCAATTACATTATAGAGACATCCTGGAATAAACATCGAGGTATGACATGACTCAATTACATTACAGACACATCCCGAAATAAACATCGGGGTACAATACATAAGATATACGGATGAATACATTTCGAAGTTACAAATACATCAACATGTCGAACAAATTTTCTATTTCAGAAAGTGATAAAGGCTTCATACCTCTAACCTACATTTAAAACAATCCTTCAAGTTAGAGTTCACCTAGATAAACTAACTAAATCCAGTTCAGCCTCAAATCAGCACGAGAAAATTTTGTGGGAGATACCTGGCCTCAAAATAATAGTAACTAGAACATTTTGCAGCTATACTGAACACCTTACCAACCATTCTTACAAGACAATATCAACTAATAGAGAGTCATGGTTAAATGGTCATGGCACATGATTCACAAGTTTCATTGCTCAATTTTCAACTCACCAACTCTGTTCAAGTATATCATGGCATTTTGATAAATTGCAGGCAAGCCTTGTAGCATTTGATGCATAAATTGTCAAGTTAAAAGAAAGACTAATAATGGAAAATTTGAGGAGAGGATACACACATAGTCACCCAATTCGTGTTCATATTCAAACCCAACAACTATGAAAATCCAAAAAAATATCGCCATGCCAAATATAGTGGATAAAATTCATCATTAAGTTCAAAATTTAAACTTAAAATGGATTTCTTTTAATTATATAACTTAAAATGAATTTACTGTTAAGCTATATTACTTGTTGTTTTACTATATATGATAAATTCTATATTCAATCTAATTTACATAATATATATATATAATGAATTCTATATTCATTTACAAAAATATAAATTTATATTAACATAGATAACTTACGTAAGGAATATTATATTTATATAATAATAAAAATATGCAGTTAATTTTTCCTGTAGCAGTTCAATCATAGTGAGTTTAACTAGAACCCAAGGTATTCACAAATCCCAGTTTATTTAATGTCTTCTCCATCCATACAATGGTAGAGGTATTAGGAAATAACATGCTACTGTTTTCTTTACTATTAACTGGTAGAGCATCCATACAATAGACATTATGGATATTTGGAATCCACATAATAGATGGAGGGCACATTACACAGTTGCATCTATATGATAGACAGAAGGTATATTGGACAACTAGATGTGAAAATGGAGAGCACAATCCATCTCTAAATGTGCAAACAGAGAGACATCATATGCAAACAGATGGCACATTCTAGAAGATTAATTATTAAATGGCATCTAGGTTGAAAGGCGAATAACTAGTCGAACATCACCAAATTTATACCATTGCTTATCAAATGCGCCAAATTTCGAATTTCATCAATGAAATTCGGTGAACATGGTGACTTAGGATACACATAGACATGACCTACTTGGTTACCACAACTTCAGAGGTTTAAGAACAGGGTGTCAGCAACAAGCTAGAGAAAAATTAAGCATACCTCAATGTATGATTTTTAAAGTTGGATGTTTAAAATATTCCTTTAGGGGATGAGACATATCTTTCCTCCCTTAACCATGTCTAGGTTTAAAGACACACAGCATAAAAACGCTTCTAATGGAATCTATATCTCCACTTAGAGGTCCCATGTGGTGGTTTGAGTTGTTTTTCATGTCCATGGATGTCTAGCATCCAAACCCTAGGTATCTTCACCTGACCATGTTAAAGGTCACATAGTTCTCAAAATATCCTTTGGAAAGACATATATACACATGGAAATTTTTAAATAAGTCTACCACCCCTTCTAAAAATTGTTCAATCAACAAAGGCGTAGACATTTAAAGGAACAAATACCAATGGTGTCACTTGTCAAGGACAATTTCCATATACTATCCTAAAAGGTGAACAACCAGTCTAAAATACCCTATGTAACTTGATCCTTATATCATCTCAACACTTGCAAAGTACTATAGTAGCATGAATCAATGAATACGAGGTATTGAGAATATAGAGTGTAGCTTCCTCAAATCTAAGATTAAAAACAATATTTGGATTACTATTTAGACCACCAAATAGTCTTGCAGTTGATGACAAAAATGAGAGATTACTTTAGACTATTAACATCTCATCAGTAGTTACAAGTTTTTTGGAATAAAATTATAACAATAAACTAAAAGTAGAGGCGATCTTGGATTGGCTGCAAGAAAATTTGGAACTGTTGGAATTGAAAGCACCCACTCTAAAATTCATATATATATATATATATATATATATATATATATATATATATATATCATCTCATGAATCCAAAATTACTAAAAAGTTTGTGGTCCCAGTTTTTAAAGGGACACGCTCTTGATAATCAACATGACACCATTTTTGTGTTTGTATAATATATATATATCATGTGCTATTTTATAAATAGCACATTATATTGTGACATTGAAGGAAAGGCAATGTAATAAAATTATAAATGAGCAAGAACATTTAAATGACAAACATAAACCAATATTTATATTCGTATCCTCATCATTAGTATCACTCTCTGCTTTATCATCTAGCATATGCCTTTATTTCGATCCTCCAGGTGGTAGGGACATCAGTCAACACTATCCAATTTTGATAAAACTACCTAACCCAAGCCTTAAAATATTGTAAAAAATATTAACATGCATAATCATTTATTTGGTCTTGAGTGAAGGGTACATTTTTGTTAAGGCAATGAGAGAGGACTTCAACAATCAATGCCACCAACATCAGGGTACATAAAAGGCTTGGTGCTCTTGATTACATGCCAATCCCATACTTTCATACACAACAGAATACAATGAAATTGTTGCAATTCTGCCAACCCTGAAGTCCTAAAAACTGCTGAACAAACTAAAGCTTGAATGAAATATGACATTCTACTTCTCTGTAAGAAGTCCAACGAGGTTGGATCCATTGTGCTCAAATATCCCAAAACAATTAATGGTAATGTTAAATTCTTAAAGTAAAAGTTGACACTTCCTTTATTTTTCCTTTCCTATATTAAATTCTTAAAATAAAAGTTATCATTTCCTTTATTATTCCTTCTCTATATTATATAAAATGAAAAATAAAGGAAATTCCAACATTTACTGCAAGAATTTAACATCACCATTAATTAAAAACATTTTTGGTCAACCCTAGTAAAAAACCAAGTCAATGAAACATGTCATATGGAGGAGGGTAAGGCTTGGAAATGCATTTCTAGTTGTATGGAACGTGTTTCCCACATGTGGGATGCATCCATATGGCTGGAAATGTGTTTTCGCATTTTGGTATAGAAACACAAGGGGTACAACATTGTACCCTACATTTCCTGCAACATATACCTTAAATGCAACCATGAACCATCACAAAGAATGGAATACGTATAAAACCAAAATGAACACAACCTACATTGATATTGCCTCCATCTTAAAAAGGGTCTATGGTCAAAACCAAGAGTTGAAGGTAAGTCTCTGCAAATGTATTTGTTTAAATAAAAACAACTTCTGAACACTATGACAGTGTTAAAATCATGTCCATAAAAACATGAGAAACATGATTACAGACCTTCCATATAAGCAAACCCTGTTAGTTTTTTTACCTTGTTGCTTTGAGGTGTTTTTCTTCAGAAGTAACAATTTTAGCAGACATTCTAGCCTTGATCCTTGTGGAGAGATTTTGCAGTTTATGAGGGAGGTGTATTAGAGAGTCTGATGAGGGTGCAATAGTCTTGTAGACATTGAGTGGGTGAGTAGGGTGCATGCATGATCTATCTACAAAGGGTACAGTTCCTAAGATAGATAGGGTGCATGCATGAGGAACATCTTTAGTTTGGAGGCATATTGCATGAGAGAGAGATTCTCTTGTACACTTTTAGTTTTCTTCAGCGACGTTCTCTTCTAGTTAGGGTGAAATCATGCATGAGGTCACACTCTTCGCTAGCAGGCCCTTGCATCAATGTTAGGGTTTTATCTCTTCTAGAGAGGTGCTCAAGGTGTCTACATTCATTGTAGACCTATCATCTCTTGTTATATAAAAGAGATGCCGAGCACTTCACTGTGGGGTTAGACAAATGAATTTTTGAGCTAGATGCTTTGTAATTTCTTTCATTGATTTGCTACATGTTTTATCTGCTTGTCTGAATTCTCAGACTTATGTGTTTGTAGATCTTGCATTCCTTATCTGTCATTTTGATCTATGATTAATCAGTTTTTCATTCCTTGCTAAGTTTTTTTTAGAAGTGCTAAAAATTTAACTTTGTAACAGAGCTATACCATTGAAGTCTTCTTGTCCATGTATGGAGAGATGCAATCTGTGAGATTGAGCTTCCTTTGGAGGAATTCAGTGGGTGTTGATTTGTAATCACTTAGACTATGGATGATGCAATTCATCAACATGGATTCCTATAAATTTTAATATATGGAAATTAAATGTTCTTTGTTGTGCTGGTTTATTTAACCTTGTCATGCTCCGTTTTAGACAAATTACTGTTGTGTAATAGTCTTAATCGTCTGTAATTGTTGTGTTTAGGTTTTATTGTGTATTTATCCATGAACACAAAGTAATAAACTCATACAATCATACATCATAGAACACTAAGGATTTACCCTGAAAACACAAATGGGAAAACCAATATCAAAGAGGAGGCTTGCTCAGCTCCAAAGAATCTCATGAAGTAGTAGATTACAATTAGGGTCACTTAGAACTATGCTATTTCTATGCCAATTAATCAAGGCTAAAGGAAAGGGTACCATTCTTAATCTACTATTAATACACTCAGATAGGAAAACAATGGTGTACAACATAGATTATTGTTTTCTCTGGATTGTCACCAAGCAATATCAACAATGGCTTTCTCTCATTTGGAAGAAAGATTCACCAACCAAACTGTAGGTGATCTCTTGTTGTAGACATAACAACCAGTTTGTCCTTCTTTTGCTATGGAATCTTGGCTCTGGGAAAATCACAAGGGTTGGGATGACTTCTCCCACTCTTCGTGAATACTGGATCTCCTTAATGGTCAATTGTAAGGCTGTCTACTCGTTCACTGCTGTAGCATGGGTGTCAACAAGTAGAAAACTCAGAAACCAACCCATAAACCCTCATGAAAAATTAAGTGAACACGTTATGGGAAACAATGTACATGATTCCTCAATGTCAAAACTAAATATCCATTCATTTGATGTTATGACCCATTTTTCTCCAAACCAAGCCAGGATGACCACATATCAGCGCTATGTACATCCATCAATTACAGTTACCTAGGATATGTATGAACATAATTAGTCAAGCACATGCAAAAAAATTATAAATGGAAAAATAGAAGAAAACAATGTGGTTTAGACCTTCCTTCACATGTGACTAGTAGAATAGATCATCAGCTTGTGTGGCCAATTATATATAGGTTCATTTAAAATCTTTGTATTCTATCCAAGGTTTCACCACTATACATGATAAAACCTCCCAAGATGTAGAATCATGACATAAATAGAAACAATATCTCCTTTGATATTACAGAAGAGGACAACAGAGATGGCCTATCAAAAATCAATGTCCCTTGAAGTATTCTTCATTAGTGTTAAAAAGATTTAATTTTCCAAAAACATGATATTTCATGTTCTGTATTACTCATTCAGTTAGTTCTCATTTTTGGCAATTACATGAATATACTGTGGTTGTAAAAAATAACTTAAAGATATCATCCTAAGGGAAACTTGTAATACTTTCTAGACTTGCACATTAAGCTCAAAAGGAAAGCAGATTGATAGCTAGCTCACCTCACCAGACACTTCCCATCACCCTTGCATGTCATGTGTAAGACACTTGGACTTCCACTGTCCCAGTGTCAAACACTAGTGGGAACATGTCCCACATATGTCAACAATTCAACATCGCGCGTCTTGACTCTCAACAAGTCTAAAACTATAGAATGTTCAAGCAATGTGTACAGATCTGTCATGACATGTCAATAAACATGTCCCAACGTGTTTTTGATGTAGTTTTATTTTATAAATGTTCACAAAAGGTTACATATTTATGTCTATATTTTATTTTGGTAATTTTAGTATTTTTTAATTTTATACATTTGTGAGTGTATGTGAGTCCCAACATGTCCTATTTCAGGGCTCTACATGTCACATCTCAAACACCCATGTCTCCATGTCATGTGACTTAGGTTGATAGTAGAGTAGAAAAATAGACAACTATTGAAAGATAGTCTGTTGCATGGAAATTTACACACCAATAGCATTATATGGCACATCTTAATAACATGTTGAACAAGCACAACTTTTCCCTTAGATTTTATTTTCTTAAATCTATAATTGGGAATATTATACTGCATAGATGCATACAATCTGCCCCTTCTTGTCCATGGGATTTTGTTTAAGCAACGACTTGGACCAATTATTATAACAATGACCCAAGTTCAAATGCTGGTGGGTTGTTGAAAATATTGGATATTGTTGGTGTAGCCTTCAGGTAGATTACTATATGGAAGTAACAACATACTAGAAAACCTTATCACTAAAGTGTGTGAGCGGATGAAGCTTATTTCCAGGTTTTTCATCCATTAAAACTTAAACGACAGGTTCCCATTTAAAAGATAGATCTGCCTCTTCTCCATAAGCAGTGTAAAGAGGCCTTGTCAGTGAGATAAAGTGTCGTTAGCAAGAATTGAACCAACACAAGTTATAGTTTAAACAATAAGAAAAATGGGCAGAGACAAATCTGTATAGATATTATCTATTTGTTAGCAGGCATCCAATTTAATCTTATGGTGATAGATAGTGCAACCAATCAATGTGAAATTAAACTGGCAATGGACAACTTTATATAAAATATTATGATGTCAAAGAAACTCAATTCAGTGGTCAGCTAAATCGTGGTATGAACAAGAAAACAGATTGAACTGGTGAACATTTCAATTCAAGGAAGAGCATTATCTATGGGTAAAAATAAGTGCCTTTTCAATAGCATTGTAAGCCCAACAAAATCTAACCCAGATCATAATAGTCCAAATAATAAAAGGATAACACAATTTGAACCTTAGCAAATCAAAAGCACAATTTTGTATATGTTCCATGCTATATATTTTTCTGGTAAAAGAATGGCTCTAGAGTTTGAATAGTTATAGGAAAAGTAACACCTCATAAGTTATAACATGTTACACGTTTTATATAAGATGGGATTATAGTGTAATTAAGACTCAATATAAGTAGTGTGGTAGTCAGGATACCTTCGTCGACCTTCAAAATCATTGCTCGTGAGTCTCCCACATTAGCAACATACAAATGATCGCCTACTAACACTGCAGTCGAAGCTATTGAACCATCATCTCTGTAAATACTAGTTTCAGCCTTCAAGAATTCAGAATCATTTTTCTGATAGGTTTCAGCTACAATTTTAGACAAAAATGAAGCCATTAACAACTCAAACTCAACAGACCTAAACTACACTCTTTATGAAACACTAAATTGTAAGAAACCACTTACAAATGACCGTACTTATAGTTATCTGGTGTCAGAAATCTGCATGCACATAAAGATAGCTTGGTGTTTGTTGCAAATTGGGGATGATTTATCAAATTCTCAAAAAGGTGTTGCTTCAAATATTCAGCAGCACGAGAGCCACCATGGCCTACAATAAAGAAATCAGCAAGAAGATATTAGAAAAATATAAATGTAGTTGGAAGCACACATAATGATAAGACAATGGGTATTCTATAATATAAAGTGGTTTTCTGATTAAAGAAGAGCATTTACAATTTAAGAACCACTGGACAAGAATTCAGATTTTTTTAAACCTCCTAACAACTTCGTCAGGGAGTAAACATGTATGAATGAACATTTCTCCATGCCTATGAGTTTACTTGAGCCTATACAACATAAGTGCAGGAAGTAGATAATTACCATCAAATACACCAAATAAGCCAACCATCTGATCATAAACCTTTGATATTTTTGCACCATAAAAGTATTCCATTGTTGCTCTCTTTCCTTGAAAGCTAGAGTATCCAAAATTAACTCGCCTATCTTCACTGTAGGTTTGCAACCCATAAAGATTTAGCTGAGTAGAATATGAAACAATCAATTTACCACATCAACATATTTTACCATCAAAGACTAAATGAAAAAAAAATCAAGGTGCAACAACCAAAACATACAAGTGAAAAACTAAATAATGGCACAATTGCCTAAGGCATGGGTATTGGGATGCAAAGCATGACATAATAGCAATAATTTCCCTTCCATATAGATTGTATCGAACAACTTTCAATAGACATTTTACATAGTTGAGACATCTGTCAATGATGAGAAATTTATAAAGGTGAGGATGAATTGATAGATAAAATAACTATGAATTATCAGTTTTTGGAAGGTTCAGAATTGTTTTTGACATATTCAGTAAATTATAAACCAAAAACAAGAAAACCGAGCATCATCTAGACATATTCATCACATTTTAAAATCCCAATTAATCACAAACTAGATAATACATCCATAAATCAAATCGTCTCCCTGGTTTAGAAATGTGTTTATACTCAAAATATATTTCTTGGGAAAAGGTGAGCTAAAATATTTTAGAAAACTGCACAAAAACATATCTGGGCATCTACCATTACCAGCAGTTGAAGCCTACAAAAATATGGACACTTCTAAGATGGCATGAACTAGATGTATCTTTAATATTTTATTTATGTATTGGTAGTGGGACTCATATTTGGGGGGACAACATACTCAAAATCTGGGCCTCATTAAAAGACTCAGCTTCCACTTCAATTCCAAAATTTCTTATTTTACTTGGCAGTGATAAAACTCTACATCGCAACCTCTGTTTTCTTTCTTTATTCCATTTGCTAAAATATTGCTGCAGATACACAATGTTCATGAATACACATTCTGAATTGATTGCTGCAAAATTCCAATGCTTTCTATAGTTGATTCACAATACCAAAGATAAAATTGTTAAGTCTGAACAATCTTTACTCACCCATAACCATCCTTATAGTTTGAACTTTTTAGTGTACATAAGCTATTGCCAAAAGTACTAAGTTGCTTATTTGTCCTCCTCTATAGTTCTAAAATGAGTCAGTTCATCTTCCGTCTCCTCTATAGTTCTCAAACAATACAAGTTTCCACGATCTATGGTTCTTTGCCATCTTCCATCATCCACGACTCAAACATTTTATCTTCCCTAGTTCATCTTTTATCTACTTGATCCCATATCTCATTCCACATAAAACTTCACAATAATCTAACCCTCCAATTTGAAATTTCTCAAACCCCAAAGTTTCTTATCATTGAAAAACTCTAGTCAAACTTCATTACAAAATATTTCCATCAATTTAAAATCATATTTGTTCACTTTAAAATTATAGATTTTCCCATCAAGTTTCCATTTACATTTTTGGACAACTCAAATTCAATGTAAAATTTTATATTAATTGGATGACTGCTAGGTTCATGATGGATAACCTACCTGTTTTTCTCCCAATCTTAGCTCAGTTAAAATAGGTGGAATGCTCCTTTTGAAATGTGTCATTTATCCATGTTTATAAATAAATGAATGCAGTGGCATATCTTCCGTCCAATGAAGGCTTGAGTTTGAATTTCAATACAACCTGGGTCCTACATGCAGGAGTACAAATAGGGTATTGGTATGCCATATCAACCATGGAAATTAAATCTGATATTGATGCATTTGAAAGGAGAAGACTTTGATCATAAAGTTGTTTTAATAGAAAAATATAGTTAGGCTACTATAAGGAAATATGTTGTTGCAGTAGCTTTAGCTTGTTGGCTGTATTTTAGAATGTTCAGTCTCAGCAAATATCTTTGTGTTATTATTGAGAAAAGTTTAAAAGATTTATTTTTCTACAATATTTAATTCACAGTTCTACTAGAAAAGTCTCTTAGAAGTCTTTAAGAAAAGCACAAGCCTGCCAAGGTTTCTAAAGGAATATTCTAAGTATTTAGCTCTCACATACAGTTTGGATGGAAAAGTCCTTTATCTTTAAGGAGGGTTCATGCCTGCCAATGGCAATCAAGTGATGATCATGCCAAAGTCCTTTTAGTCATGAAGACAATTAAAAGGATTCTCTTTCTCAATTATACTGTTATTTCAAACCCAATTTTACTGGAATTGACTTAAATGTCTTGACTTTCAACCTTTGTACAGACCATCCCCAAGGAACAACAATACATGGCAATTTATTCCTTCAAGTTACCAATGCAATCCATACATTCCATTATATTATGCAACAAAAAGAGAAACTTTAAAAATATGCGGACAAGAAATCTAACCACGATCTTGTAACTTATGCATTTGATGCTCTGTGGTTTCTAGCTGGCTTTATTTATGTGGTTTTCCTAGCTATTTTTTGCAATAGTCCAATTATGGGCAGGGAAAAGAGACATATGCACACTTAATAAAGTAGACATGAAGTCAAACTCAACATCACAAAACCCATATATTTTACAAGATGGACACCTATACTCAAGTTATAAACAACAGCATTATGGGTATGATCTCAGCAAAACAAAGGCTCGGAGATGTCTAAGAATGGTTATGTCAGTCTGCATAGGAATGGTTATTTTCCTTGAAATTTGTATATCTATCAAAAATTAAGACAGGCCTTTATATTAGGCTCTATAATTCCCTAGAGTTTCAGGAGGTCATTGTTTTGATTGCATGAGGCAATTGGTAATTGCCAAAAAAGTGGACCTAGTTAACATGGTCAACTATGATGACTAGATTATATGGATGTTTTGATCCTATATAAAGAAAAAAAATATCTATTCAAAAACAACTTGGATTAATTCAATAGTCGAGATCTTGGAGTAGCTCAAGGACAGCTCAGAATTTTAGCTCGTGAACTTTGATAGCTCCATATCATGGCATCATTGGTGGCTCTAGAAAGAAGATCACAGATTTGAGATAACAGATCTAGGCTCAAGTTTATGTGAAATTGCTTTTGAAATCTGAAAGTTGTAATGAATACTATGTTTTTGTGTGTTTCCAATTGTGTTTTTATGCACTCTTGGAAAGCAGAGCTATAGGTTGTTGAGTTTACTTATTGGACTCTTGGCTGCCTGCACCAACTAGCTTCTCTTGGTCCAATGCGGCTCAACTTTAAAAATTTGAACACTTGAGACATTAGAAACGGGTTATCTATTTGAAAAGTAAAATTGTGAAACTATGCACTTATTTCCAAACAATTCAAAAGAAATCAAAGACACTAAATCTTGGCATTTAATTCCAAAAAAAAAGACAATAAATCAGAGATCTAAATAATCGGTTCTTTCTCTAATGCAACTGTTAAAATGCAATTGCCACTTAGCCTTGCTAAAATACAAGTATACTATGTACAATTGAGGATTTGATGGTTTAAATTAAAAATATATTTCCCAAAGCATCAAACTGATCTATGACAATACTCAGACATCTAAATAACTATATGCCTTGTGTCTTTTGTTCATATTCTCACAAAAATTCTGATTATTGTTGTCTAGATCTATATAGGAATGTAGATATGTGTAATTTTCCCAAGTAAAATTGCACTAAAATTTTCGACTTATTGTTGAATAGATGGGATTATTACCTTGTCAAATGTTCCACTATCACCATCTTAGACAGTTGTAGGTCATATTGTTAATACCAAACATACTAGGGTAAATAACTTGACCCAACTAAATGGTTTGTGTCTATCTGATGTACTGATTTTAATTCACTAATTTTGATGAACACTTTACAAACCTTTCTCTGACTGTTGTAGGTAACAATAGGCACCAACTACATATGTGTGGAAACTTTTGTCAAACACTTAATATGTATACTATTGTAGCTCACTGTAATGTCCCTATCCTAACTTTACCCAAATTTTTCACCCAACTGCCGCTAGATATTTATAACTTCATCCACACTTTGAAAGGTAATTATTGTAGCAACAATGAAGACTCTTTATGGGAATTCAAGCTCACTTCTATGCTTTGAAAATTACTGTTAGTCTTGATAATAATAACTGTCACAACAATCTGATGGTATCAACAATTGTGCATGTTGAAAAGGCTAAACTCCATGAGAAATAAGTCAATAATGAAATAAATGTAGTTAGGGAAATTGGAATGGATTGGAACTCCAATCACTTTTAGGTTCTTTGTGATAGGAGGTGATTGTGAAAATGATTTCATTTGAAAAAAAATATGATAGGATATTATTGGGAGGTTGGACTTCTTACCTGCAATGTATTTGTATGAACCATGATAAATCAAGCATGATAGACATCATACCCAGAAAAAAATGCTAGGTGAATACACTACTTCGCATCCACTTGTTTGGGAAAATTATGATTAGTTACCTTTGTCTTCAAGGAGGAGCAAACTATATTTCTAAAACCTCCAGCATAGCAGTGCAATACAACCTCCTCCTCTATCACATATAGAATCTTCAGAGTACACAGACTCGGGACTCAGACTAGATAGAGGAGGAGGAGGAAAATGTTTTGAAATCCTGTAATAGTTAAGATATATGTAGGCACTTCTTTCACTTTCTTCAACGGAAAAAGGAACAATATATTATTTTTATATGTCACATAATGTAATGTAATGTTTTGGTTGTCTCTACGCTTCACCAAAAAAATTATAAATTATAAAAGTATTAATAATAAATTTATCATATCATATCTCAGAATACCTATCAGCTTAAAAACAACAAACACATAGAGAGATTTGTACTTGTAGCATAGCATAAATGAATGTTCAATATTTCACAAAATATCTCGTAGCTTTAACACTGTCAATTCCCAGCATACACCTACATTTTCAGCAATCACATCGCATTAAAATTTCCTGCACTATTAACAAAATATGTCAATTCCTAGCATACACCTGCATTTTCAGCAATCACATCTCATTAAAATTTCCTGCACTATTAACAAAACATCTTGCAACAACTCACAAAAGAAAGCTTACATCATTAGACCAAAATTGGGTTTCCTGCCATTTTATATTAATATCTATAAATGTCTGCAATTTAATTCAAATGTCTTTATGAAAAGATATAAAGTCTGAGTAGATATATTTTGGATGGCCATTTAAGTTTTCTTTGACTAAAGCATAGCATAAATCAAGTTTTTCTTTTTGTCCCATTAGTTCAAACTTCATATTGGTATTCAAATTTAAAAAATGCAAGGCTTTTAAAACATTTGAAATAAAAATGAAAACAATAACATCTAAATTTTTGTGTTTCACATCCAACGATTTATACACCACACCACACAACATTTAATACTCTTCCATAATGTAAATAGACTCACCTAACAATGTAAGTATTATGGCTGCAGGGGCACACCTTTGCACATGGTGAAGAAATCTATTTTTATGTCTTAGAGGGATTGGACTAAAACATTAAATTATTAACACAGAGATCAATCCGAAGAGTACTCTCATTTTTATTACCATCAACCCTGAAAAAGATCCAAGGAAATCTAGTACTCTACCCCTGATTTCTACTTACAATATTAAGTCCATATCTCCCCTAAAATAATGAGTCCGGGTTAATGTGCGAATAGGGGGTTAACAAAGAATCAGAAAAGGAAGTTGGGACAAAACACCAAGAATGCAGGAAGGGGTTTTGTAAACTGTGCTGATGACTAAAACATTGAACCTACACTTGAAACCCAGAGAGAAGGTATCATCTAATGCAGAGATGATATATCATATGGAAAATCTCAAAAACATATATTAGAGGTTACAAAGCACAACAATAATATATATTGTACATGTGGGAGAAGAAATAAACATGTTTCAAAAATGTGTTGTTGTTGTTGAATGAATGCACAAATAGTGCTGTTGTTGTTGAATGAATGCAAAGGTTTCTATCTGGGGCATCAAACGAAACAATTATTTAGAAGATATTTTGACCACGCCCCACATGGACTCTGAGACCAAACCTGCAGCAGTTGAGGAGGAGGGGGGCTGCATCCTGTATTCATGATTATGATGTTGCTCCATTAGTAGTAGAGGAGGAAGACAAACATAGCCATAATAGTTCTTTGCAAAGGATGGGTCACATCCATAATAGTTCTTTGCAATGGATGGGTCACCTTATAATTATAATGATTCATAGCCCTTTTTGTGAAATCTTTGATTCAACCAAACTAAAACCTTATAATTAGAAGTAGATGATTATATGATGATGTTGCTCCTTTAGTAGTAGAGGAGGAAGAAAGACATAGCCAGAATAGTTCTTTGCAATGGATGGGTCACAACCAGAATAGTTATTTGCAATGGATGGGTCACCTTGTAATTATTATGGGTCATAGCCATTTTTCATGAAATCTTTGATTCAACCAAACTAAAACCCAGAAACACCCAATCCAAAACAAGGACAAGATGGTTTCCACTTAAGGCTCAACTATTGGCAGAAAACCCCCAGAACGGGTGATCTATCACAAAAACCATCGATTCCCATGGCCAAAGGAGAAGGTTGAAAAAGAAATGAGATCATCCTATTATACCATTACATCTGAAATGAGAAATGAGATCATCCTATTATACCATTACATCTGAAATGACACAAGGAAGGGTTAATAATAGAGTAGATATGGCTGATTAAATGACAAAAGCTGCAAGGTTTTGTGTGTTGAAAATTGTCTGAATATAGAGAGAGATTGGAAGAAACTCATTCCTAGATTAGATTTGATTTGGACAAACAAAAAAATAAAAATGTAGATACATGAGGAGATAGAGATGCATACACATGTGGAGTGGAGTAGCGTGGATTTTCTTTCCTCATACATTCTGTATTCTCTTGTATCTGCAGTGAATGCCATAGATAGGTCATTAATAGATTGCTAAGGAGATTTTTGTATTCTCTTGTATCTGCGGTGAATTCCATAGACAGGTCGTTAATAGATTGCTAAGGAGATTTCATATCATAGAAACAAAAATATTAAATTAGGAAGACAATGCAAAGAAGAGAACATTAGACCAGACACGTTCTCTATCAGATGTCCTTCCCAGAGAAGAGTGCTCGAGCAGATGTTCTTCCAAATCCATTTTCCCTCGAGGTGACCATTGTTCTCTATCACAAATAGACACAAGCAGAGATACCTACTTTCAAGATTCAAACACCGACATCCAGATTCAATAAATACACAACACACCAAATGAGAAGATACGATCCATATTGAAAGCATGAAACGAGAAGAAGGACTGACAAGCGGAAATGCCATGGCCATAGAAAGAGGAGAGGAAATTGCAAAAGTGGAAATGCCATAAACGTGAAAATGGAAAGATTGTGATTGTGATTTCCTGCCTGCCATTATTGGTTTTCTCCATTCCCTATTCAATCCAAAGTGTACAAAATTTCTAAAAGGAAAGAACATAAAGCAATTCAATCTGAAGCTTAGAAAGGAAACAGCCTAAAGCAATGGTTAAACAAGAAAAAGGAAACAAATTTATATATAAAAATATATACTATATATTTGTCAAAATAGGTTGTGTTAAATTGTGCTTTTTTCAAGGTGTAAATGAAAAAATCATGGAATCTATATTTATTGAAATATAGATTATATATTTTGTTAAAATATAGCCTTGTGTTTTTTCTAAATATAAAAAAAACACATGGTGGAATCTTTCTATATAAATGGTTTTTTTTCTTCTAAAAAAATATGTAATTTGTTATTCATAAGAATCAAAATTACATCATAGTTGTTCATGTAAAATCCCCTTCAAAGTAGGATAGAAGACAATATTGAAGCCCCAGGAAAAACATTACAATATCCAAAACTAAATGACAGGGACTCTACCCATCAACTTGTAGAAAGAAAAAATGCGGAAAAGACAAAATAACTGTGAGAAAAAAAAAGTAGGGCTCCGAAGAATTGTCATGCAAATATAACCTAAAACAATCCAAGACAAAATGGGGGAGGAGAAACTAGAAGCAGGTAAGCGACCTTCAACAATCATGATTCTGTTTGAGTACTTAGAGAAGTGAAGAATACCAGGGCAGTCTCCTATCGCAAGATTTGATAGGTTGTCCACGTGAAAATTGAACTCCCTGAAAGGTTCCTGAAGGATAAAGAAAGAAAAAAATTCTTTAGGAGCCCAATCCTTTTCAACCAGCAATAATATCTTAGTGACTACAAATTGGTGAGACCTCTGGCCCAATCAATTATGACCTTTGATTCGCAAAAAATATAAAGTTGGAGAATATTTCTATTTTTTGTGAACCATAAAATCCCCCATAAAGCTAAAAATTTAGAAAAATTATCAGTGCCACTACCAACACCCATCCTTAGCTTGAAACCGTGAGAGTCATCTATACGGAGGATCATGCCAATACCACAATTTCCATCCTGCTCGACCCCATCAAAGAATCCATATATGGTATCAGATTCCAACATCGGAATGATTCTAATATTTTAAACTTTTGGGGCACAATCTGTGTTCCATTACAAAAAACCTGCCACAATCTTTGAAACAAGTAAACCTCCTTGAAAAGTTTAATCATTTTTTCTAATGTCTTCTTCATTTTTCCTTTGGAGCATGTGAGGAATGTCGATGTGCAAAAACTAGTGACCTTTGAAAATAGTGGCATTGCAGGAGGGTGCTCATGATTTTCCCAGGCTAAAAGCTTAAAATGCATTTATGAACACATAGGTTGGAGATGGTGATAGTTGAGAATGTAAAGTGGAAGCAGTAACTCCGACAACATTGAGACCTGTAAAAAGACATAACAAATGGTTATTGATTGGAGTGATGAACATAATTGGAGAGGTAAGAACCATACCTTTGAATCACACTGACTCATCGCTACAAGATCCTGAATCGGCCTATCATTTGCAAAAATAGGGTATAGAGTGCAAAAATAGGGGAGTAGGGGTCGAACGATACCTTCAGCCCACGGATCCGAAGTTGACGTGTTTTTTGGCCATGCATTGGATGCATTTTGTAATTCTACATGGAGGAGGTGCATTTGAATGGTCGATTCTCGAGGGGATGTAGGGCTATGATGCTTCTAGCTAGGTATCGATATGGTACTGGTTCTAGTACCTAATTCGTAATTGACGTAGGAACCTAATTTTCCTTTCGAACATGCTTAACTGCGTTTACTTCAATGGTGCAGTAGGGATAAAGATGGCGAGGAGAAAATTTGTCTAATTTCTTTGTTGCCATCTCTAAATATCGAGGTGCATGGAACCAATATTACTAATAGAAGGTAGACAATTTACAAAATTTACACTTCATTGTCAAATTTGCAATTTTCCATGACACAATTAGAAATGAATAACATAAATGACCAATTCATATTCTTCTAGCTAGTCATTTTTTATGCCATGACTAAATTAGTCGTTTATGTTAGTCATTTTTAACTCTGACACTTATTATCTAGTCATATTTGTTAACTTGTGACTAAATTAGTCGTTAATTTTAGTCGTTTACAGTTGGGTCAATCAAAATTGTTCATATTTAGTAGTACACTTGAAAAACCTATGGTGACTAGAATTTTTAGTCACTTAGTAGCTAATTCCTCATTTTGTACTAGTGATGACAGTTTGGACAGATAGTCCGAATGATAGTCTGAATGGGAAAACCAATGCAAATTACAAAACAGATAACCTAAATGATCTTAATATCAACTGATTTATGCATATGATATTGCAAGGTAAAGGAAAGAGTGACTAAGCTTATTTTAACAATTAAAACAACAGAAGAACAAGAGTAACTTACACTAATTAAAAGAGAGCTTATTTCCTATTATTTAACAAGTCAAATGAAAAATAACTGAAACTAATTTATAGCTAAACAGGACAGAACTGAATCTATTTATGAGCTAAGCCTAAGATATTAGATTAATCAAATTCTATCTAATTGCAATTATAAAAATAATAAACAATGCTGAAAAGAAAACTGGAAACAACTATTGCGAAGTTGGCCTCTTGCGACATCACAGTATAAATTATATAAGTTACAACAAACACACATTACAGAGGACAAGAAAATAAACAATATTAATTTACAATAGAAATAAACTACATACAGAGAGTGGAAATATAAATTACTTAGCTGCAAGAAATTAGGAAATAATGAAAACACACAGAAATGGGAGACCGCTAGTTGTTGAGAGTGTTAGCCGAAAATACGCACCTCCTGTGGAAAAGAGTTGGTTCCCTAGTCTGAATGGTTCAGGTCTAGAACAAAACACAAACACCAAATGTTAAACTTCCCCTAGATCTGGTTAATCACTTGAATGAAATTCCATGATACTTATCTCAAAGGTTGTCCTCGTAATCCTCACAGAAGAACCTATAAAATATGGAAAACAACAAGAGAAATATGATAGCATACAATAAAATCAACTAGATCTATGCTCATGACCAAGGAATCAATCAATATAAACATATGAAGTAGTAAATATCGGAAATAAAAGACATTCTTTATTAATAAATTATTGGAGAGACTACAACCTTCATGTCTTGGTGTTGAGAGTTCCTTCCAATGGATCATTGCCTCTAACTTCACCTAGCCTCCAAAGACTCAAGAATGATTTTGATAGAGTTTGGGTATGAAACAAAATTCTTCCTCCTTTCTCCCATGGGGGATGAGCCAGTATTTAAAGGCATGGGAGGATAGGTATGGTTGAGGATCTCATGGGTGAGGTGGAGATAATATCCTAAAATGGAGGATATCGAGCTCCAGTTGGTCCTAAACCATAGGGATGAGGCTCCACGGAGGTAAGCTTTGAGAAGCCTCTCAAAGCTTCTCTTTTTTCCTTGAAAAATCGAGCACCACTCTTCCAATGAAGAAAACAGGCGGTGTTAAAGGGGTAACACTTCTTGCAGTAGGGCTATAAGTGGTGGCACCTCTCTTTTCTCATGTATCAAGAGTGGTGCCTCCCTAGCACCACTTGGGTAATGCTTTTTGTCAATGGAAGAGGAGTGTCACGAGCTCAAAACAAGGAAAAATTGTAAGGGATATTTTTTCTTGTCATTTCTCTAAGGAAAACTTTGAAAGATTGAAGCAGACAAGGGAATACCTATCTCATAACATGATGGTGACGATATTTCACTACAACATAGATTCCCCCCAAAGTATGATGGCTAGATGGAAACGATAGGCATAATACTTTGATAGAATAAGGTATAGTATCAAGGCAAAGGTCTAAAGGTAGGAAATTCTCAAACATCACAAAATTTCTGCAGCACATTTTGATACATGTCCCAAATGACTCACAACATAGCTGCTGACCAATACAACCTAGATCCATGTGAGATACAAAAAATTTATGGCTACTAAAATACAACGCAGATCCATGTGAAGAAGACTCAAATTTGGACATAGCTACCTGACATACAATGTAGATCTATGTCATACAGATGCAAATCTGAGCATAGCCACAACATACAAATGTGGATCCATGCTAGGACTCTGTTGCAGCCGCAACAGTTTCCCAAATTTCTAAAATTTTAGGACCCCCCTTTTCTACTTTGAATTAGTTGGTTCTTTTCTGGATTACAGCCTCTGGATTTTTGGCTTATGGATTTTGAAGCATTTTCGGTTGCTGTTCATCGATTTTTTTTTTCTCATTACATGTTCTGAAGATTTCGTGCCTTAAAGATTTCTCTCTTGAGTTGATTTCATTGTCGCTTGGTCCATCTCTTCAAAGCCCTGATCAATCGGGAGTTAAGTTTTGTCTATTTTGCTGTTGCGGGCGGTTTGTTGATCCTCCTCCCCGTTGTTTCGGGCATCCTGTTAATCTTCCTCCTCGTCGTTGCGGATCGTTTTCAAGTCTTGGACTTCTGTTTTGCCCCGACCGTTTTGGGTGAGTTTGGGATCCTCCGACCGTTGCGCGTGATTTTTGACTCTCCGACGTTGCGGACGGGTTTTGGTTCTTCATCGGAGGAATGGGAAGTCTTCCTCATCCGACATTTCGGGTGGTTTGTTGTTTCCCCCTTCCGAAGTTGCGGACTGTTTCCCGAAGGGGGACTTTATATGACGCTCCGATGTTTTGTTGTCACCCGGCGGTGTAGCGGAACGATTGACCATCTCCTGCTCCGATGTTGCGGAGGGGTCCAGAATTGTGTCCGCCGACGCCTGATGAAGGTGATTCAAACGTTATGTTTAGCTGTCGCGGGTGAGTAAGTATAGGTATTTGTCCACCGTTGCAGAGGGAAGAAAGTTCTGACTACCTGCCACAGTTTTAGTTCGCGCCCGATTGAAATTTTCTCGCACGTGTGGCAAATTTTTATATATACGGGGCGATAAACGGGATTTTGTATTGTTTTCGAGTGCTGTCGCGGTAAGTTGAGCTGTCGTTTTGGGAGCGCGTGAGGACCTAGCTGTTGGTGTACCAGTGTCCAAGTGGCAGGAGGAGAAGTCTAGCCGTCATCAACTCACTCGTTTGTTGGATTGCCAGGTAGGATCTTTACTACCTAGCCTCATGTTTTTCAAGGTTTCGATTAAGGGATTTATGTTGTGGTTTGGGTATTTCTAGGATTAGGCCCCCGTAGTTCCTTTCGCTCACACGAGGTATTTTTCGCCTGTAGATAGAGTTGTCATAATCATCTCCCTGGTGGCTTGGCGCCCGTTTTTCTTCTTGTTAGGGTTTCCGGTCAGATGGTCGTTCACGGTTAAAGAGGGGGGGGAAGTTTCCCTTTTTAGAACCCGAGTTTTATTTTGTCACAGCCGTTTCAGTCTCACCCTGAGCAGTGGAGAAAGACGCGGTGCAGGCGGCCGGCGGCCGCCTGCACCTGGTTTGATTCCTTATGGTGATGATATCCATTGGTAATTTCGAGGGGGTTTTTTGCCGAAGATTTGATGGTGAATGCTTATCTGGTTAATTTCCCTAATGAGTTTGTCCATTTTACGAGCCCTAGCCTCCACCCGTGCCGCGCAGTTCGTCATTGTCAGCTACCTCGAAACCCTAGGGCAGTGCCACTGTTAGTATTTAAGTTCTCGGGGAAGCATGAGTAGTGGTGCTGGTGGGATCTCCCTATTCGAAAAGTGGTTGTGGACTCCCGCGGTTGATAATCACACCGATGTAACTACCATGTCCGTGAGCAGCATAAGATCTCGCCGTTTTTTATTTATCAAAGCCATATCTGATTTCGGAAAGCTGTAGTTGCGCCTTGGGTTTAAAATTTATGCATTTGCATTACATATCGTTTGATTGGAAAATGGCATCCTATGAATTGATGTAATTTTGATGCTAGGCCATTTAATGAATATTTCCATTTTTTGATTTTACGCCACATTAAGACATTGCTCATTATAGTGCAGTGGCAGATTGAGTCCATTCCTGTGCTGGTAGTTTTGACAGACAAGGCATAGCGGGATTATGTGCACATGTGTTGGCTTATTTGTTGTTTACATATTAACATAGAATAATAGTATATTGCAAAATATTGCACGACCATTTCAAATCTTTCAGCCTGAAGGGCCTAAGTTTAAATCCCATTATAGCTCTGATATACTTGAGAAAGATAAAACTGCTGCAAAATGTTCACAAGCCTGAAATTGCTTAATATCAAAATGTTTTACATTGCAGGAAGAATCTACAATGTCCAAGAGGCAGAAGAAGAAAGCCCCAGCGGTGGAGGAAGTACCAGCACCAGACACAGAAGCAAAAACTGAGTACATCTATGAAGACACCCAATGCATCACGGGGGTTGAGCCTGAATACAAATGGGGAGATATATACAGGATGATTTCCCGCAGGGAAGTTCCAGATATGGGTCTTGAGGAAGCACCCATTTACACAAACATAGAAAAATATGCCATTATGAAAGTTGCCACCAGGCCCGAGCTGTTTCCATGCCCGGAGGTGATGAGATGGGTTCTACCAAATACCAACCACAACTCAATGCTTATGTGTAATGTCGAGGGCCAGGGTTATGCCGCCTTTAGCCCTAGATATGTGGCCTTAGCTTACCACCTGCCGGAGCCTCAGCTCTTCCTGACAAATGAATGGCTGGACAACCTTAGGATGGATTTTGTAGAAACCATGAAGAGGATGCTCTTGCCAGGGGAGCTATACCGACATAGAGCAACTGAAGAATATGACACAGCCAGTCTCGGACCTACTTACAGATTCATAGCTCTAATGTTGAATAGGATCTTCGGGAGAGAAAATGGCAGACTATTCAAGTTCGAGTGGATACCCCTCATGTTCTATGTGGCCACAGAAGGCACGATATTCAACTGGGCAAGTATAGTATCAAGCAGTTTCTCCTCTTGTGTGGCTGCAGCTTTGGAAGGAGAAACTAGGAAGAGGTCTGAGTTTTATATGAGCTCAATCCTGATAGATTGCATACTTTGTCACCAGCCTTTCCCCAGCCTCCAGTGTGTATGGGATAAAGACAGAATGCCCGTATATGCGGCCTACAAACCTCTAAGGGCTCATCTATATCACAGTCACTACAGAGAGGTCTGTGAGCAGTTCCTCATGCCATTATACAAACTCATCTTCCGGGGAGAATGTAATTGCTTGTCAGAAGACGCTATGCAGGTCATTGGTGAATATGGAGATTACTTTTTGACTGAAAATGGTATGTATATCAGGATGTTTGGAGGGTCAAAGACACCCTTTTTGTTGCCCAAATATGCTACAGATTACATAATCCACAAGGAGGCAATCAGACAAGTATACATTGATGGAGTTGGTCACTTCTTGTTCCAGTACAAAAAGACTGCATATCCTCCCCTTCCATTTAAGCTGGGAAATTATAAATTCGCAAATGTAAACAAAGCACCCGAGTTCATAGAAGAACTAGGGAAGTTCCACTTTGGCGAAATGACTTTTCGAAGGAATGATACTCATGGCAGAGTGGCAGAACACTGCAAGAAACACAAGGTGACCTACGAATACAGCCATTATTTTGATAGCGATGAATCGGTTTATAGGATGGCTCCAAATATGACAGAGCTCCGCAAGAGATTCAAACCTAAGCATTCCACCAAGGGTGGAAAAGGATCTGAGCAAGAGAAGGATGAACAAGCTAAGGCTGAAGAAGCAGCCAGAAGAATAAGAGAAGAGGCTCAGAGGTTGGAAGAGGAGGCTGCAGAATGGATGCGAAAAGGAGAAGAAGAAAAGAGGAAAGCTGCCCAAGAAGCAGCGGAACGAGCCAATGAAGCAGCCAGAGAAACAGAAGAAGCTGCTAAGCAAGCAGCCGAAGAAGCTCAGAGAAAGCTAGATGGAGAACTGCAAGAGCAGGAGGCCGAACAGATTCAGGGAGATGAAAACCCCGAGATGCAGATCCCTCAAGTACCCACTAGCATCGAAGCTGCTACCCCTATGACTCAGCTGGTACCTTTCGTACAGGAAAAAGGGGAAGAAGTCCCTGATTTCAGTACGGTTTATTATGATAGGGCTACTAAAAGAATCATGAGGAGAACAGAGAAAAAGATAGAAGCAAAAGGATTGTCTAGCAAGATGATATCAGATAAATCTGTGATGGTAGGGACAGATGTAGATCCGAGGTTCACCATAAGTGTCGGCAAGGCAGCCATACATGCTTCGAAAGATAACATAGATCGAATCATGAATGAAATAGAATCTACCAAGAAAACTTCCTCTCAGCTGAAGGACACCCTGAGAAAGGAAAGAGAAGAGAGCAATAAACTCAAAAGAAAATATGATCACGTGCTCAAAGAAATGGAGGCTACAAAGAGTGAAATCTACGCCATCCAGGGAGCAGCACATGCACAGGAAACAACACAAGAAGCCCTGGAAAGAGCACAGCAAGAAATTCTAGACTTGAAGAATGAAAAAGAACAGATGAGGGCGAAGATAGAAGATCTATAAGGGCAGCAGGCTATTATATATGAGTCCAATATTGCATGTGTTAAAGAACTAAAGAAGAAACTAGAAGCAGCTAAACAACAGCAGGTTGATCTGCAGCTGATCAAAGAACACATCCAGGCCCAGAAAACTAAGGTGCTGCACCTGCAAACTATTCTAGAAGAGGAAATATGCCAGATTCTCCAGGTTGATAGCCGATTAGAAGAAATCCTGGAGACTGCTTCTTACTTTGTTGATAGGTCACAAGATATCCTTGAAGTATTGACCACCAGGGTGGCAAGGGTAGAGAAAGGTGAAGAAGTCCCAGCAGAACTGCCAGACAAGAATAGACAAACCCTTCAGCGAGATTATGACTTGATGGAGTTCGCTATCACTACTACAGAGGACTTCAAGAAAACCATCCAGAAAACAAAGGGACTGTGCACCGAATTTTTCAGGAGAGCCTTAGTCATTTACAACCGGTGTCAAGCAGAAGATGAGCAAAGGCTACACGAGTTCCCATATCATGACTCATTTATAGAAATGTTGTAGAAAAGACAACAAGAGGAAGATGCCAAAGTAGAATGCATCCAAGCCATTGATGAACAAACCCTGAAGATTGAAATAGGCCATACAGCCATTTGTTTGCAGCTCCTAGAAGAACAGGTGAGACTAAATGCAACCAGGGTTGAGGCCATCAAGAAAAAGGATGAAAATTTTGAGATTAATATCCAATTCTTGGAGCCCAACTCTTTTGAAGATCTCGCTAGAGAAGCTACAGCGTGGAAGAAGTTTCTAGAGAATCAAGCGGGACCCTCTTAGTGAAAAGTCGGTCATTGTAATATTGTAAAATATTTGTAAAAGTTTTTGGGAAAAGGGGAAGCGTTAGGAAGACCAAGGGTTGGGATGCCCAAAGGTCCCTTTGGGAAGCCCAACCATTTCTTGCATTTTGTATAAAAGTAGGAGACATAGATAATGAAGAGGCGTTTTCCCAGTAATACTGGAGGACCTATTGTAAGAAGAACTACTTCCTTTTGCAATAAAGATTTTAGTTTGCCTGTTGGAGAAAGATATGTGAAGTTTCCGAATGTTAACAAATGGATGGCGGAAAGATGAACTACTTTGTTTTTTTTAGCTTGTGTCCACAAATCGTGAGATCGTTCTAACTTCATGACCTATCTCTTGTTGAATGGTTTCTGATTCATTGTATGGAAAATTCACTCAGAGTAATGCTTGTGGCTCATATAATAGTTAGCTATTTGATTGTTAGAATATTTTATTGTTCATGTGTTGTAAGCATAAATATCAGCTATCTGTAATTTGGTTTATTATACATGGAGATAATGCATTACTCATTAATAATCATTTTCTAGCTCCCCGGGGATAGGTAGTTAGGTGTTTAGATAGTTATTTGTTTTACTTCATAGTTGCATATGTGGTTTAGATGTTCGAGAACCTAAGAAGAGAGGTAAGAACCTGCGCAGCACATTGTGACGTTCCTTACATTTTTATCACCCTGCATGTTTAAGATAGGCATGTGCATTGCATCCATTAAGTCAAAATACAAATTCCGGTGGACCGGGCCGCAACCGGTAAACCCTTGTAGTTACTTTGATCTACGGTAGCCAGGCCGTAACCCGGACGGATTCCCTATACCAAACAGTCAGCGGGATAGTTGGGAACGCTGATTGGGGAGAATCCCTTTCTATTGTCGCCTGCGAATTTCCAAGCCTCAACAGTTTTTGGCGCTAGAAGGAGGGCCGCCAGTAAAAGGCTGGCCGTGGAACTTATTTTCCCGAGACTATCCTATCAGCAGATGCTTAAATTTTTCAATCCAACCCCAATTTGCAAGTTCCAGTCCTATCTTTGACAGACCGTTTTCCTGGTGTCACTTGTTTACCTTTGCTCATGGCCGGTAATCAACCTAACCCTTTGCCAGCATGGAGAGCTAGGTCGCCTCTGAACCTAAATCCTCCTTTGCATGACTTGCCTCAAGCCTTTGACAAGCTTTTACCCAAGTTTGACCCGGCGGACAACGTTGCTGTAGATGATCACCTTCAAAGCTTTTACCTAGCACTAGAAGGGCTAAGGGTTGGAGAGCATGAGGACGTGGTGTGTAGACTTATTCCTCATACTCTGAAAGGAGCAGCAGCTTCCTGGTACTTCGGACTACCTACCAGTTCCATTCCTAATTGGGACACCTTTGAGAGGGCTTTCAGGAGTAAATACACAGCTCAGAAGACACATGCCTCATTGATGAAAGGTCTGGGTCTGTTAAGAAAGGGAAAGAATGAAAAAGTATGTTGTTTCACCCAACGATTTTCAACATATTTAAAGAACTTCTCAGAAATCGATAGACCCTCGGATAAAGTCTTAATCGAGTATTGTACCTCAGCCCTAGGACCTGAACTGGCCATGTTTTCCAAGATGAAAGTCAAGAATACTCTGATAGAAACTTATCAAGAGGCTGAAAGAGTAGAAGCAGAGAGTGAGAGTATAGAGGACTATCCTGACTCATTTGAAGAAAATACCACTGGAAGAACAAGCTCACTGCCATTTAAATCTAGAGAAGATAAAAAAACAAAATTTTCATGAAATGATGAAAGTGCTTCAGAAAATGTCCAACCGAATTTTAGACCTGGAGAGGGAGAGGGACATTCAGAAAACCTATAAGCCATACTATCCCCAAAAGGAAGATAACAATCAATGGCAGGTCCCACCTCCTAATTTGGCATCCATCAACATAACAGAAGTAGGTGGAGATGATTTCTGTACCTTTCACCAACAGCCCCACTCTGAGAAGAAATGTCCTCAATGGATACATTCAATGACAAGGGCGATGAATAAGTTGTTGGACCCCGAGTTGACTAGAGACCGTAGCAAGGAGGTGAAAGAGGAACATGCCATAGAAAAGACAGAGGACGATACTATGTTCTCATGGAATGGAGTTTCACTGTTTAACACTGAAGAAAATGCTCTCAAATCTCAGCATACATGTAAAACCACAGAAGATAAGAACTTAGCAAACAATGACAAAGAAAACCAGTGCTCCACCTTTCCTTGTGACCCTTGATATCCTCAATCATAAGGTGCATAATTGTTTGGTGGATTCGGGATCTTCTATGAATGTTATGCCTCTGATAGTTTGCAAAAAACTTAAGGGTCAGATAAAGCCTACTTTTTGGGATGTCACGCAACTTGACAAAACTAGTGTCAAAGTAGTAGGAGAAATGGAGAATGTGATGATTCAATTGTCTGCAAATAAAAAGATATGCCATTACATTGACATCATAGTAGCAGATATACCGGATGGTTATGGGATGATCCTGAACCGAGATTGGACATCAAGACTAAATGGATACTTTGCTTCAGATTGGTCTCATATGTGGCTACCCCAGAAAGGCAGCCCAAACTTGATTAAAATTCTAAGAGAGCCCTTTATGAAGCACAATGTCACTAAGCTAGGGGAAGAAAACGAATCTGCTGATTCTGTGTTGGGAAATTATCTTACTGAGCTTAAGCTAGAACACCATTCATCAAAGGCCAGTCCTGTGACGAACACTCAGCCTGAGCTCCTTCAGCTTCCTCAGGCTGAAAGAAATGACTGCAGAATTGTAGATATGGGTTCCATTTCAAAGATCGCACAGTTGGACCATGGATAGGCAACTCATGTTTAAGTCCAGCCCTTTCCCTCAACTTTTAGTTTCAGATTTTTTCAGGGGTGGGCCTAAATTTCTGTTTTCTTATGTACATAAATAAATTGCCTTGTTTTCTTGATACTCGACATTTTTTTATTTATTTATTATTGTTTTAATGATTGCTTTCGTTCATGATTTGCTTTACTGTTGTTTTCTTATAGTCTGCTAATTTTCGTTTATTTTGAATAAGAGGCAAACTTTTGGATGCAAGGAGAACTTCAGGGCTCTGTATTAACTAAAATTCTGAGCAAAAGACTGGGCTCTAAAGAATGTCTTCTAGTAATTGTATTCCTAACTGGCAATGCATTCATTCGAAGTCTCACTTAATCCCTGTAAAATACCTCAGCAGTGAGAAGGTCTGGAATACTATCTGGGGACTCCATCCACTTCACACTTTAAATACCCCAAGGTAGTCATAGTAAAAGACACACGGGGAGGAAGCAGAGTGAAACAGTTTATCATATATAAATGATCTCATGCCATAAATGAAGAAAGGAGCTAAAAGCTCCTAAGAGTCAATACTCCTGAAAGAAGCGAGACATATCAAAGAAAAGCTCGAAAAATATTAAAACATGAAGGACCAAATGGCCACAAGATCCTCTCCGTCCGTGAATTGAAGTATGAAATCTATCATTCACACAAAAGGACACTATGGGATAGAGGATCCTGAATTGAAATTCAGTAAGAAAGGCCTGCAGGAGGATTCATATCAAATGAAATAAAGTTCTAAAGGCACAAAAGTGCAAATAGGCATGGGTAATACTGTTCACTATCTGTCACAATCCTGTGGTGTCCAAAATATAACTACCAAAGGGTAGATAAAATAAAACTCATCTTTTTGGCCTCCAGAGAAGTTATTCAGACCAAAACACTACTGATGTTACCTTTTCCCAAGAAAATGGGCTTCTTATAAGTAACATGATGCATAATCTGGTTGGCTTGGGAATGCAGACAACTAAAAGAGTTCAGTTTTATTCATACAGTTTCGAACTTAGAAAGAAAGTTAATTCAGAGATCTGGAACTCACCAGGTAGTCGCCAATTGTTGCAGCCGCAACAGTTTCCCAAATTTCTAAAATTTTGGGACCCCCCTTTTCTACTTTGAATTAGTTGGTTCTTTTCTGGATTACAGCCTCTGTATTTTTGGCTTATGGATTTTGAAGCATTTTTGGTTGCTGTTCATCGATTTTTTTTTTTCCTCATTACATGTTCTGAAGATTTCGTGCCTTAAATATTTCTCTCTTGAGTTGATTTCATTGTCGCTTGGCCCATCTCTTCAAAGCCCTGATCAATCGGGAGTTAAGTTTTGTCTATTTTTCCGTTGCGGGCGGTTTATTGATCCTCCTCCCCACCGTTTTGGGAGTCCTGTTAATCTTCCTCCCCGCCATTGCGGATCGTTTTCAAGTCTTGGACTTTTGTTTTGCCCCGACCGTTTCGGGTGAGTTTGGGATCCTCCGACCGTTGCGCGTGATTTTTGAATCTCCGACATTGCGGACGGGTTTTGGTTCTTCATTGGAGGAATGGGAAGTATTCCTCGTCTGACGTTTCGGGAGGTTTTTTGTTTCCCCCTTTCGACGTTGCGGACTGTTTCCGGAAGGGGGACTTTATATGACGCTCCGATGTTTTGTTGTCGCCCGGCGGTGTAGCGGAACGATTGACCATCTCTTGCTCCGATGTTGCGGAGGGGTCCGTACTTTGTGTCCGCCAATGCTTGACGACGGTGATTCAAAACATTACGTTTAGCCGTCACGGGTGAGTAAGTATAGGGAGTTGTCCGTCGTTGTGGAGGGAAGAAAGTTCTGACCGCCCGCCGCAGTTTTAGTTCGCGCCCGATTGAAATTTTCTCGCACGTGTGGCGAATTTTTATATATACGGGGCGATAAACGGGATTTTGTATTGTTTTCGAGCGCTGTCGTGGTAAGTTGAGCTGTCATTTTGGGAGTGCGTGAGGACCTAGCTGTTGGTGTACCAGTGTCCAAGTGGTAGGAGGAGAAGTCTAGCCATCATTAGCTCACTCGTTTGTTGGATTTCCAGGTAGGATCTTTACTACCTAGCCTCATGTTTTTCAAGGTTTCGATTAAGGGATTTATGTTGTGGTTTGGGTATTTCTAGGATTAGGCCCCCGTAGTTCATTTTTCTCACACGAGGTATTTGTCGCCCGTAGATAGAGTTGTCATAATCATCTCCCTGGTGGCTTGGCACCTGTTTTTCTTCTTGTTAGGGTTTCCGGTCGGATGGCCGTTCACGGTTAAAGAGGGGGGGAAGTTTCCCTTTTTAGAACCCGAGTTTTATTTTGTCGCAGCCATTTCAGTCTCGCCCTGAGCAGTGGAGAAAGACGCAGTGCAGGCGGCCGGCAGCCGCCTGCACCTGGTTTGATTCCTTATGGTGATGATATCCATCGGTAATTTCAAGGGGGTTTTTTGCCGAAGATTTGATGGTGAATTCTTATCTGGTTAATTTCCCTAATGAGTTTGTCCATTTTACGAGCCCTAGCCTCCACCCGCGCCGCGCAATTCGTCATTGTCAGCTACCTCGAAACCCTAGGGCAGTGCCACTGTTAGTATTTAAGTTCTGGGGGAAGCATGAGTAGTGGTGCTGGTGGGAGATCCCTATTCGAAAAGTGGTTGTGGAATCCCGCGGTTGATAATCACACCGATGTAACTACCATGTCTGCGAGCAGCATAAGCTCTCGCCGTTTTTTATTTATCAAAGCCATATCTGATTTCGGAAAGCTGTAGTTGCACCTTGGGTTTAAAAGTTATGCATTTGCATTACATATCGTTTGATTGGAAAATGGCAACCTATGAATTGATGTAATTTTGATGCTAGGCCATTTAATGAATATTTCCATTTTTTTATTTTACGCCACATTAAGACATTGCTCATTATAGTGCAGTGGCAGATTGAGTCCATTCTTGTGCTGGTAGTTTTGACAGACAAGGCATAGCGGGATTATGTGCACATGTGTTGGCTTATTTGTTGTTTACATATTAACATAGAATAATAGTATATTGCAAAATATTGCACGACCATTTCAAATCTTTCAGCCTGAAGGGCCTAAGTTTAAATCCCATTATAGCTCTGATATACTTGAGAAAGATAAAACTGCTGCAAAATGTTAACAAGCCTGAAATTGCTTAATATCAAAATGTTTTACATTGCAGGAAGAATCTACAATGTCCAAGAGGCAGAAGAAGAAAGCCTCAGCGGTGGAGGAAGTACCAGCACCAGACACAGAAGCAAAAACTGAGTACATCTATGAAGACACCCAATGCGTCACGGGGGTTGATCCTGAATACAAATGGGGAGATATATACAGGATGATTTCCCACAGGGAAGTTCCAGATATGG
Source organism: Pseudotsuga menziesii (assembly GCA_001517045.1). Taxonomy (NCBI): domain Eukaryota; kingdom Viridiplantae; phylum Streptophyta; class Pinopsida; order Pinales; family Pinaceae; genus Pseudotsuga; species Pseudotsuga menziesii. Next base: position 453,253 of record LPNX011082347.1, on the reverse strand, counting down.
GTCTTGAGGAAGCACCCATTTACACAAACATAGAAAAATATGCCATTATGAAAGTTGCCACCAGGCCCGAGCTGTTTCCATGCCCGGAGGTGATGAGATGGGTTCTACCAAATACCAACCACAACTCAATGCTTATGTGTAATGTCGAGGGCTAGGGTTATGCCGCCTTTAGCCCTGGATATGTGGCCTTAGCTTACCACCTGCCGGAGCCTCAGCTCTTCCTGACAAATGAATGGCTGGACAACCTTAGGATGGATTTTGTAGAAACCATGAAGAGGATGCTCTTGCCAGGGAAGCTATACCGACATAGAGCAACTGAAGAATATGACACAGCCAGTCTCAGACCTACTTACAGATTCATAGCTCTAATGTTGAATAGGATCTTCGGGAGAGCAAATGGCAGACTATTCAAATTCGAGTGGATACCCCTCATGTTCTATGTGGCCACGGAAGGCACGATCTTCAACTGGGCAAGTATAGTATCAAGCAGTCTCTCCTCTTGTGTGGCTGCAGCTTTGGAAGGAGAAACTAGGAAGAGGTCTGAGTTTTATATGAGCTTAATCCTGATAGATTGCATACTTTGTCACCAGCCTTTCCCCGGCCTCCAGTGTGTATGGGATAAAGACAGAATGCCTGTATATGCAGCCTAAAAACCTCTAGGGGCTCATCTATATCATAGTCACTACAGAGAGGTCTGTGAGCAGTTCCTCATGCCATTATACAAACTCATCTTCCGGGGAGAATGTAATTGCATGTCAGAAGACGTTATGCAGGTCATTGGTGAATATGGAGATTACTTTCTGACTGAAAATGGTATGTATATCAGGATGTTTGGAGGGTCAAAGACACCCTTTTTGTTGCCCAAATATGCTACAAATTATATAATCCACAAGGAGGCAGTCAGACAAGTATACATTGATGGAGTTGGTCACTTCTTGTTCCAGTACAAAAAGACTGAAGACTGCATATCCTCCCCTTCCATTTAAGCTGGGAAATTATAAATTCGCAAATGTAAAACAAGCACCCGAGTTCATAGAAGAACTAGGGAAGTTCCACTTTGGCGAAATGACTTTTCGAAGGAATGATACTCATGGCAAAGTGGCAGAACACTGCAAGAAACACAAGGTGACCTACCAATACAACCATTACTTCGATAGCGATGAATCGGTTTACAGGATGGCTCCAAATATGACAGAGCTCTGCAAGAGATTCAAACCTAAGCATTCCACCAAGGGTGGAAAAGGATCTGAGCAAGAGAAGGCTGAACAAGCTAAGGCTGAAGAAGCAGCCAGAAGAATAAGAGAAGAGGCTCAGAGGTTGGAAGAGGAGGCTACAGAATGGATGCGAAAAGGAGAAGAAGAAAAGAGGAAAGCTGCCCAAGAAGCAGCTGAACGAGCCAATGAAGCAGCCATAGAAACAAAAGAAGCTGCTAAGCAAGCAGCTGAAGAAGCTCAGAGAAAGCTAGATGGAGAACTGCAAGAGCAGGAGGCCGAACAGATTCAGGGAGATGAAAACCCCGAGATGCAGATCCCTCAAGTACCCACTAGCATCGAAGCTGCTACCCCTATGACTCAGCTGGTACCTTTCATACAGGAAAAAGGGGAAGAATTGCCTGATTTCAGTACGGTTTATTATGATAGGGATACTAAAAGAATCATGAGGACAACAGAGAAAAAGATAGAAGCAAAAGGATTGACTAGCAAGATAATATCAGATAAAGCTGTGATGGTAGGGACAGATGTAGATCTGAGGTTCACCATAAGTGCCGGGAAGGCAGCCATACATGCTTCGGAAGATAACATAGATCGAATGATGAATGAAATAGAATCTACCAAGAAAACTTCCTCTCAGCTGAAGGACACCCTGAGAAAGGAAAGAGAAGAGAGCAATAAACTCAAAACAAAATATGATCATGTTCTCAGAGAAATGGAGGCTACAAAGAGTGAAATCTACGCCATCCAGGGAGCAGTACATGCATAGGAAACAACACAAGAAGCCCTGGAAAGAGCACAGGAAGAAATTCTAGACTTGAAGAATGAAAAAGAACAGATGAGGGCGAAGATAGAAGATCTATAAGGGCAGTAGGCTATTATATACGAGTCCAATACTGCATTCGTTAAAGAACTAAAGGAGCAACTAGAAGCAGCTAAACAACAACAGGTTGATCTGCAGCCGATCAAAGAACACATCCAGGCCCAGAAAGCTAAGGTGCTGCACCTGCAAACTGTTCTAGAAGAGGAAGGATGCCAGATTCTCCAGGTTGATAGCCGATTAGAAGAAATCCTGGAGACTGCTTCTTACTTTGTTGATAGGTCACAAGATATCCTTGAAGTATTGACCACCAGGATGGCAAGGGTAGAGAAAGGTGAAGAAGTCCCAGCAGAACTGCCAAACAAGAATAGACAAACCCTTCAGCGAGATTATGACTTGATGGAGTTCGCTATCACTACTACAGAGGACTTCAAGAAAACCGTCCAGAAAACAAAGGGACTGTGCACCGAATTTTTCAGGAGAGCCTTAGTCATTTACAACCGGTGTCAAGCAGAAGATGAGCAAAGGCTACACGAGTTCCCAGATCATGACTCATTTATAGAAATGTTGCAGAAAAGACAACAAGAGGAAGAGGCCAAAGTACAATGCATCCAAGCCATTGATGAACAAACCTTGAAGATTGAAATAGGCCATACAGCCGTTTGTTTGCAGCTCCTAGAAGAACAAGTGAGACTAAATGCAACCAGGGTCAAGGCCATCAAGAAAAAGGCTGAAAATTTTGAGATTAATATCCAATTCTTGGAGCCCAACTCTTTTGAAGATCTCGCCAGAGAAGCTACAGCGTGGAAGAAGTTTCTAGAGAATCAAGCGGGACCCTCTTAGTGAAAAGTCGGTCATTGTAATATTGTAAAATATTTGTAAAAGTTTTTTGGAAAAGGGGAAGCATTAGGAAGACCAAGGGTTGGGATGCCCAAAGTTCCCTTTGGGAATCCCAACCATTTCTTGCATTTTGTATAAAAGTAGGAGACATAGATAATGAAGAGGCGTTTTCCCAGTAATACTGGAGGACCTATTGTAAGAAGAACTACTTCCTTTTGCAATAAAGATTTTAGTTTGCCTGTTGGAGAAAGATATGTGAAGTTTCCGAATGTTAACAAATGGATGGCGGAAAGATGAACTACTTTGTTTTTTTTAGCTTGTGTCCACAAATCGTGAGATCGTTCTAACTTCATGACCTATGTCTTGTTGAATGGTTTCTGATTCATTGTATGGAAAATTCACTCAGAGTAATGCTTGTGGCTCATATAACAGTTAGCTATCTGATTGTTAGAATATTTTATTGTTCATGTGTTGTAAGCATAAATATCAGCTATCTGTAATTTGGTTTATTATACATGGAGATAATGCATTACTCATTAATAATCATTTTCTAGCTCCCCGGGGATAGGTAGTTAGGTGTTTAGATAGTTATTTTTTTTACTTCATAGTTGCATATGTGGTTTAGATGTTCGAGAACCTAAGATGAGAGGTAAGAACCTGCGCAGCACATTGTGACGTTCCTTACATTTTTATCACCCTGCATGTTTAAGATAGGCATGTGCATTGCATCCATTAAGTCAAAATACAAATTCCGGTGGACCGGGCCGCAACCGGTAAACCCTTGTAGTTACTTTGATCTATGGTAGCCGGGCCGTAACCCGGACAGATTCCCTATACCAAATAGTCAGTGGGCTAGTTGGGAACGCTGATTGGGGAGAATCCCTTTCTGTTGTCGCCTACGAATTTCCAGGCCTCAACAGACTCATACAAATTCTCTGTCACAACCTTGGGAAAGCAATGAGTTCTTAACAAGTACCCAAGGTCTTTGTCTCGTCTTCCACAAAGTACGATTCTATCCATGTGATTACAATGTTGTGACGTCAAACATGGTAGAAACCACTTGATTAGTGGTTAATGATGAGAACCGTTAACAAGTGCAAGGGAGATCACCATTGATGTCAATGATTCCCAAGGTACCCTAGTACAATCTCATGAATGTGAATAGATGATTTGATGTTGAACACTCAGTCAAATATTTCGATTAAAGGTCAATGATGTGAACCTTTGTCGAGAGTGAGAGAATCTGTCATTAATGCATACATATCTCAATGTACTAAACTCGTTTCTAAGACTAATTCCTAGATGATGAGCTGATGTCAATAGGAATATTCTCATCGAACGAGGGCCATCATGAATCCCACATCGACGAAACGAAACTTAGAACAAAGTTATGGAATTTTGAGTAGGATGTAACCATAGGACTGACTCAAAAGTAACTGACACAAAAATTTGTTTTGACTGTAGGTGTAAACTCTCAAAACAATTTCCTTTTTGAACATAAGGTGGCACGATCGAAGACTTGGCAGCATTGACTTTACAAGGAAGAACACAATGCAACAATGGACAATGCATTCTTTGAAAGATTCAAAGGAGTGATGTGACTCATGAAAGTGGATCGAATTGAAAAAAAGATGAATACCCAATTGACTGAATGAAATGCTGACAAGTGCCATGTTCAAAGGTGACTAACAACTTCCATTATTGCAAAATGTTTTCCCTTTCCCTTAATTTCCCCATCATGATTGATGCCTTTTTCATTTTTACGAGTTCAAAGAGGGTAAAAAACAATCGATATAGCTCATCCTTTCAACAAGTCCAAACTCATATGTTTTACAAATGTGATAAATGATTGGTTCGTTCCCAAAAAATGGTATTTGAATGTTTAATTTAACGAGTCCAATGAAAGAAAACTCGGTGTAGTTCATTTTTAGAGATTCTGAACAAACTGAAGAAGACTCTGAAGGGTCATTTTTTGTATGATTTAGTCCCTAAGGCCCGAAAAGTATAAAATAATACCTTAGAGAACTCTTCCAGTCATGATTGGCTGGAGTGTACCTTTTTTGTAAGTAGTGCCCTCTGGTTCGAAAAACGGGTAAAGTATCACTAGGAAGACGACTCTTCAAGTCCTTTTATGAGTGTGAATAATACAATTCCACTCGACAATATTTTCACATTTTAAGAGTCTAAAAAGAGCTTAAGGAGGAATCCATTAACCTTTTCAATGTTTGAATCCAGAGCACAAAAAAGTAATAGACTAAGCTCAAACCAGTTTTCATGTTTTAACCAGAGCATGAAAAATGAAAATTAATCTCAACACCATCTTACTGTTTTTAATGAGCTCGAAGATCAGTCAAAAGAATGATCAGGGTATCTGCTTCATTTTTTAACGAGCTTGTAACAAAGAAATAACTATGCTCAAAATGACTTGTTTCATTTTTACACAAGATTGAAACATAAAATAACTATGCTTTAAACATGGTTTCATTTTTATGCAAGATTAAAACCAAAAGGTAAACTATGCTTAAGGACATGCATTTCATTTTTGAACGAGCTTGACATAGAATGAGAAATTTTCTCAAGAACCTGTTTCATTTTTTAATGAGCTTGACACAAAAAAATAACTATGCTCACAGACATTTGATTCATTTTTTAACTAGCTTGACACAGAGAAAAGGAAATATGCTCATAAACCTGCTCCTACCCAACATGATATCCATATATTGGTAGGTTTCCCCCTTGTACATAAAATCTAGTGGCTTAACTCCAGTATGATTTCCATATACTAGAGCCATGCCCTCCAATGTACCTATGATGGGAAGAAGCTAACTATAAGAAGGGGAAGGAATCACAAGAACATGAGACACATTCAGAGCAGCCTGATTACTAGGAGTGATGCGATGGTTGGGTGTAACAAAACAAAGCTGATAAATGGTCACAATCTTCCCATCATGGGTAAAATGCATAACTCTAAAGAGTGTGGACACTACAACCTTTATGGCGTAAACATAATCACGTCCAAGGAGCATATTGAAATCTAAAGGACCTTGGACCACCATAACATCAATATAGACAGTTTTCCCTCCTAATGTAATAGGAAAATGAGGAAGGATCCCTAAAGGTGCAGTAGGTATTCGATTAAAAACTAGTATCTGATCGGTGGCTGGAACAAGCTAAGGAGAACCTAAATATTTCCAAGCAGTTGATGATAGAATACTAACAGAAGCCCCTTCGTCAATAATAGTGTGAATCATCCGCCTAGAAGTAACATTCACAACTATCTGGAAAGGAGCACTCTAATGAAGACAAGACTCTGTTAGGTTACTCCAGTCAAAGGAAATAACCTCAGTACTCAGAGAGGGTTCTGTTGAAAGAGAAAAAATTTCCTCTTGTCGAGAACAATCAGAATGAACCATAAAAACTTCAGTAGGTTTTAGTTCATTCTCTACTGGAAGAGAAGAACAAGATGAATATTTTGTCAAAGTGACTACTTCAGTCTTAGCACTCTCGGATGAATGAGTGGGATTGGGTAGAGATGATGTTGACTCGACCACTTTAACTTCACTCTTCAAAGGAAGAGTGGGATCAACCATATATGAATCCAGATTGACCACTTGGAATTCACTCTTAGAAGGAAGAGTGGGATCAACCATAGATGAATCTGGATTGACCACTTGGAATTCACTCTTGGAAGGAAGAGTGGTATCAACCACGGATGAAATCGAATTGAACACTTGGTCAACCATTGGGGGTTCAAGAGAAAAATTACGATAACATGTTGGAATATGTTGATGAGAAATAGTAATATCTTCCAACAACTTAGAAGCTTCATCCATGCAAGGACAAAGGTAAGTAAAGTGCATTTATTTAAAGAGAAAGCAAGGATTTCTGACTTTACCCTTCTAACTCTTAACCATAGAGTCACTGGTTGAGGGGGGATCATCATTATGATGAATAGAGGAAGATGACATCAGGTTCCGAGAAACCTTAGACCATTATTCTAAAACCAGGGCTAAACCATGACAATGTTTTAGAAGGTGATCACCGTTGCAAAGCCTGTAAGGGAATTTGGACTTACACGGTCTTTGGGTGTGCAGATAAACACTCTCTGCACTGGGAGGAGTAATTGGTTGAGACTTGGTTTTATGTTTTTTTTTCTTCTTCTTAATCTTCCTTTTATTCTTCTTCTTATCCACCTGACTACTAGTACTACAACTTTCAACAGGCGAAGAGGGAGGAATGGGAGAAGACACATCTGGTGAAGAAGGAGAGGGATCAACATGAGGTTGATGCTCTTGCGATGAAGGATTAGGATCAGAAGCAACTAGTTTACATGGGATAACTGGACTGGAGAATAACCAAACAGGTAATCCAATAGTCAATCCAGGAAGGCTTAACGTATCCATGAGAGGAGGACCAACATCCCCATATGGAGGGAACACAAAAGACATGCTTGGTAAAGGAGTCTCTTGGTTCGTAGTCCTGGAAGGAGAAACCATAACCATGTAACAAAAATATCTCTCTCTTCTAAAAAATACTAACTGTACAGACAACAAGTGCTACTCAAACTAAAGAAGAAAGCAAAATATGTGAGAAGAATGGATCAAAGGTCTAGGACCTCATGGGATTATCACGGCTTCACAACTAGTGTGATGCCAAGACAACCAAAGGGTTAACTCGGATGGTCTCAGGATTCCTAAAAGTGTCTCTTGATATACACAAGGTACATGGGAGCTCAAATCAGTAGTAGTGTTGTCTAATGCACAACCGTCCACAAGGGGCCTTCCTATATACAATCAAGTACATGAAGTACCTTTCTATATACCTCAATGGTATGTGAAATGTTGTTTGATATACCGATGGTATGTGGAAGAACCACATGAGTCATGGGTTGCAATGTAGGAAAATAATGACAACTCCTATGTTTTACGACACCCAAACACGTCACTAACCTATCACACAAATTGCTAAAAAATTTAAACCTAAGCTAGTGCTTAATTTTATCTTGAACGGTTAGGTGGATGCATGAGGTGAGGACATAAAAATTAAAACCATGTAGTATGATGTGCAAAATTTCACTTTCAGTTTCAAAGTATTCCCCACTTAAGGAAGGGAGAGAGAGGTTCAATTCCTTTGAAATACAGAATAAATCCCATACAAAATTAAAAGACACTTGCTTATATGATCCGTTCCTAATTGAAACAAACAAAATCTTCCTTTTTTGAACTGAAAAAGAAGTGATATCTCTAATGAAAAGAAAGAAAATATTGTTACAACTTTATACAAAAGTGTTGAGATTTCTTCAACTAAAGAAAGAATGAACTAATAGAAACATTCTATAATAACTTTTATATGAATTCTGTCACAATTTTTGAAAAAAGGAAAAACCGTACAAAAATCATGTATAATAAAAGAAGAAAATTGAAATGAATCTTTTCTTGTTTTGTGAAAGAAGGGCATCAATCAGAGATCTAACAAAACCAAGTTCTATTCAAATCCAACTATGAAGCTTCAAAGACCAACATCAATCACAATTCCTAAAAGTACCTATGGATTCATACACGCTCCTATGGGGGTGGGTCCACCCCCTCGGCCTGAGGGTCTTTGGGGGTTTGGGGGCATGAGCCCCCGAGAAAAAAAAATTGGCCCTTTTTTAAATTTTTGATTAAGTTTTCTATTCAAAAATGGGTTGTAGAGTTCAAACAACAACTGTAACTATCTAAAGTAGGCATCTCAAATACCAAAAAATCATTTAAGAATCAAACACCAAACAGGGCTACAAAGAATACCCGGCACCGCTTCTACAGGTGTTGAAAAGGGTGTTACCAGCCTGAGCTCCACTTCTACAGGTGTTGAACAAGACGTTACTAGCCTAAGCTCCACTTCTTGTACACAGAAATAGAGCGGTGGCACCGCTTCTTTCAGGTCCACACTAGGGAGTTACCATATCCAACACCGCTTCTTTCACACACAAACAGAGTGCTGGAACCGCTTTATTCTAACAGGGAAAGGGCAGTGACAACTCCAGAACCACACTTATAACATAGCTCAGGAGTGGTGCCCAAGATGGTGATTTGAAAAATAAAAAACAACAAAAAATTAAGCTACAGCTAAAAAAAGGAACCCAAACAATCACCAGAAAACCAAGTGAACCAAAAATATGAAGATCCAAAGGGATACAGAGGCAAAACAATCAAATTCAAAGTAGATCTACAGATCTATGAATGGAAAAAGTAGATCTACAAATTGAAAATGAAGGGGGAGGTTTCAACTTACCAATGATCCATAATTCAAAGTATTCCCCAACGGAGTCGCCACTTTTGTGAGCCAGAAATACGCACCTCCTGCGGACAAGAGTTGGTTCCCTAGTATGAATGGTTCAGGTCTAGAACAAAACACAAACACCAAATGTTAAACTTCCCCTAGATCTGGTCAATCACTTTAATGAAATTCCATGATACTTCTCTCAAAAAATTTCCTCACAATCATCGCAAAAGAACCTGTAAAAGATGGAAAACAACAAGAGAAACATGATAGCATACAATATAATCAACTAGTGCTATGCTCGTGACCGAGGAATCAAGCAATATAAACATATGAAATAGTAAATATGGGAAATAAAATACATTATTTATTAATAAATGATTGGAGAGACTACAACCTTCATGCCTTGGTGTTGAGAGTTCCTTCCAATGGATCCTTTCCTCTAACTTTACCTAGCCTCCAAAGACACAAGAATGATTTTGACAGAGTTTGGGTATGCAACACAATTTTTCCTCCTTTCTCCCATGGGGGATGAGCCAATGTTTAAAGGAATGGGAGGATAGGTATGGTTGAAGATCTCATGGTTGAGGTGGACATAATATCCTAAAATGGAGGATATCGAGCTCTAATTGGTCCTAAACCATAGGGATGAGGCTCCACAGAGGTAAGCTTCAATAAGCCTCTTGAAGCTTTTCTTTTTGCCTTGAAAATTCAAGCACTGCTCTTCCAATGAAGAAAACAGGCAGTGTTAAGGGGGTAAAACTTCTTGTAGTAGGGGTAGAAGTGGTGGCACCTCTCTTTTATCATGTATCAAGAGCGGTGCTTCCCTAGCACCATTTGGGTAATGCTTTTTGTCAATGGAAGAGGAGTGTTACCAACTCAAAACAAGAAAAAATTGTAAGGGGATATTTTTTCCTGTCATTTCTCTAGGGAAAACTTTGAGGGATTGAAGAAGACAAGGGAATACATATCTCATAACATGATGGTGACGATATTTCGGTATAGTAGAGGGGGGCTCTCAAAAATCAGGGTTGTGCTTCAATTAATCAACCACTCACGGTAGTAGAGACATGTATGCACAACTCAAAATAGAACTTTATATTGAATTCGAAATAGAGTTTACAGAGCTTCTTTGATAATGACTGATCAACCAACTAACTAGCTAGCTCGACTCTCGTTTAGAGGAGTCTTCATATATTTTTTACATAGGTGAGAAGGTCGACCCTTTCATTGGTCGACCACTCCAAAAATAGTCAACCTTAACTACAAATCAAACAACCATGTGACGATTCGCGACAGCGCACAACCACCTTCCTGATTCATTGCATGTCGGTTCTCCTCACGTGGATTGTGGGAGTATAGAGCTTCATTGATGTGAGCATGAATCATGGTGTCAAATGGAGAGGAAATGATTTCGATCCTTCTAGAGGGAATACCATCACAGCAGAAGGATGCATGGACAACAGAACAACGAGAAACTATTCTACTCTTTAAACGTTTGGTAATATTCCAACTAACAACACGCGAATTGATTGGAGGGCTGTATGGTGAGCTAGATGTGATATGTGCATATCTGGTGTAGATGCGTGTCCACATGGAGGATCATCTGCAAACCATGATATTTAAAGCAAGTTTATGCATTAAATACATTATAAATATCACATATTTACTAATAAAAACATGAAACAATGAAATTAAGCCAATACTTGCATAAAAATCAAATACGATTGTATCTGGGGTTGAATGATAAGTTGAATGACATAAATTATTCCAAAAGGTAACAAAATTGATGCCAAAAGAGTAAATTAACAACCAAGAATAGTGACAAAATAGGGATCAACACTCCACCAAACCGGAGATATGTCAGGTCCCACTATAGAAAATAAGGATGAAGTTTTTAGGAAGAAGGCTAAGCTGTCTCAGCAGCTTCCTTTAACTTAGCAGAGGAAACAATAGATTTCAATTTCAATTTCCTGGCTTGTTTCTTTAAAATAGTGTGCCTCTCTTGACGAGAGTCATGCGAAGAGGTGATGGCCTTGTTAAGGTCCTTAATGGCCTTGACTTGTATATGCATATCCTTGATCTCTTGGTGAATATTATCAATTATCTTGGAATATTCCTCATTTCAACTTGTTGATCGTGCCAATTCCTGTGTTAGTTTGTCTATTGTCGGCTAATGAGGAGTACTAGATGGTTCTGTGGGTTGTTTGAAATCTTGAGACAAACTCAATTCTCTAGGTGGTGTCTCAAGGTCAATGGAGGGAATTCATTTTTCAGAACCCTTGCCTTGAGCAGATGGAGAGGTAGTCTCAAGAGTAGCAACTTCAAGAAATTTGGCCAAGACACTAGCTAATGTAAATAAGGGTGAATCAAAGACGGGTTCATCCACTTTGACCATACGATCTAGATGATTGGTCTGAATGGTAGGATAAACAAGGGTCTAAACAAAATTCGCCTTCCCCCTCCTGGTTCAAATTCACGAAACAGGTAGAAATTCGGTGGACTCAAGGCTGATAGGGGCAGGTGAATGGATAGGTGAACTTGCTTCTGGTGTATCTTTGTCAATATCCATAATTTTGGGGCTTTTCTTTTCCTTAGGAGGGGTCCGAATGGGCTTAGGGTACCAAATGTGCCAAGGGAATTTTCAGACATTTAAATGATGGTTTAATACTTTAAATGCAAAATTCTCCCAAGTCAGGTTCCTCTCCTTCAATTGATGCACAATCAGGAGTTTAATCAGGCTATGGTGGTACAAGCTCCCCATAGGATTGACTGTATTCTTCCTAACTTGACTCAACATTTTTTCTAGGATTTTAAGGAAATAAAATGGCAAATTAAGGAACTGCTGATTAACAAAATGTGCCAGTAAGTGAAGATGGAAAACTTTGAACACAGTAAACTTAGCCTTGTAGGTTATAAGGCAGATAATGATGGTTACAGATTTGAGGTACTCGGGCTTAATCCATTCTTTGTGAAACCCCATCCTTCCTGATACATGCTGAAAAATATGACTTGAGAGCGAAGTTGTAGGATGACCGAGGGAGAAACAAATGTTTATGCCAATGGGTGCCTTCTCTTGGGAGCTTGGTCACTATTGCAATGGTCTCCTCGGTTACTAGAAAAAGGAGATAACCAAACCTTCCCATTTTACCATCAAATCCTTTCACAAATAACAACGAAATATCCTCATCATATCCCTGCAAAATGTGGAAAAAATGGATTCCTTCCTGCTTGGAAGAAAATCTCCCAACATTCCTGAAATTCCAAAACCTAGAACAGGTCTTGATAGTTTTCAGGTTCAAGACGGCTAGGCATTGTTCAAACAAGGGAAAAAAATGTAGAGGTTGCAGAGGATACTAGAAACAATGTCTAAATAGCTCTGTGAATACAAAGGTAAATGAGGACAAGGGAAAATATTGTGGGTTTAAAACGTAATCTTTCTAAGCACTTGAATGATAATGAGACCACGGTTTCGCATGCTCGACCAATCAAACAATGGCTCCATTATTTGAATCATGTGCCATCAAAAGGATGCATGTGTTGATGAATTCGTAAGGTTATGATATATTCAACCATGTCCAAAGTAACCTTTGGAAAGTTTGAATGATTTATCTATTACAGAATCCATAAAAATGCATTTAAAACCATAATAATTCTAATCAATAGGATGATAGGACTTTGACGACTTCCACGTGTGATTTGATGAGAGGACAAGGGAAATGATGGTCGAAAAGATCCTTAAATCATATCATATCAAGATAGAGTTAAATAGTATCATATCATATCGAAATCATAATCAAAATCATAGGTTGAGGCGAGTCTTAGTAAAATCATAATACGTTTGTAAGCATATGAATGAGGCATAATAATTATGGATATGATGCAGCTAATTAAACTCTTTGCTCATGAAAATCAAAAGAAATTGACATTTTCACATCATTTCGTGATAACATTATAGTTTTCATTCGGATCATCATTTGGAATTCCATTCAGACCAACATTTGACCCTTCATATGGACCTTCTGTTTAAAAATACGCTTTACTGGATCTAAGTGCTGCTAATTATGCAGTAAATTTTTTGGGTTGTAAACCATCTTTATTAAGCCTTCATTTCATTGTTCATCACGGATTAAAACAATCTTCCGTGAATTGCATTATCCTGAAAACACCTACACTTTTGTCAGAAATAAACGAAACTTTCTATAAACATTCAGAAAGTAAAAACAGTTCTAACCTTCCCCCAAACCAAAAATATGGCATGTCCTCAAGCCATCAAAGAAAAATTGACCGAGTTCCAAATAATATAACAAATAGTTCTAAGATGCTGTTATTATTTATGTAAGAAAAAGAAATACTATCTAGTAAATGGAGATGATTCAGATATGTATTTCCATAAAAAATAATAGCGCTTAGGGAGATCATACAAAGAATGAGATTATAATTGATGTGAAAAATTCCATAGGAGAAACTAGCCATCCATGCCTCATTTTAAGGATCTCTTGTCATCTAAAGAATATTTTAAGTTCACCATAGAGTTTGTGATATTTCTATAGATATGGGTCCCATTTCTAGAATAATCATATCCTAGGTATTATTTAATTAGATAACATATTCCAAGTCCAACTTATAGCCATTCTCTAATGACATGATGAAGAATTGGCCTAAACATTTATTTTTCCTTGTCTTCTTTGTTCTTTTTTTTTTACGAACCATGTGCATAGTGATGCATTAACCAGATCTCTTTTACCCAATATTTCCTCGCTACCAACAGTGCTGTTTAGTACCCTGATGGGTTTATCTTGGTACCATACAAGCATAGCCCCACTGCCAGCGAGCCTGTTTAGTACCCCAACGGGTTTACTTGCACTTACCAGGCTTCATTGTTAAAAGATGTTACTTAGCATGGACCCACTGCCAACAAGCATGTTCAGTACTCCGACGGGTTTGCTTCATATAATTTTTTTTTTAATATGTGGAAATCAGTTGGTACTTAGAGCGAGTTAAGCATGCTAAACACATAATTCAAATTTTTGAGAGTGAACCTTATAAGTAAAAATAAATAAAAAATTATAATGGCCTAAATTATAGATCATGTCAAAAGATAATAACTTAAAGTTGTTCCTTGACTTCTCAGTCTATCTTCTTCATATAAGAGAAGTAATGTTCCCCACAAGCATGAATTTCACTTATTCTTGAGTTTTCTCAAAAATCCTTAAGAGACAAGTTTTGATAATGAGTAAAGGGTGAACTAGTAGTCCTTAGGTGTAAAATAGAACTTTGAATAACATCATGATTAAAGTAGGTCCAAAGCAATTGTTTTATTGATAAGTTAGAAATGTCCATATCTGAATGAAATCCCATAAAATCATAAGGAATCATCAAAGAAAGTGTGTAGGAATGATATAGGGAACATTTTGATTTCATTATAAATCCCTATTTTTAAAGAAAAAGAGTTAGGATGGATTATGAGTTCTTAGAGCACTTCCCTTTATAGGCAACATTTCATGGGCTGGTTAAAGAGACAAGGTTCTTGTAATCAAACTGCAAAACCAATTGTTATATGCTTCAAATTTTATTTGCAACAAAAACATATGAATCAAGAAAAAGTCATATAAATTTTATCAAAGTTTAGATAAAGGAAAAGAGCCTTCCTGTTTTATTTGACAAAATTACATAAGCTAATTATACAACCAAATTCCCTGCATGAATGTAATAAAATTATTAGAAATGACTTTTATTTATTAAATAAATAAATATATATTTACATATATACATAAAGAAAACACAAAATAGTTTAAGAATCGAGAGGAGGAGGAATGACTTCCTCTTCAACCAGCGCCATCTCCTTTTGTTGTAAGACATTCTTCACAAAATATTGTCTAGAGATTGGTTGATGGTAAAGTCTAAATATATGTCCATTTACCACAAAGGAAGTTTGTGAATCATCAATTGTCTTAATTTCTACTGACCCATAATCGAAGGTCGTAACTACCCCATATGGACCCATCCAATGGGTAGTTAATTTTCCTTTTAAATTTTTATACCTTGAGTCTAATAGTAATGCCCAATCCCCGGCATTAAAATGATTTTGATTAATAAATTTATCATGCCATTTATTTCATTGATTTTGTATTAACATTGTCCTTTGGAGTGCATCTTTCCTAATCTCATCCAATTCATTAATCTGTAAAATTCGTTGTTTCTGTGCCTCTTCCAAATCCATACCTAATTGTACAACCATACGAAAAGTCTTAACTTGGAATTCAATAGGTAAAAGGATTTGTTTCCCATATACTAACTCATAGGGTGTATGTCCAGTAGTTTTTCTTCAAGTTATTCTATAGGCCCACAAAGCCTCTAGGAGTCTATCTGCCCAATCCTTATGATGTCGCTGACTAGTTTTGGTTAAGATAGCTTCCAATACCTTATTGGTCGATTATACCTGGCCATTAGCTTATGGATGGTAAGGTGAGGATTTGCAATGTTGGATACTATATTTCGTGGTAAGTTATTTCATTAATTTAGAAGTGAATTGAGAACCTTGGTTAGTGACAATTTCCCTAGGCACACCAAATTGAGTAAATATCTCTTCATATTCAAAGTCTAACACAATTTTTTCTGTGGCTCGGAACAAAGCTTTAACTTCTCCCTATTTGGTGACATAATCTGTGCAAACTAGGTTGTATTTCTTCTTACGAGACATGGGAGAGATTGGTCCTACAAAATCAAGATCCCATTTCTCAAAAGGCTCAATCATGACCTGAGGCTGTAAAGGCATCTCGTCAGATGACGTAGGTCTACCCATTCTTTGGCAACTGTCACATCCTATAATATACCTGGAAGCATCCTTAAAAATGCTTGGCCAGTAATACTTGAAACTCAACACTTTGTATGATGTTCGTTTGTCAGAAAAGTGTCCTCCACATGGCCCATCATGGTATGCATAGAGGATTTCTTTCATCTTTTCCTCCTGTACACATCGTCTGATAATAAGATCTGGGCCGGTACGAAAAAGGCCATTATCAACCTAAAAGTAACTGGAACTATGGATGACAATTCGACGTTTCTCATGAGGAGACAATTGGTTTGGTAACTTCCCAGTCACTAAATAATTAGCAATGTCTGCAAACCAAGGGGTTTGAATAGACACAACAAATAGATGTTCGTCCGGGAAAGTATCATCGAAAGGTTTATCACCATAATCATGTTGGACACGAGAGATAAAATATGCCACCAATTTCTCTCTACCAGGTCGATCGACGACAGTGATATTAAACTCCTGTAATAGAAGAATACATCGGGTCACCCTACCATTGGTAATTGGTTTATTCATAAAAAATATAATGGAAGAATGGTCCGTATGCACAAAAAATTCATATCCAGTAATGTAATGGAAAAATTTATTGATAGAATAGACTACTACCAGGAATTATTTTTCAGTCACAGTGTAATTCAATTCGGCAGGAGTCATATTTTTGCTGATAAAATATATGGCATAAGATGCTTGGCCCTATTTTTGACCAAGAACTCGTCCTATGGCCATGTCAGAAGCATCAGTAGATATATGAAAAGGAAGGGACCAATCAGGACCCCTAAGTATTGGTGCCACTAATAGTTTATACTTTACACAGCCTTTTAGATATCAAGATCATTTTGACAGGGTTCAGTCCATTGGAACTCTTTATCCTTCATAAGCAGTTTAAACAGTGGTGAAGCTATTTTGGTGAAATTTTCAATAAAACGATGATAGTAACCTACATAAACAAGAAATATTTTTACTTCCTTTTGAGTTTTTGGAGGGGATACCGACAATTACTTCTATTTTAGTAGGGTATGTTATACCAAAATCCTGTCACCATCATGTGATAAGAAATTTGACATACCTACTTGCCCTGAATCCCAGCTCTTGGAGTGGAAATTCATGGTTATTATCAATATTTCATGGAAATTCCCAGCACTGCGCTTCCTCTATTTTTCCAAGAGCGGTACCTTGTTTGCACCACCTATCCCTTATTGCCCACAAGTGGTGCCACTTCCTATGGCCCTTTGTCCATAAGTTTTTCTTACCAAAACCACTTTGTCATTTAAGCAGAAACACGGTACCCTGGGTAAAAAGGGAAAAATAGAAGTTTCTTGAGGATTCTAGATGATAAGCCTCGTGTCCTCCCTTATCCCTACTATTGTGGGTCAGTTGAGCTCAAGATCCCTCATCCTAGGATCTTAGAGGCCACCTCACCCACCAATATATCAACCTACCCTATCTATTAAGCCTTATAAATATGAGCTCATAGCCATGGTTGAGGGGAGAACTATGAAGGTATTGTTATGTTGTTGGATTGATTACTTGGCCCAAGACCATTTGGGAGAGCATAGAGAGCTAGAGTCGAAGATTTTGGGGATGAGAATGATTGGTTTCATGGAGATGCATGTCAACACTAAGGCTTGGTTGTAAACTTCTTCATATTTCTATATTAATGCAAGTTGATTTCTGTCCCACATACATAGTTGTTGTTTGATTTCACATGTATGTTGTTAGATTCCTTAGTCACTCACATAGATCAGTAGATTATATTCTGGTGGTTTCGATATGTTTTTGTGTTGAATCTTATTGCAGGTACACAGGATAACGATCATAGCATTACATTCAAGGTATCTACGACGTCTAGGGAGAGTCTTCAACCTCTGTCCTCTATTTGTTCTGGATCTAAACCATTCAGACCAGTGGAACACCTTGCTGTCCACAGGAGGTGAAATATTCCAGCTAATAGGGTCTACCTTGATCCCTTGTGAGGAAACATGATGCCCCAAAACTATGCCTTCTGTTAATAGCATTTTACGTTTTTCATGACTAAGGCATAGATTTGTCTCCTGACATCGGATCAGGACTTTTAAAGATTATAGAGAGCCTCTTGAAAGGTATTACCATAAGCTATAAAATCATTCATGTACACCTCTACATAGTCGTGTATAATATAAGCAAAAATTCCTAAAACTACACGCTGAAAAGTAGCAGGTGCATTACATAAGCCAAATGGAAAAACTCTATAGCCATATGTCCCCCAAGGGAATGTAAAAGTAGTCTTATACTGATACTCAAGTGCTATCAAAATATAATTATATCCACTATATCCGTCGAGAAAAAAAATTTATTGTTTTTCGGATAGGGTATCTATCACTTGGTCGATAAAGGGCAAAGGAAAGTAGTCCTTAAGCATGGCCTTATTCAGTTCTCGGAAGTCAACACAAATATTCCATTTCCCTGTAACTTTATTTGGCACTACCCATACAGGAGATACCCATTTACTATCTAAAATTGGGTAGATGAAACCAACATTGAGGATTTTTTGTAACTCTTATTTAACTCTGTCCTTCAAAGCAGGGTTCATCCTCCTTTGAAGCTGCCTTATAGGGGATATAATGGCATCCATGTAAATATGGTGAATACAATTGTTAGGGTGTATACCCTTCATATCAGTGTAATCCCATGCAAATTCTCCATATTGAATTTTAAGGACCTTAAGCAACTTTTCTTGTTGACTCTCGGTTAACCTTGCATTTATGTGTAGAACTTTTCTAGGGCTAACTTCACAAGGCATGGTATAAGACCCTATATGCTCTTCAATTGCAAAGACACATGGTGTATCCAAGAATTTTGAGAGGGCCATATTTTCTTGAAACTCCTCTCCAAAAATTTGATCGAATTGAGAAAAATACTGAGGAAAATCTATACAAGTTGTTGAAGAAACAAATTGGTTTAACACGTTCTCAGTAGTCTGCTCCTGAAGTACCTAGGAGTAGTCACTGGGAAAGAAAATATTTTCAATATTTTCATCCCCAAAGGGGCAGTCTAACCACCACAAGGTTTCAGTTATAGGTTATGCTTGGGGGGTATAAAGCAAGCTTTTGTGTGGAAAACCCATTAGAAATGGTCATTTCCCCATCCCTACATCCTATGAAGGTGTTGGCGGTAGCCAACCATGGTCTTCCCAATATAATAGGATGTCCTTTAGAAGGATCCTTTGATTCTAATACCATGAAATCAACAAGATATTCCCATGAGGCTACTGATACAACAATTTCATCCAGAACCCCAGCGGGTTTCACCGTAGTATGGTCTGCTAGTTCCAGAATTGAGGGGGTCGATCGGAGAAATTGTCCCAACTGTAAAACTTCTAAGATTGCGGTGGTCATCATATTTATAGCCAATCCTAAATCAATAAATGTATTTTATATGGCATTATTATTTATAATAATAGTTACTACTGGTGTCCCTAAATTTGTATACTTTGTGATTCTAGACTGCTCAGTCATACATTCATACATTTCTCCTATAACATGAATAATGGGGGGTATTTTTGTTTCTTTCCTGGTTTCTTAATGCAAAGTTCCTTTATTACTTTAATGTAAATTGGAATATCCTTAATAGCTTGTAATAGAGGGATCTTGACACAAACATTTTTTAATTCATTTAAAATATCGTACTCATGATGGATTACAAGTTTTTCTATTGCTAATCGTTCCAGAAAAAGGAGGGATTATGTGTTCTTAAGTTGGTTCTTGCTGAGGATGGGTATGCACTGGAATATTTGGCACATCTTGCAAAATAGCATCATTCATGATTTCATTGGGATCTTCTTCCTCTTCATTCTCTTCATGAATGATGACTGATGACTTGGGTCTGTCATTCACAACTCTTCCAGATCGTAATTGTATCTCATGTACGAGTACAATCAAAATAACATAGGATGGAAGAGTTTGCAATTCAATGCTGTTAAGAGATTGAGCTGGCTTATTATTTGGGTTATGTATCGGTTGTGTAGGTAACAATGTAGGTTGTGGAGGGTTTGTATTCTAGAAATGATGAGGTTGTTGTGTAATAAGGCAAACCGAAGGCACAAACCATGGTAAAAATTGTTGGGTATTGGCTGAATGTTGAGGATCAGAATAATTAGGTGCAGAGATAGGTGGTGTCTGGGGGTAAGACTGTCCCCTCCACCCTTGTGGCCAATACTATTGCTGAGTAAAATGAGGAGGAGGATACTGTGGTGGCCAATGCTGCCAACTTGAAGTGTTCCATTTTTGAGGTGGTTGGTAGGGTTGGTAATAAGGTGGGGGATGTGGTGACAAATTTTGATATGGTAGCTGGTCCTTGGTTTCCAAGGAGGCCTCCTATATGTTTCACCAATGTCCCCACTTTTATATATGGCTTGTAACCCAGGAAACAGTGGGCAATTGTTTGTTGGACACTTCTCTGTACAGATGTGACATACAGAGATATTTTTTAATGGCCATTCCCATTGGGGATGTTTAGTCCTAGATCTTGGATAGAAAATGATCATTGATGCATGTTATTCCTCTTACATTTTCTTAGCTTGTAACACATCTAGTTGGGAACCCATTGCTCCTAAAATATCAGTTTTGAAGTTTTCCAATAGATTTCCTAACCATATCCTTGTGACTCCTCCAGAACTAGGAGTGTTTCATTTTAGATTTCTATTGTAAGGTTCCCTAATATTCCTCCCAAATTTCCCCCTACTTCTAGAGTAATTTCTACACATCTCCCCAATTTGTGTAAAAGGTTTATGAGAGATATCACTAGATGCCATGAGATTGAGGTTTTCTACCAGGTCTTCTGAGATCCCTTTAAGGAAGAGGGTTCGTAATGCATCTTCTCGAAGGTCATTATATTTAGATTTATGTAATGTATAAATAAACCTCTCGAGATAATCTTCCAAACTCTCGTCTTCGATTTTCTGTATCTTAAAAATATCGAGAGTCTCTAGGTTTGCAATACTCTTGATATTTTCACAAGAATATAGTTTTCATATCTTGCCAAGTCTTGATACTATATTATCCTAATCCCATGAACCATCTTAAAGCAAAGTCTTTCAATGTAGTAGGTAAAAGTTTTAATTTGTGAGAATATTTTAGATAGTTATAGCTTCTATAGAGGATGTCAAACTTGAACAAAAATGTGTCCAGGTATTCATTAATTTTTCCATAGAAAGTAGGTAAGGAGGAAGGAGGGACGTTCTTCATATTTACATCCTATGCAGTGTCTAAAATAGGGAACCCGAAGGTAGCCTCAGTTTGATTCTATCCTTCTCCTTCATCATTTCTAACCTCGTCATGATATTGATTCTCTCCCCATCTCTCCATGTAGGTTTGATTCTCAAAGAGTGTGTACCTAGGAGGCTCCTTCCGAAGTGATAATGGGGCATCCCAACATTCTTTTTCAGCGGAGATATTCCTTCAATCAACTATGTTTTTTTTAGCTTCTACAGGGATGGTAGGTATTACTGTGGAGGTTTCAATCTATGAAATAATTGTATTTGTTGAGCTGCCAAAGAGAGCTTGTACCTAAGCAGGATCAATGAAATTAATGATGTTTGAATCCCCCTACTATTGAGAAAGTTGTATCGTTAGGTTTTTGCACCAGTGGGGTGTTGAGTATTTCCAATGGATGACCCTCTTGAACTTCTTCAGAAATGGGGTCCTTAGGACCTCCAGCTAGGATTTCTTCACCTTCTATGGCTTCTCCTATAAAGTATTTAAACTACTTCCTTCGTGTGTTCTTCGATACCTTTCTGTTGAGTTAGTGGTTGGGGTATTTCATCCCCCGTAAAGGTTAGTAGGAATTTTAACAAAGTTTTGGGAACTAGTTCTAACATATCTACCCTTCGAATATCTAGCTCTGTTCATGAAAAGCTAAGCTAAAAAGAAAACCTACAATACTACTATTACTGCTAGATTTGGAGGTGCTTGTTATAACAGATGCGCAGGTTCTTACCTCTCGTCTTACCGCTTTCCTGCCACCAGTCTATTGCTAAACTTCATAAGAGAATTCTACTTATTCTACCTTACAGAACAAATCCTCGACAACGACGCCAAAAATGTTGGGTGTTTTATTGTCTTAATTAATTCACCAAATATTTAATTATCGACCGAGGTTTGTAATCTTAGAGTTGACACAAAATATATGCGAAGGTGGAAGGGTTCCTAAGGTGTCGTGGAAATATTTTAACAAATAAAAGATTGAAAGATATTTCAAAATGAAAAAACCGAGTCAAACTCCAGAAATTCAACTACTAAGGTAATTAGACTGGGATAATATTACTAGATTAGAGCAGTATTGAGCTATACTACTCTACTCTATCAACCATGAAATATGTATTTATAAATAGTACTATTCTAATAAGGTAAACTACTATTTTACAGTGTACTATATTAATTAATTATTTTGCTTCTTAATCTGTGAATTAGAAAGGATAAAACAAATTCAGAACTCTTACTATATGAACACAAAAGACTATATTATTTGAGACAATATTACAACTACTCAGTTTATCTAATAAATCTAATAACTAAACTATACATGCGATTTTACAAATATACAGTGATTAAACTAACTTATCTAGTTCCATTATCCTTGGGTATTCTGAGGATATGCATTCATTGTGATCAGAACTGGAGAAGGAGGTGTATCAAAATGGATTTCAAAAGAAATAAAGAAACTAAATGGGATTAGGTCTAATTTAACTTCTACAAATAAATGTAAACTAAGGAGTGTCCAATTACAAGTAATAGTAAACATTTTTTTATATATTTTATAATCAAATGACTCTAAAAAGATGTTATTAACAACCAATTTATTAATTAAGAAATGAGATTCTTTTAATGGACCACTTGGAATTAAGGGTATACTATTCTCACATGAAACAACTATAATTGGGAAACAAGTAGAAAACTTAATAAAAACAAGTATAAAACTTAATAAAAACAAGTATAAAACTTAATAAAGAAGCAAGTAGAAAACTTAATAAATATATTATGTTTCCTAAATCTAAATCTTTTTTCTAGAAATATTCAGTAACTATAAAATAAGGAAGACAAATATTATGCTAGAGACTTTAAAAACTAATATGCCTTTTAAACAATATAATTAGTAACTTAAACCCTGAATTCAATTAAATAAGATTGAAGCAACTCAACTAAGGATATAATTGACAAATCCTACAACAGAAGAAAAATGAAGAAATCAGGGATAGAGGATACGCAATCCAAAAACAACCTAAGATAAAAGTGACAAAGGATAAAAGTACTTATAGGACTTGATAGATATTTTATATTATTTAAAGTAAGGTCCCAACTAGACATATATAGCTACTGTTCAATTGCAGAAAGTAATATATTTTCAAAAATAAAAAGATTGCACTTGAAACAAGCATAAAACAAAACATAAAATATTAAAGGTTGAATGAAGGTCTGGATGACAGTTTGGACAAACAGTCCAAATGACAGTCTGAATGGGAAAAACAATGCAAATTACAAAATAGATAACCTAAATGATCTTAATATTAGTTGATTTATGCATATGAGATTGCAAGGTTTAAGGAAAGAGTTATTAAGCTTATTTTAACAATTAAAACGATAGAATACCAAGAGTAACTTGCACTAATTAAAAGAGAGCTTATTTCCTCTTATTTAACAAGTCAAATGAAAAATAACTGAAACTAATCTACAACTAAATAAGAATTGATAGAATTGAATCTAGCTATGAGATGAGCCTAATATATTATATTAATCAAATTCTATCTAATTGCAATTATAAAACTAAGAAACAATGCTGAAAATAAAACTGGAAACAACTATTGCGCAACTGGCCACTTGTGATTTTGGAAATGAAAACTATTTTAACACCACAGTATACATTATATAACTTACAACAAACAAATATTACTGAAGACAAGGAAATAAACAATATGAATTTACAATAGAACCAAACTACACACAGAGACTGGAAATATAAATTACTTAGCTGCAAGAAAGGAAATAACGAAAACACACAGAAATGGGAGACTGTTGGTTGCTGAGGGTCCCTCTCAGCAATCAGGGTTGCACTTCAATTAATCAACCACTCATGACAGTAAATACATGTATGCACAGCTGAAAATAGAACTTTATATTGAATTCGAAACATAGTTTACAGAGATTCTTTGATAATGACTGATCAACCAACTAACTAGCTAGCTCGACTCTTGTTTAGAGGCGTCTTTATATTGTTTTTACGTAGGTGAGTAGGTCAACCCTTTTAGTGGTCGACCACTCCAAAAATATTCAACCTTAACTACAAATCAAACAACCATATGAATATTGGCGACAACACACAACCACCTTCCTGATTCTTTGAGCGTTGGTTCTCCTTGCGCGGGTTGCAGGCATATAGATATTTGTTGATCTGAGCGTGAAGCATGGTGTCAAATGGAGAGGAAAGGATTTCGATCCTTCTAGAGCGAAGACCATCATAGCATCAGGACACATGGACATTGGAAAAATGAGAAACCGTTATGCTCTTTAAACATTTGGGAATATTCCAACTAACAATGCATGGATTGATTGGAGGGATGTATGGTGAGATGGATCTGATCTGTGTGTGTTTGGTGTAGATGCGTGTCCACATGGAGGCTCTTCTACAAACCATAATCTGCAAAGCAATTTTATGCATTAAACACATTATAAATATCACATATTTACTAATAAAAACGTGAAACAACAAAATTAATCCAAGACTTGCATAAAACTCAAATACGTTCGTACCTAGGGTTGAATCATAAGTTGAATGATAGAAAGTATTCCAAAAGGTAACAAAAGTGATGCCAAAAGAGTAAATTAAAGGCTAATAATAGTGACAAAATTGGGATCAACAACTTCCTAGGTTGGAAGTATAGGATTAGTCTCACTCTCAGAGAGAGTGGTCTTAAGAAGTACATCAAGAATGAAATTGCAGAACCTGAAGAAGATGAAGCCAAGGAGAAGCATAAACAATACCTAGTCAAGGAAATGAGGATCATTGCTGACTCTATTAAGGATCACTTGATCCCACAAGTGTCATCTAAGAATACACCTAAACAAATGTATGATTCACTTTCTAGAATGTATAAGAGAAGAAACATCAAAAGAAAGATGAAACTGAGAGCTCAACTGAAGGGCACCAAGATCAGCAAAGGAGAAACAGTTCAAGATTATTTCACAAGGGTTTCACAGTTCAAATAAAAACTAAGTTCTATTGGAGACACCCTTGATAAGGATGAAATAGTTATGACTGCTCTCAATGGTCTCACTAAACCTTGGGACTCATTCATACAAATTTTGTGTGCCACAAAAGAAAGTATGAAGTTTGACATAGTATGGGAAGATTGCATTCAAGAATAAGCTATAGTAGCCAATAGAGAATATATACTTAGAGAATATGACCAAGCTCTAGCCACCGATACTAAAGAAAGGAAGCAATCAAACTTCAAGAAGACTAATAAAAAATATTCCAAGAAGAAGTTTCAGAAGAAGAAGAAGGATTACTCAAAGTACCAATGATACAACTATCATAAGATAGGACACCTAGCGAGCGAATGTCCATCACCAAAGAATAACAACAACAATAAGAGACATCATTCTCATCTATGTAAAGATGAGGATGAAGAAGAAAGACCTCGAAAGAGATTAATAAGAGAAGATGTAGATGAATATGTACTATTCTTTGGACTCTTTGGGTCTGTAACACTTGGAGAATACACATGGCTTATTGATAGTGGTGCCTCGAAGCATATGATGGGGAAGAAGCAATATCTGTCAATACATTAAGAGAAAAAATCTCCCAGAAAGTATCATTGGGAGATGACTATCAGTATCCCATCAAAGGTATTGGTGAATCAAGCTACAAGATTCACTCTAAAACTTCCATGAAGATGAAGGAAGTATTGTATGTACCAGTTTTGAAAATGAACTTACTTTCCATCTTATTTCTATATAGTAAAGGATATAGATTTTCTTTTATAGATGGAAAAGTACTAATGTGGTCTAAAGGAAATACACTTGAATATGTTGTGGTCATTGGAGAAGAAGAACGAGGTCTATATAAACTCAAAGGACATCTCGAGAGAACCCTTTTCCATGACACTACCAGCTTAAGTGAATTGTGGCATAGAAGGCTTTCCCACATTAACTACAAAACATTTCCATATGTGAGCAAGGTGGTAACATGGTTACCATATCTAAAGATTGATCATGAAGTTACTTGCAAAGGATGTGCAAGTGGAAAGAATATAAAGAATCCCTTAATGAAAAGTGAAACAAAGACCAAAGGTACATTAGAAATAATTCATTCTGGTGTGTGTGGTCTTATGCCCTCTATATCCTTCCGTGGATATGAATATTATGTCATATTTATTGATTACTGTTCAAGAAAGACTTGGATATACTTCTTGAATAACAAGAGTGAAGTGTTCAGGAAATTCAAGGAATTCAAAGCCTTGATAGACAACATTTTAGAAAATAGAATCAAGACATTGAGGACATATAATGGTGGAGAATACACTTCAAAGAAATTCGAAGCATTCTGTAAGGAGACAAAAAATCAAGAGGGAACTAACCACTACCTAAAATCCCCAACATAATTGTGTTGAAGAAAGAAAGAATAGAACTATTATGGAAGTAATGAAGAGCATGATTCATGACCAAGACCTCCCTATGCACCTACGGGTTGAAGCAGCAAGAACAACTGTATATGTGCAAAATATATTATCTCACAATGCTCTTGGATTCAAGACTCCTGAAGAGATGTATAGAGGAAAGAAACCTAAAGTGAACCATATCAAGATATTTGGTTGTCCATTATATGTGCATATTCTGAAAGAGAAGAGAACCAAATTGGATCCTTATGGAAAGAAGGGAATATTTGTAGGATACTATGAAGTCTCCAAATCCTTCAGGATATACATCTCAGGATTCCATCATATCAATATTAGTAGGGATGTAACATTTGATGAAGAGACAACTCTTAAGAAATATAGAAGGTGTCATCTTGAAGAAGTACATGAAGAGGATGTACCTCCTAGAAGGATAGAATATGAACCCTCTCCTGAAATAGTAGCATCGAGAGATCATGCAATGATAGAACCTCAGGAACCCCCTACTATGGATATATCTCGAAAGAGAAAACCTGCTTGGGTACGATAAATCATACAAGAAGTAGAGAGATATGGAGCTAGAGAAGGATCCACAAGAACCAACAAAAGATCAAATCCATATTCGATTTATGTAGATTTGATGTGTGATCTTGTAGATAAGGAACCCTCTAGTTATGAGGAAGCTGCTAAAAATAAAGAATGGGTTGAAGCGATGACGAAATAATACCAATCGATCATGAAGAATGATGTTCAGGATATTGTTCCCAAACCAGAAAATAAGAGTGTGGTATCTTCAAAATGGAGCTACAAGATAAAATATGCTAATGATGGAAGCATTGAAAAGTACAAAACAATATTTGTGGCTAGAGGATTCTCTCAGAAAGAAGGGATCAATTATGAAGAGAAACGTTTTCCAGTAGCAAGGTACACTTCCATCAGAAATATCACAGAACTTGCTTCCATGATGAACTGGGAATTACACCAGATGGATGTAAATACAACCTTCCTTAATGATGCGATTGAGGAATAGGTTTACGTCGAACAACCACAAGGATTTGAAGTCAAAGATAGATAAACTCATGTATGCAAGTTGGAAAAGGCTATGTATGGACTAAAGCAAGATCTTAGATCTTGGTATGGTAGAATAGATAGCTTCTTGAAAAGCATGGGATTTACCAAGAGTAAAGTTGATCCTAAACTTTATATGAATATTATGGATGATGAACCAATAATACTATTGTTGTATGTGGATGATCTATTTCTGGATGGAAATGAGAAACAGATCAAAGATTGCAAGAAGAAGCTAGCAGAAGAATTCGAGATGGAGGATATTGGATTGATGCATTATTTCCTAGGGTTGGAAGTGTGGCAGAGCCCAGAAGAAATATTTCTAAATCAGGGAAAGTATGCAATAGAAATATTGAAAATATTTGATATGTTGGATTGTAAATCCATGACCACACCCATTGACACCAACTTGAAGCTGTTGTCTGATGAGAGATTAGAGTTAGTGGTTATGACTCAGTACAGACAAATTATTGGGTCATTGATGTATCTGGAAAACACAAGGCTAGATATATGCTTTGTTGTGAACACATTAAGTATCTAGTTAAACCTATACGGGATAACCTGGTAGCCGCAAAGCATGTGATGAGGTACCTTAAAGGTACAATAGATTCGGGACTCTACAACGGGGGATATCATGACTATAGATTGCATGGATATATAGATTCATATTGGGTAGGAAATGCCATAGAAATGAAGAGCACCTCAGGTGGATGTTATTATCTAAGATCTGCCATGATCTCATGGTTTAGTAAGAAACAATCTAGTGTTGCTCTCAGCACAACTAAAGCAAAGTACATTGCAACTTGCTCCACTTGTTGTGAAGTGATATAGAATTGGAAGCTAATGTCAGGATTATTTGACATGGAGTTGGACACCATAGTAATTCTTTGTGAAAACTATATTGTATAAAGGTAACAAAGAATCCGATGTTCCATGACAAATCGAAGCATATAGAAATCCGATATTTTTATATAAGGGATATGGTACAAAAGGGAGCTATAAATATCCAGTATGTGAGTACTGATGAGCGAGTTTCTGATGTACTAACCAAGCCTCTATCTCGAGTGAAGTTTGAATATTTTCTTAACAAGCTTGGTGTAGTTAGATAAGACTTTCCTCACAAGGAGGAACAATGATGGGACTACAAATGACGAAGATATGGACCTTATTCGAAAAGGAGGAACAAATCAAAGATATGGACTCCCCTCGAAAATGAAGAATAGGTCGAAGACATGAACCCTTCTGGGACAAAGTGGGAGCAAGTTAATAATATGGGTCCTCCCAGGAAAGGGGGAGTGATCATGAGACTGAAATCAATGATGGATGACAGTAATCCTCTCTTGAGGATGGTAAGTATAAATATTTGTGCATGAGATTTGTCCTTACTAGCTAAGGATGGCCCTGCATATGTTACTCTCGCATGGAGAGTATCCACATTCAGTTTTGGATACCATAGAATAACACTTGCTCAGTAGTGGTCCTAAACTTTGTGGTATGGATTCTCTACGATGACTCCTCATGGACGATAGGAATTTCATTTTGTATGCATTCGAGATCTACTCTGCAAACAATGCTCTTATATGGAGAGTATGCCTACATTCATATGTAGATACCATATAATAAGACTCATCTTGGGAGTGGTCCTAACCTGTGTGCTATGGATTCTCTATGATGAGTCCTCACAGACGTCATAGTATAACACTCACTTGGGAGTGGTCCTAACATGTGTGGTATGGATGTTCTACTATGGGCCGACATTTTGAGATATGCTCTGCAGACAATACTCTTACATGGTTGAGTATACCTACATGTGAGTGTAGATATCGTAGTATAACACTCACTTGGGAGTGGTCCTAACCTTCGTGGTATGGATGGTTTACAATGATTCCTCACAGATGATAGGGAATGCATTAGGTGTGATCAGGATCTACATTTAGTTATAGATGATTCAACTGATTGATTTCATGGATCATGCTAATGAAGGATTGCATCATCCTTGGACTCATGTCCTAAAGTGATCGGGATTGATCATCCTGCAAATAGATCATTTGTATTGCAGGTAGTGTGGTGGAAAAGGATCAAGTATATCGAAGTACAACAACGAAGGATCAAGTATATCAAAGTGGAGTTACAAAGGATCAAGAAGGATCGAAGTGCTGCTGCAAAAGGATCGAAAGGATCAAATTACTTCTACAAAGGATCGAGAAGACCAGAAGGCTATTGTAGAAGATCGAAGTGATGCTACAAAGGATCAAGAAGATCAAAGTGTTGCTGCAAAGGATCAATAATATCAAAGTGTTGCTACAAAGGATCAATAAGATCTAAGTGTTGCCACAAAGGATCAGAAGATCGAAGTGCAAGTACGAAGGATTGAAAGATCAAAGCGTTGTTGCAAAAGGATAAAGTGATCATGTGATGCAAAAGATGAAGACATTGAAGAGTAACTGTTCCAGTTACTGATTGTGAAAAATTCCTATGATGTATAGATGTATTACCTTGATGTATTGCTGAATATATTGTCTCTCTATGCTACTATTTTCTATGATGATGTTGTTAGTAGAATAACCTTATCGTTAAGGGGGAGTGTTGAATATTGTAACTTCAAAGGATATTCTAAATGTATTTTACTGATGTAACCCAAGGGAGATGTTATTATTCCTCTAGCAGGGTGTTACTATTGTATTTGGTCATCATAGAGTCTTGAGGCAAAGCCTCCATTGTAAGTCGGGTCAATAGCACCCTAATGAATAATATAATATACTATTTTGAGTATTCCTAAGTGAAGTTGGCCCAGACAGTTTAGTGGGGATGAATTGATTAGGGTGAAATTTAGTTGGTTCATTTTGTATAAATACAAGAGATGTGGTTCTTATTTGGACACACAAACTCTCACTTATGTAGAGCATAGGAGAGAGAGAGAGAGAGAGAGAGAGAGAGAGAGAGAGAACAACAAAAGGAGGATAACTGTTTTTGGGGGCTATATCTTATACATCTTATACAAAGGAAGTTTTGTTGGGTTTTCTTCCCTTTGAGGGTTTCCCAATATAAATACTATGTATATCTTGTGATTGTGTTTCTATCAGTGATTATGAATATGTTGTTACTATGATTTTGTGTTTTGATTTCTTGTAGTTGCTTTGAGTTTGGTTCAACTTTCTTTAGATTACATTTTTTGCACTTTAAATTTTTACACTTTGATTTCGTATAAATTCAATCATCACAAGAAGATTAAATCCTAACTCGTGAGATATGGCTTTACCATAATAGGTTTCAACTTAATGTGTTAGATTATTTCCATTTAATTGAGTTCATGTTCGTTTGCTTATTTTATTTATCAATTGAAGTGTGTTTGTTGGAAGTTGGTCATTTATATTAGGCTAGGTTAGGCTTTAGTCCTGCACATACTTTGCTTGAACCTTTAAATCTATGATTCTTCGGATGACAATTTAATATTGGGAATTAATTGACATATAATTTCACCAAAAATACCCTTCCTCCCAGAAGGATCGAGCTTGGTCATTTTCTCCTTTGGGATATGTATGTACACATAGCAACCAAATATTCTCAAATGGTTGAATTCTTGTTTCTCTCCTGAGAAAGCCTCTTTAGGAGTATTATTGTGAAGTACTCGATGAGGAGTATGGTTCTATACATACACATTTTTTCTTGCTTCCTCCACCCAAAGGTGCATAGGAAGATCATGATCATGCAGCATGGCTCTTGCTACCTCCATGATGGTTTGGTTCTGTCGTTCTGCAACCCCGTTCTGTTGAGGATTGTATGGTGTGCTCAACTCCCTCTTAATCCCAAACTCTCTGGAGAGTTCCTTGAATTATTCTGAAGTGCTCGCTGCCATTATCTAACCATAGAGTCTTGATCTTCCTATATGTTTGGTTCTTTACCAAGGATTTATATTCCTTGAACTTACTGAAAACTTCACTTTTCCCTTTCAAGAAATATATCCATGTCTTAGGTGAGAAATAATCTATAAAGGAAACATAGTACACATACCCACTTAATGAACTAGACAACATAGGTCCACATACATCTGAGTGTACTATCTCAAGTATTCCATTATCCTTTCTCTCACTATTGGGAAATGTCTTCTTCGCATTCTTTCCTTGTGCACATCTTTTGCAAATGCCTTCATACTTTGCCTAGATATCTGGGAGTCTTGAGACTTCTTTGCTTGCCATTGGTAGTGCCCTATACTGAACATGTGCAAGCCTTTTGTGGCATAGTTCACATGGTTCAATTGACTCATGAACCAGTTCTTGTTTAGGTTGGACCTTCAACTTGTACAAGCCTTCATCTTCTTCTCCAATAATTGTTGCATCTTCTATTGTATTTCCTCTGGACCATATCAAAACTTGTCCATCGACAAAAGAAACCCTAATCCCTTTTGCATATAGTGCAGAAATGGAGAGAATTTTCTTCTTTAATCCTGGAACATATAGCACATCCTTCATCTTCAATGATTTCTCAGAGTCAGGCTTGTATGAATATTTTCCACTCCCTTTTATGGGGCATTGATAGTCATCCCCAAGTTTCAACTTCTGAGGTGAGTCATGTTTAGACATATTAATGAATGATTCCTTGTATCTTGTCATATGTTTAGAAGCTCCACTATCCACAATCCAATCATTGCTTCCATGTGATATAGTTCCAGTAAGTGCTGAGATTAACACAAACTCTTCATCTAAATCCTAATTCTCCCATTCAAATATTTTGTTTATTGGTTCATCATCTTCGAAAACATGAGCATGGTGTCTCCTTTTCCTAATGATACAATCTCTTGCAAAGTGTCCCTTTTCATCACAAGTATAACATTGAACATTTGAAGTATTTCTTTTGGTCTTCTTTAGTTTCTTGTCCTTCTTCTTGTTGTGATGAAAGTTGTCCTTTCTCTCCTTCTTCTTGAAGTTCTTCCTAGTGTGAACTATGAGAGCTTAATTGTCAGTTGATCCCATATTTTATTTTCTTGTCACAAGTATAGATTCTTCTTATGCACATTCTTCTCTAAGTCTGTTGAAAGAGATCAACTTCCTTCTTGCAGAAATTCCTTGAATGAATGAGTCCCATGATCTAGGGAGACCATTCAAGGTAGTCATTACAATTTCTCCTTCTTTGACATTTTCTTCAATTGCTTCAAGTTGTTCTTTGATTTGAGAAACCCTTGTGAAGTAATACTATATATTCTTGGACTTATGTATCTTCACATTATTCAATTGGTTCCTTAAGGTCATCTTCTGGTTGATGTTCTTCCCTTCAAACATCTTTGTCAAAGCATCGGTCACTTCTTTCAATGCCTTGAATGAAGACACATGGGGCATGAGGTAATCCTTAATAGAATCTGTGATGATTCTCTTGGCCTTATCCGTGCTTCTCTTATGAGCATCCTTAGCCTCATATCCCTCTAGTTCTGGGACTTCTCCATTTATGAATTGGTCTAAATCATTCTCTTCAAGGATCAAGGAGATTATGTACTTCCATGCTCGAAATTTATCAGCCCCTCCAAAATTTTCCTCAAGCTGAGTATGATGAGTAATATTTTCAAATGAGAACCTCAAATGGAAATAGAAAATACTTAGATCTTACCGATTTGAGGTGTTTGACCTGGTTCTAGAGCTGGCTAACCTAGGGTTTGTTAGAGAAACCCTAATTTTCCAAAGTTGGAGTTTGGGGATTCCGTTTGGACATAAAGATGCACCTCCTTGAGGAGAGTTTCCCATCTAGGTTACTTTTTGAAAACTGAGGTGGGAAGCCTCCAAAACTTGATGCCCTAGTTCCTCCCTGCATCAGTGATAAGGTCAAAAATGAAACTTCTCTAATTTAGAAATTGCCTCCACCAAAATATTCACCCTACTGAGGTGATTTAGCCTAGCCCTCTTTTTTTAATGATATATGGAGAGAACACCTTGAACTAGGAAGCCCTATTTTTCGTAGCTGCATAGTTCCTTCTTCCGGAGAAGCTTTAATTCCATGTTAGTTTTTCTTTAGGCCTGATTAGTTTATCTAGGATATTTATCTAAAAGAATAACAAGTACAACACGATGCATATATATAAAAGATACATAATACATGGATGTTTTCACCAGGGAAACCATAAAGGATAAAACCCCACAAACTTATTTAGAATAGTAAGATGATCAAAAGTAGTAATAAGAAGTATTCAACAACTATCTGTCTCTCCTCTCTTTTCTCTCTCTCTCTCTCTCTCTCTCTCTCTCGCAAACTTGAGAGTGTGAGGTGTGTATAAATGAGGGTGAGTGCCTCCCTATTTATACCCTTTCAAGTCACTGACCAAACATAAATACTGGGGCCCACATGTATTCCCTAATAGGGATGACTTCTCCCAGAGAGGCTCAAAATACACATTACATGATGTTACACTAGGGACTATTTCCTCGAATTACAATGAAGGTTGTGCCTCAAGGTCTAGACACAATAAGACACCCCGCAATGGGGTAAACACATACAGAATGGGTGTACAAGAACATACAATGATAATACACATCAGATTATCTTATGAAGTTACAAATACATCAACATTCCCCAAGGGTGTTAGAAACTCAATCCTATTGGTGGTTAGCTGAAGTCATATGTCTCGTCATTCTTTTAATCTCCCTTATTTCATGTAATCCTTCTCCTCTAGAAGAACCCCAATTAACGTGACTACCCATACCCACAAACTAAGAATTCATATATAGAAAAGAATCCCCCTCCCATAGGAAATATATTTTTTCCATTGATAAAAAACCACAAGAAAAGTACTAGACAATGTGGCCAGCAATATTACCTCACAACATGCTTTCTCTTATGACGATGAAAAATAGCAGAACAAAACTGAGGGTACCTATAAGAATTCACCACCTATAGATGTTATGTCGAGTAGAAAACAACAAAATCAATGATGCTCTGACTTGTCTATGTGTCCCAACTCTCCACATTCCTACAAATGGCCACCAAAATAATCCCACTATCACTATAGATCTACTAGAGAAGATCCTAAAGCACAAGCAAGTGCTTAGGCTCCCTCTCTTGGCATTAAACAAGGTGATAGTTCACACATAGGATGAATGGCCAGTTGAACACCATGCCACCATTTTTAGTGATTATGAGTTTGTTGTATTAATATTATAGTTTCTAACACCTTCCATTAACAAATTTCTAGGGTAGCCACCTCTATTTAGGGTGGCCTCCATTTTGTATATTGACCCCTTTGTCCAACTTTGTGGCTTGATTGGAAAGATGATTTGCAATGGAACTATTAAACTTTTGGCCATGAAGGAGATGACTTTCTTTGATATGATTGAGACACCATAATATCATTTCATAAGTTCTGAATAAGATGGATCCCTCTTCGATAAATTTCTCTTACATGTTTAATGATGAGGAGAGAGTCTCCTATAGTGAATATTTTGGGAACTGGAGTTTGTAGACATTTCTATTCCTATGTATAAATCATACAATTTCGCTTGATTTTTAGTTGCACTACCTATGCCCCAATGAGAATAAGTGAGTTTTAAATTCTTTATAACAATGGGGTGGAACAGGACAATACTCGAGTCTTGTAACTAGTTCATTCACAAACCTAATATTTTATTTTTCTCAATGTACATTAAAAACTTGTATTGTTTCTTATATTCAATTGTGTAGGCTTCTCTAGGTATATCGAGGAAAAATAAAATTGAGAAATGTTCCACATGAATCCATGCATATGGGTGAGTATATATGTTTTCCATGTTAATTAGCAACCGAACTTGCTTTCCAGATTTACATATCCCTCTTGTTCTCCCTAGTTTCACCCTTGAATTTTCCTTTGAGGCAGCCCTTGGGTTGTCCAGAAACTTAGGTTTGCTGCTGCTATATCAACAACATTTACCCTTCCCTTGAGCTATTGTAGAAGCCTTCTTATACCCCCTTCCTTTCCTTCAACACTACATCCTTGGGACTTTTCCCTAAGGATGTTACAACCTCGGTCCTATTTGTGACAGTCCTTTACCCTCCTCTCGCGCTAGTGAAAATTCCTTTATTAAATTGTATGACATTTACACATACCTTAGGGATGCCCTTACAGTGGTATCCCTCTTTACTTAAAACCCAAATCTTGTCTCTATTGTCCATACCTTTGATCCCTGCACACAAAACAATATAGTTGTTAGAAGTTCACA
This sequence comes from Pseudotsuga menziesii, assembly GCA_001517045.1. Classification (NCBI taxonomy): domain Eukaryota; kingdom Viridiplantae; phylum Streptophyta; class Pinopsida; order Pinales; family Pinaceae; genus Pseudotsuga; species Pseudotsuga menziesii. The sequence continues at coordinate 417,417 of LPNX011082347.1, read as the reverse complement.
TATTGTTTGACACTAAATGGAGGAATGATACATCTGGGTTGTTTTGCATACTCACTTACATACACATAGTCTGCAAGTAAATACATCCACTTCAATCTTTTTATCTATTGGAAATATGAAATTGGTTAAACTAAATGCACATCTAATCAATAATTGAATGCCACCATGAATTTTAATACATGAATGATACTTTGATAGTACCGTCGTTCATACTTCATTCCAAATGGTTAATGATGCTTGCAACTAAATTATAGAACTAGTGATTGCATGATAATTCTAAGAGACTAATGTTATATGTCTTTCATGACATTGGCTTGTTAGATTGATGATCCTCCATGTTTGTTTAAAATTTTGTTAGGTGTTATGATACTTGTTTGGAGCCTAGCATCTCTGCCTCTCACCTCTTACCTTCACTAGTTCTTACCTAGTGTTGTTGCTTCTCATCTTTTCTAGTGCTTCACTAGCATTGGCGTCTCTTTCCTTCATCTCTTGCTTTTGGTACCTTTCTATTTTTTCCAGGGAGTTTGTGTCGCCTTATCCTCCCCGCTTGGGGCAAGCCGCTAACATCTGTATCGTAGGTACACATCTTGTTTAGGTGCTGAGAATACCCCAATCTGTATCAGTGCACACCTAACATACTCTCGGTATGGTTTATGTTCCTTATCATTGACCAACTGAAATAATGCATTGTTAATTGCACTTATATATTTCACCTATGCACATAGTACACTCTATAATTTGACCGGTGATTACCACTATTGCATGAAATGAAGTTGTGTGATAATGTTGAACTAAACTGAACATATCATAATATTATCATTTCATCCATTCCCAAAAATAGTAGTTACCCAAAATATCACACATATTTTGACTACATGCTTCTTGGTTCAGTAAGTAGTGTATAGAAAAATCGATGCTTGTTTTTACTTTGAAATTAAATCCTTATTCTTAGTTGAAAATAGATTTGTAAGAAAAGTTGTTACTTAGTATTGTTATTATAATATATTGTTATTATGGATCTTGGTTAGTAGACAAAGATGATGAAGTGTGATGACCTCCTCTCATATATGGTTAAGTCAGGTTGCTTCTCAAGGGGATGGACACCCCTTGATGATATCACAAACACTTAACCTTCAAGAGCAATAGGAGGAACAAAGGATCACTTAATCTAGTTAGGAACTTCCTATATGGTGATGATGAAAACAATTATTGTATGGAACATGTGGAATATATAGCTTGAGAGAGAACACATTGTTGATTACCTTTTCCCTTGTATTCCTCATTATTCAATTATCCCCATATATGATCTCTTTATGTTTTGCATCTATGTTAGGGATTCTTGGGTTCCAGGGTTTCATTACACTGTACTTCTTCAGATATTTATGAAGGAATTTTTTTTTATTAAACCATGAAGCGAACTCTAATGTTGAACTGTATGCCATAAAGTTGAGTTGTGAGGCTTAGTTGTGGGTTGGACCGTTGATTAAACTTGGAATGTGGAATAAACTTGGATTGATGGGATCTTATGGAATGTGGGATCAACTGTGGCTAGGCTATGAATCAACCGTGGGATGGAACCATGGACTACCTTGTGGGTCCTGGATTGTGTTTCCACCTTTTCTGATCTCGGGATGGAACTGTGAACTTCTCTGTGGGTCGTGAATGTAAAGTGGAATGTATAACGTTGTTATTTTCCAGTACATTGTTATTGTTTAGTTTCATCAGTTATAATATTTCTATTGTACATAGCATTTGGTAATGTATTCAACTTTCGAATATATGGAATTAGTGGAATGATCAAGATTTGAAGTTGTTGTTCCTAAATCCCAAGTATTTAAAGTTTTTTTGGTCTATTCCCAACCTTTTTTGCCCCCTTATTTTCCCAATCAACACCCAGGGGTGGATGATGCAGGCCTAAAAACATATACTTGCTAATTACTTACCTACAATTTCCCTTTCTCGAGGACACAAAACAATAGTGAAAAATATATTCAAGTTCTTCTGAGAATTGAAGGAAAACACAAAGACTATCAGTGCACACTTCAATTGTTTAAATATTTGATCTATTTTAACAGTTTTTTGGTTTCAAACATAAAATCAATTAGTTGCAGGATAAGATCACTATCTGAAATCAATTGAATCACTGTTATACCAAAATCCTGTCACCATCATGTGATAAGATCTTTGACATACCTACTTTCCCTAAATCCCGGCTTCTGGAGTGGAAACTAAATGGTTTTTCATCAATCTATCATACAAATTCCCAGCACCGCTCATGCCCATTTATCCAGGAGCGGTACCCCTATTCACACCACTTTTCATCGTTTTTCCACAAGCAGTGCCACCACCTGTCACCCTTGGTCCATAGGCAGTTATTACCAGAACCGCTCTATCATAGAAGGAGAAGCGTGGTACCCTAGGTAAAAAGGGAAAAAGAGAAGTTTCTCTAGGCTTCTAGATGATAAGCCTCGTGTACTTCCTTATCCCTACTGTTGTGGGTTGGTTGAGCTCGAGATCCCTCATCCTAGGATCTCAAAGACCACCTCACCCACTAATTTCTCAACCATCTCTATCCATTAAAGCCTTATAAATATGAGCTCATAGCCATGGTTGAGGAGAGAACATTGAAGGTATTGTTATGCTGTTGGATTGATTCTTGGCCTAAGATCATTTGGAGAGAGCATAAAGAGCTAGAGTCAAAGATTTCGGGGATGAAGAGCTGGTTTCATGGAGATGCATGTCAACACTGAGGCTTGGTTGTAAACTTCTTCATATTTCTAATGCAAGTTGATTTTCTGTCCCATATATATTGTTGATGTTTGATTTCAGATATATATTGCTAGATTCCTTAGTCAGTGTCATAGATTAGTAGATCATATTCTGGTTGGTTTGATCTATTTCATGTTGAACTCTTTTGCAGGTACATAGTTGAACTATCAAAGCCTTGTATTCCAGATATCTACAACATCTAGGGAGAGTTATCAGCATCTGTGATCTATTTGTTCTGGATCTGAACCATTCAGACCAACGAAACACCTTGCTGTCTGCAGGAGGTGAAATATTCTAGCTAACAAATCTGGTGACTCTACTGGGGAGTAGTTGTATTCATTTGTTCTAATCGTCCTCAGCCTGCAACTCTTGTCCACATCCAGGCTCCCTTTTCTTCAACTCTTTTCAGTCAGATCCACGTTCTGATTTGTATTATTTGGGTTTGAAATTTCTAGATCTACTCAGATCTGAGTCATTTCAGGTTTTTATGCTCTGTTACCACTTTCAATTCGACCGTATTTTCCTTGATCTAGCCTTTTTCTGACTGGATCCTTCGTTCTCTTTGTGTTTTGGATTTCTACAGGGCACCGCACATGTTCTGTTGGCAAGGAGCGGTGCCACCGCCTGAGTCTAGTTAGCCAGAAGCAGTGCCACTACCTAAATCCAGTGAGCAAGGAGCGGTTCTACCTCAAAACCTCCTGTCAGCAGCTTCATCTGCGCGGTGCTAGGTAGGCCTTGTTCCAGACTTTGTATTTTGATTTTGGTGTGTTTTTGGCTTACTTTTTGATGAAAATGAAGTGTACTTGTGTATTCTGCAGTCGCTTTGATTGTTGTATTCTTTCTGCATTCAAAGAGAGTTTGTGTTTCTTGCATTATATTTTGCATTATTTTCTTTGCTTGAAACCTCTTGCTCTTTTCTGTAGATATTATTCATTGGAATTGGAAATATACATTTCATTTTCATTGTTTGGGGTGCATTTATATTTCACTTTTCATTTGAAAAGATAGAATTGCATTTGCATTTGGGTGTGCATTTTTTTTGTATGAAAAGTAAATTTCTCTCCCTCTCTTAGGTAGAATTTCATTGAAGAGGAAAACTTACATTGTCATATAGATCAGTGTGCATCTTCTTTAAATTCAAGTTTTCACTCCATGGTTCCACCTAAACGCACAAGTTAAAATTAACGGTAGTTATAGGTTAAAATTTACGTAGTAACTTGAGTGATAGGTTAGAGACATGTTCATGCGTCGTAAAATGTAGGAGCTGTCAATATTTTGTCAGCATTACATTCCGGGACTCGCGCGGTTCTTCCATGTACCGTTGGTATATTGAACGGCCTTTCACGTACCCTTGAGGTATATATAAAGGTACTTCACGTAATCGGTTGTATATTAGAAGGCCCCTTGTGTGCGGTTATGCATTAGACAACACTACTACCGATTTGAGCTCCCTCATACCTTGCGTATATCGGGAGACCCTTTTAGGAATCCTCAAACAATCTGAGTTATCCTTTTGGCCTGTCCTGTGAGATTCCTGACTCTTATCCACTCCTTTCACATGTTTGCTTGTTGCTTTTAGTTTGAGTAGTACTTGCTTGTGCGTGGTAGTTAGGGGGTTATTAGAGAGTTTAGAGATGGCATCCTCATATGGGACTACCAATCAAGAGATCCCTTTCCAAGGTGTACCTTTTGCATTCCCTCCAAGTGAAGGTATTGGTCCTCCCTTTATTGCCACTCTAAATCTTCCTGGATTAACTATAGGATTACCGGTCTGGATTTTTAATCCAGTAATTCCTGTTACATCTAATGTCTCAAATGTCACCTCTCCTCCAGGAGAGGATCGACCTCAACATAATCCTGCTCCTTCTTCGCCAGTTTTGGCTTCACCCCTTTCTTTTTCTTTGCTTGACCAAAGCTCTGTGGTTAGTAGTCATGTGGGTAAGAAGAAGAAGAAAGGGAAGAGTAAGAAGAAGAAGGATAAGAAAGAGAAAAAGTAGCAACCATTTTCTCTTGATGGTGCTTGTTCTAAGAGAACACCTAGAAATCCCAAGTTCCCTTGTATGCTTTGCAAGGGGGACCACCTTCTTAAGGAGTGTCCTGGCCTCTCCCGTGTACAAGAAGAGTAGTCTAAAAGGTTCAAACCGTCTATGTCATCAACCTCTGATCATCATGTTGACGATACTCCCTCAACCAGTGACCCATTGGTAAAAGGTCATAAGGGTAAAGTCTTGTATCCTTGTTTGATATGCAATCCTATGCATCATACTTTTCTTTGTCCAAGCATGGATGAAAGTTCGCGTTGGTTGGAAAATATTTATGATTATCAATAGGTGATTCCAACAAGTGATAGTAAGTTATCCCTCGATCCCCCACTGGTTGACCAAGTGGTCGATTCGGATTTATCTGTGGTTGATCCCACTCTTCCTTTGGAGAGTGAAGTTGAAGTGGTCGAGTCAGTGTCATTTCCACCCAATCCCGCTCTTTCATCAAGGAGTGTTAAGACTGAAGTAGTCTCTTTGACCAAATCTTTGTCTTGTTCTTCTCTTCCAGTAGAGAATGAACTGAAGCCTGCTAAAGTTTTTATGCTTCGCTCTGATTGTTCTCGACAACAGGAAATTTTGTCTGTTTCGATAGAACCCTCTCCAAGTAGTGAGGTTATTTCCTTTAACTAGAGTAACCTAACAGAGTCTCGTCTTCATTCGAGTGTTACTTTCTAGATTGTTGTGAATGTTACTGCTAGGCGGATACTTCACACTATTGTTGACAAAGGGGATTCTATTAGTATTCTATCCTCAACTGCTTGGCAAGCTTTAGGTTCTCCTCAGCTTGTGCCAGCCACTGATCAGATACTGGCTTTTAATCAAAGGCCTACTGCACCTTTAGGGATCCTTCCTCATTTTCCTCTTACATTAGGAGGGAAAACTGTTTGTATTGATGTTATGGTGGTCCAAGGTCCTTTAGATTTCAATCTGCTCCTTGGACATGATTATGTGTACGCCATGAAAGTTGTAGTGTCGACACTCTTTAGAGTTATGCATTTTCCCCATGATGGGAAGATTGTGACCATTGATCAGCTTTCCTTTGTTACACCTGACCATCGCATTACTCCTAGTAATCAAACTGCCCTGAATGTGCCAAATGTTCTTGTGGCTCTTTCCCCTTCTAGTTAGCTTCTTACCATCATCGGTAAAATGGGGGGGCGTGGCTCTAGTCTATGGACATCATAATGGAGCTAAGCTGCTAGCTTTTATGAAATGGGGGAAACCTACCAACCTTTGGATATCATGGCCAGTAGGAGCAGGTTTTAGAGCATCGTTTACCCTGTGGTTTCAAGCTCGTTAAAAAATAAAACCACTCTTAAGCATAGTTTACGCTTTTGGTTCCAAGCTTGCATAAAAATGAAACCATGTCTAGAGCATAGTTTAATTTTGGTTTCAAGCTCATTAAAAAATAAAACCACTCCTTAAGCATAGTTTACGCTTTTGGTTTCAAGCTTGCATAAAAATGAAACCATGTTCTGAGCAAAGTTCCTATTCTATTTCAAGCTCGTTAAAAAATGAAATAGCACCTAACCATCATTTCAGGTTCTGACCATCATGTTAGTTTTTCCTAAGTAAAGTTCCCATTCTATTTCAAGCTCGATAAAAAATGAAGTAGGTTTCCTTAAGCATAGTTCACCCTTTTGGTTTCAAGCTTGCATAAAAATGAAACCATGTTCCAAGCATAGTTACCTTCCGTTTCAAGCTTGTGTAAAAATGAAACAGATCCCCTTCCCTTGATTCGAGTCTTCCCTTTAGTGTTAGATCTTGAACCTTCTTTCCACCTTCCTGATTCTCGTTCTTCCTACCCCCCTGGTGAACATTTTCACATTAGTAACCAGGTTTTTAGGTTGTGTATGGAAGAAGAATTGGCGTTAAATGAAACGAAGCTTGGGGGCATGTCGAACCACTAGCAACCATGCTAGGGGTAAGCTTCGCTAGCAATCATGCTGGGGGCAAGATTCCAACCTCTGTATATCATGTTAATGGGATTTTTAAAGCATAATTTACCCATTGGTTTAAAGCTTGCGTAAAAATGAAACCAATCCCTGAGCATTCTTTCAACTGATCTTCAAGCTCGTTAAAAACAGTAAGATGGTGTTGAGCTTACTTTTCATTTTTTGTGCTCTGGTTAAAACACGAAATTTGGTTTGAGCTTAGTTTATTACTTTTTCGTGCTCTGGATTCAAACATGAAAAATTCTAATGGATTTCTCTTTAAACCCTTTTCAGGATCCCTAAATACAAAAAGATTGTCAAGTGATCTTGTATTCTTCACGCTCGTTAAAGTATTTGAAGAGTCATCCGTCCGACGATAGGTTATCTCTTTCTCGGTTCGGATTGGACTATTTACGAGAAAGGAACACTCCAGCCAACCATGACTGGAAGAGTTCTCTAAGGTATGATTTTATACTTTTTCGGGCCTTAGAGACTAAATCATACGAAAAAGGACCACCATGGAGTTTTCTTCTATATTCGTTCAGACTCTCTAAACATGAACGATACTGAGTTTTCTTTCAGTGGACTCGTTAAATTAAACATTGAAATACCCGTTTTGGGAACGAACCCCTCCTCTCTCAGGTTCGTAAAACATATGAGAATGGACTTGTCTTCTGACAAGCTATATTGAGTGTTTGTTACCCTCTTTGAACTCGTAAAACCGAAAAGAGGCACTCATCGATCATGATGGGGAAAATGGGAAGGGAATCATTTTTTAAATAATGGCAGTTGTTTGTTGTTACCTTTGAACATGGCACTTGTCTGCACAATCATGTCAGTCAATTGGGTATTCAGCTGATCTCCGCGACGATCCACTTTCATGAGTCATGTCAATCCTTTGAGTCTTTCAAAATAATGCATTTTCCATTGTCGCATTGTGTATCTATCATGTCTAGTCATGTTTCCAAGTCATTTTGTCGTGCCACCCGATGTTCAAAGGAGATCTGAAGAAGTTTTGCCTTTGCAGTCTACACAGTATTTGGGTCATTACCTTTGAGTCAATAATATGGTTACTACATTCACATCATTCCAAAACTATGTTCTGAGTTTGGTGTCGTCGATGTGGGACTCATCATGGCCCTCCTTCGACGAGACTATTCCCGTCAACATCAGCTCATCATCCAGGAAATAGTCTTAGAAACAAAGTTTAGTACCTTGAGATCTGTATGCCTTAATGACAGATTCTCTCGCTCTCGACATAGGTTCACATCATTTACCTTTGATTGATAGAATCGACTGGGTGTTCAATGTCAGGACATCTATTCGCACTCATTAGATTGTACTAGGGTACCTTGGGAATCATTGACATTAATGGTGATCTCCCTCACACTTGTTAACGGTTCACATCATCGGCCAGTAATCAAGTGGTTTCTACCATGTTCGACTTTAGCTCATTGTAATCACATGGATAGAATCGTACTTTGTGGAAGACGAGATGAAGACCCTGGGCATTTGTTTAAAAACGCTCATTGCTTTTTCCTCATGTTGCGATGGAGTTTTGTATATCTAGCATGGATCCACATTTGTATGGTCGTGGCTATGCTCAAATTTGCCTCTGTATGACATAGATCTACGTTGTATGTCTATTAGCTATGTCCAAGTTTGAGTCCCTATCACATGGATCTACGCCGTATTCTAGTAGCCATGCTTGTTTATTCCACTCATGGATCTGCCTTGTATTGGTTTGCAACTATGAGTTTGGTTACTTGTGTCTATGAGTCAACATACTGATGTTCTACAGATGCCTACTTTACTGCATACTCTGATTGAGCCAACATTTTCATCTCTTGGAAATGACCTGTTCTCAAAGCTCTCGTTTATCATATCACTCTAAGACTCATGCTTTGGGGGGAATCCTGTTATACTAAAATCCTGTCACCATCATGTGATAAGACATTGGACATACCTACTTGCCCTGAATCCTAGCTTCTGGAGTGGAAACTAAATGGTTTTTCATCAATCTGTCATACAAATTCCCAGCACTGCTCATGCCCCTTTATCCAGGAGCGGTACCCCTATTTGCACCGCTTTTCATCAGTTGTCCACAAGCAGTGCCACAGCCTGTCACCCTTGGTCCATAGGCGGTTATTACCATAACTGCTCTGTCATAGAAGGAGAAGTGCGGTACCCTGGGTAAAAAGGGAAAAAGAGAAGTTTCTCTAGGCTTCTAGATGATAAGCCTCGTGTACTGCCTTATCCCTACTATTGTGGGTTGGTTGAGCTTGAGATCCCTCATCCTAGGATCTTAGAGGCCACCTCACCCACTAATTTCTCAACCATCTCTATCCATTAAAGCCTTATAAATATGAGCTCATAGACATGGTTGAGGAGAGAACATTGAAGGTATTGTTATGTTGTTGGATTGATTCTTGGCCCAAAATCATTTGGAGAGAGCATAGAGAGCTAGAGTCGGAGCTTTAGGGGATGAAGAGCTGGTTTCATGGAGATGCATGTCAACACTAAGGCTTGGTTGTAAACTTCTTCATATTTCTAATGCAAGTTGATTTTCTGTCCCATATATATTGTCGATGTTTGATTTCAGATATATATTGCTATATTCCTTAGTCACTAGCATAGATTAGTAGATCATATTCTGGTTTCTTTGATCTATTTCGTGTTGAACTCATTTGCAGGTACACAGGTGAACTATCAAAGCCTTGTATTCCAGATATCTACAACGTCTAGGGAGAGTTATCAGCCTCTGTGATCTATTTGTTCTGGATCTGAACCATTCAGACCAATGGAACACCTTGCTGTCTACAGGAGGTGAAATATTTCGGCTAACAATCATCTCTCCTCTATTTTCATGAAACAGATCAGACAAGTTCTTCCTTTTAGTTGCAAGTTTCTCCTTTTATTCTTGCTTCCATATCTGACCATATTCTGGAAGATTCATTTGGAGGTCCAACTACATAGGTTGACAACCAGAAACTTGACTTGTTTCTTTTAGATCATGCCAAGTCTTCACTTCTGTGGTTGAATTGTAATAATATGTTTTCCATGTCTGCAATCATTGATGAATTTAATAGCCAACAAAAGAAACAATTAGTAAAAGAGAAACACAATTTGTAATCATGAAAAAACTAGAAGAATGAAACAAACATGAAGGTGAATTCAATTATAATTATCAGTGCCTAATAAAACACTCACTGATTTCAGTTAATACATGTTGGAGGATCTAGTCAGCTTAGCCGACTAGACATGTTAGCTGACTAATTGTATATTAGGTTGTCCTCATTGGTTATGTTAGTTGGGTGAACCGACAGGTAGTTACCATAAATGTTTTGTAAATGTATAGATAGGATGTTGAGCCAGATAAGAACTTGGTTCATTTTTATGTATGAACCCACAAGTGTATTGAGTAATATAAGTTGTTATTCTATCCACTATTCTTGTCTCTTATATCTGTTAATGATTATATGATTATTTATGTGTATTACTGGTAATGTTGCAATCTAAGTGATTACAACATTGGTTTCGTTGTCGGTAGTACATATACGGATGAAATGACCATGATCAGATGATCTTAGAGTAAGAGATTAAGAACTGGTGGGAGCGTAAAATCATGAACCATTTATAGAATTATGCTAGGAGAAACAAACTGACTATTATGCAAGATAAAGAGAAGTTCTTCTCTGAGGCACATGAGAAGTTTGTATAATCCGTACCACAGGCTCTCAAGAAGTTACTAGATGAAAAATCCAATAGAAACTAAACACAAAGAGTTACTCCAGAGACTGACGAGAGGTGGACGAACAAATATGTGGGAGTGGTTTGAAAGGATCACAGATGAATTTTGTGAAGAACATACTGTGGAAGAAAGAGTCTCCATCGAAAGCATCGAGGAAAGGTTCTATAATGACTTCAGTGAATAGTTTCTCTGTTTGCTACTAAATATTTTGGTTAAATTCCTGATCAACAAAGGAGCATGCCACATTGTCGAGCCTCATCTGTCATTAATTGAACCGCCATCTAACACTAACTGGGAAGAAAATAAAAAAGTGTGGGGAAAATTTGTTGCAAAAAGGGAGTGGGAATACTTTCTGAGGAAATAGACAGATCCACCCGAGCTTACTAAAGCATTGCATAGGCTATGGGGGGGTAAATGGTCATGTGTTAGGGTAGAGTAGAGGAATTATAGTCGACTGTGAAGACGCCACCACCAGCAATGAAAAGTCAGGCCAAGAAAGAAATAATTCGTACAGTGACTCACAAAAGCACTCCAGATTTACAAAAGATAGAAAGAGAGAAGAGGAAGAAGAGAAGGGAGGAACTTAAAGAGTAGGTCACCGTGCTCCAAAGAAGAATGGCCACCAGAGTGATAGAACACGAGGGAAATATGCCAGATTTGGGTCATGATCGACAAGAAGATGGTGTAGATGAAGAAGTGTCACCGATGGAAGAATATTTTTGGATAGAACAACATGAAGCTATCCAGATTAGCATAATACCCCAAAGTGTTAGTCCTTAATATCTGATAAATTCGAACCAGAGTGCCTGAATGCAGGACATTGTCGAAGAAGACCTAAGACTACGAGCTGGTGATTTTGGTGTATGGAGTTGACTAGAGGGTGAAGGAAATGATGTCATCTTGTAATTCACTAACCAAAGGAAGGAAACTAGGTTACATTTCAGTCATACCCATCTAACTGTAGTATCCATCTACTCTAACAAGGACATGAAGGAGCACCCCCCCATCCAAACACAAATTTAGAGAATACATATCAGTCAAATTTGCAAGAAAGGATATCCCAGTTACAACAATTCACTTGGATATCAACAGAATGATTCGAACTAGATTTTAAATTTGTCAAGAACAAACTGACAACTACAAATAAAACTTTCGATGGAAACAAAAGTTTCCTTGAAAACAACTGTGAACAACACAGTGTTACAGAGAATATCCCACCACCCCCTCCACCGCCGAAGGATACATCGACACCGAAGACATGGGGCAAGACACTACACACATCCCCCTCTATGAGGGAGATGAAGATCCCAGATGGCATTGGTTCATCTGTGAGTCGATGTGGGAAGCGAACACTGTAACAAATGAAGATCGACAGATGGAGCAGTTCGTTGGCACTTTGCGAAAGCGGGCACTAACATGGTATATGACATACACTAAGAAAACTTCCAATGCGACCAAAGAAGAAATTAAGCAACAATTTCTATCATTCTTCAAAACACCAAATGCGAAGAATATGGATGCAAAGAAGTTAAAAATGACAGTCCAGAAACCAACAGAGATTTTTCGGGAGTATGACAAAAGACTGAAGAACATACTCAGCCAGTTGGATTATAACATAGACAAGCAACTACTCATCCAATGATTTTTTGTAAGGATTTCACAGAAGATACAGATGCACATTAGTCTCAACATGTTTAATACATATGAATATGCACTTACAAAGGCATTGCAAGTCGATAAGGATGAGGACTACCCAGTGCACCCTATGAATAACCGTATTGAAGAACAATTAGAAATAATTCAAAAATCACTACGGGAACTTAACCTCAAAGGAAAAGACATCTGGTGTACAAAATTCTCAACAGGTGGACATACTAAATACAATTTCCGATAAGACATCAGTCGACAAGATGTATGCTTTGTTCAGAAAAAATGCTTTTGTGACATCTACAAGGAACATGGGCTACATGCGAAAAAATCTTGGTCATTCAATATGAAAAATGAAAAATCTTCCTGGTGCGCAATTTGTGAAGTTAAAATCCACACAACAATTGACTGTCACTTAAACTTGAAGAACCAACAGAACTACCACGTAGTCTATCAAACAAATGTTGTTGCATAAAACAATAATGATAACATTCCAAGGAATAACAATGAGCAGAATGAACAAATTAATCAAAGATACAAAAGACAAAAATATGAGCGTCAGTACAATAATAATCGTAGTGGGGGATATGCAGGTTGAGGCCGATTCTTCAGAAATTGGGAAAAAAGACCACGCCGACCAATCCAGTGCTACACATACTTCAACAAAGGTCATTTGTATGCATACTGTCTATACAAATATCAGACCAATCTCAAATTTTGTACCAGTTGCAGTGTTGGCGATCACTCTTTAGAGAATCGTCACACCATGCTAGACAAAATTAATAAAAAGAAGAATTTTAACTTCTTGTCGTGTGTTCAAAAGTGTGATGTTATTTGTACAAAGAATTTGCAAATAGTCACTAGACAAGGAACAAAAACTGGAAATGACAATCCTAGAATAATTAAGATAAAGAACACAGATGACTACCCTAATCCTATAAAACAAAAACAATTATATAACAATGCATCAAATATGTTTCAAGAATTAGCTACACAGGAATCAATTGATGATAGTCGACAGAATATATCTCAAGAACTACTTAATTTAATACGTAATGATAACTTAGTTGAACACTTTGTTGACTTATTATACAATATAAAGAACAAATCTGGCATGGATAAACAAACTAAGAATATCTGCAGTCTAAACCAAAAAGATAAGAGTGATGCTGAACCACTTGTCGATTTAGAAATCGAATGATATCATGTACGGCAAGTTGCTCTTGACTTCGTATCTCAAGTGAACATTATGACAAGATATACATTGGAACAATTGGGAAGACCTTGACTCGGTGAATTAGGCATAAATTTAAAACTAGCCAACGAAGGACTCATCAAACCTATTGGGGTATGGAGAAACGTTGACACAACCATAAAAGGCATTACCACAAAAGTCAACTCTGAAATCATTAACCCTAAGGAAGTATCTAGCTCCTTCCCAGCCTTAGTGGGCCGACCATGGGGTCGAAAGATGAAGTCGTCGATTTCATTAGATAAAGAAAGGATAAAGCTTAAAGGAAATGGGAAGAAAGTAATTGTTCCTATTCATCCTTCACAAGGTGGACCATGGACGTAACCCATAGACGAAGAAGTTGATGTCTGACAGCTATATCAAATACAAAATAATGAAGAATATACCGAACCAAATATATATGGATAACTTCGTTTGGGAAACCAAGACTCAGTTGGCTATAACTCAGATGTGGAATTATACGATTGGGAGATGGAAAAATATGAAACTCAAGAAAGGGGATGCTGGACCATTTGGGCCATCCCGAGAAAACTGACACGTCAATGTTTTTCTGTGTCCATCATACCATAAATGTTTGAAAAACAAATTAGTGAATACCCTTCTTTAGAGCCAATCAAAACAGAAAATAGATAGTCTCTTTGGTATAAAGAGAGAGAATCACCAGTTCTTCATATTGAACAAGTTTCCAAAAAAATAGGTGAACACAGCTGACTCAAAAGCCTGGTCAAAACGTTTACAGGTCAAGCTGATTGATGGTGGGATACCCATCAGTCAAGACTACAAACCTAGACGATAGCTTCAACATACTTCATCAAAAGATATGGAGGGAAGAAGCTAACAAAATAGGCACAAATACCAGTCTTCACACAAGGACAAGACCCTGAAAAACACATAAGTATATGTGAAAAGGAATGGAGAAGACTTGGTTACAAAGATGAACGAATATGGCCGCACCTATTTCCATCAACATTAGATGATTTACCAAATAAGTGGTATAAGATGGAAGAAGCACGAGGCAAAATGTTCTTATGGGATGAACTCAAAGAAAAATTCACCAAGGACTTCAAATTCATAGCGGAAGACGAAAAACTAGTCGAAGCAACAAAACAGATAAAAAAATTCATACAACCGACTGTTCATACCCCCACCTTAAACCCCTCATCCTCCCATAACCTGCAACATATTGGTTCAATTTTTTATAATTTTAAAACCCACAATATGAACTAACGTGATAGGATATTGGTCAACAAGTGAAACCCCCGTGGAATAACTCATAGCCGACCGAAATAATCATGTAATAAAATTTGGTCTAATAAAATACCATAGTCGACAAGACTTCGACTAGAAACCGAACATACAAATGGAAAAATCTTTTAGTGGAAATATGATCATCTGGAAATGATGAAACCAATTAGAACAATATTCAAGGCCGAATCAACCGAAAAAGAAGATACCGTCTGGATGGCGGCAGAAGACTTCTCGGCATCATTTTCACAATTCAAGGAAGGAAGTCAATAAATTAATGAAAGCAAGGTGCTAGAATGGATGGACGTAAAGGTTAAAACAAAAGAAGTTGACATCTCCAATGATGATAGACCAAAAATGGCAAGAATAGGTGACTATTGGAATGAGGAGCAGACAATAGAAATTGTTAACCTACTAAAAGAATTTTAGGATGTCTTCGCACGGGACTATAAAGACCTCAAAGGTTTAGTTCAGGAAATGGGAGAAATGAAGATTGATATTAAACCTGAGGAAAGACCTAAAAAGAAAATACCTTACAAAATTGTTCACAAATATAAAGAGATAGTCAAAAAAGAGATCAACAATATGCTAGCGGTTGGAATCATCTACCCAATCAACCAATTGGAATGGGAAATTCCAATGGTCGTACAACAAAAAAACATGACCCAAAAAGATTGAGAATCTGTGTAGAATTTCGATTGCTAAACAAAGCCACCTTGATAGACCCATTTCCAAATCCGTTTGCAAATGAAATCCTAAATGAAGTTGTAGGACAGGAGAGTTACTCGTTTATAGATGGATTTTCAGGATACAATCAAGTGTCGATCGCCAAGTAGGATCAAAAGCAGATAATATCCATCTGTGAATTCATATCATTTGCTTACAAATCTATGCCATTTGGTCTTAAAAATGCACCAGTCATATTCTCAAGAATAGTAGTGTTGGGCTAGGAAAAGTGCGCAAGGAAGAATCTGACGTGCAAGCAAAGGAGGAAAAGTGTGCACACGACGGGATAAAATCAGGTCAAGAAGGAAGCAAATGAACTGATGTAGAAAGATAAAACATGTGCGCATGAAGAAAGGTAGGATAAAGATGGAAAGGAAGCGTAGAATAGAGGAAGCTGTGATAGGGGCGTGTAATGGGGAAAATCGCATCCAGAGTCGGTGGAAGAGGTAGGTAGAAGAGTTAATGCTGGTTAGGTGGAAGTCAAGAAAGACTGCAGAAGGACGAACCAACAGAAGATGGAAGGAAAGTTTTGCGGCTAGTTATGACTAGTACAGATGAGTTGAAAGACATTTTCGCGGCTAGTTAAGGATGTGGTTAATGCATTACGGGAATTTAGCGGCTAGGTATGGACCGACATTTAATGTAACAAAGATAGTTTGTAGCTATTCGATTCTGTAATAACTGAGTAGTACTCAGTCGACCCTGCATGGTCTTGTAAATAATATAAATAGAAGGAACCATCTCTGTATAAGGGTTATATTAGACTAGATTCAATTAGATTCAATAGATTCAGTAAGATAGACTGTTAGAGAGTAGAAGCAGCAAGGTGAGTCGGAGGAGAGTCTGGTAAAAGGAGAAGGATTTTGAGCTGCGGATCTTGCAGCTGTGTGCGTAGACCGCTAGTAAAGTAGAAGATTCGATCTAGGCTGTGTGTGGATCAGTAGGAGTAGATAGAGAATAAACCAGAGAGCATGAGAGCAAGAATATTGAGTCAGAAAGACATATCTTAAGAACATTCTGCAAGTTGCAGGCTGCAAGATGCTACCTATAATTCTCATGCCAGATAAAGAGCACCTTGGTGGTTTTTCCCAGATGGGTTTCCATGTTATTTCCTATGTTATATGGATGAATGTTGTTGAATGGTGAATGTTTATGTGAATGTTTGATTATATTACATTATTACAGTTACAATTGTTGTTGAATTGATGTCATAGTATGAATGAATGACTGTTTAAAATTATTGTTGGACTATTGTGTATGAGTTCATGGTCAAGTTGCTAAGTTAAAATATAAGTCATGCCTTGTCTATCAAGTATAAGGAATCAACTGCATCGCATAGTTTCACCAGTTGGTAAATTTTAAGGACAAGGTCTTGTCGCACGGGTGGCCTGTGGCACTTGGTTGAGCTGCTGTCGCAAAGTGAAGTACTCCATCCCATCGTCTTTATAGAGCACCTTGTCCACATGCCAAGGGACTATAATCCATTTCCAACTGTGGAAACATGGTTCTGGTAGTTACCCATAAAGATATCTTGGGTGAGATTGTGCCTGCCTCCCGGGCATTGCCAACTGAGCTTGCTCTGTCGGGCCGATGTCTTTTAGTGTCTTGTTGGTATTGTGTTGTTGTTGAACCGTAGGTCAAGATAAGGAAGAGAAAGAGGCCAACAACTGGTTCTGTTGTGGGGACCGTTAACCATTTGAGTCGAGGAAAATGTTGTGGCATCCGAAGAAGAACGAGATAGAGGACTAGTTGGAGTCTAAGGTGATAGCATTCACACAAGAAGAGAGCACGGGATCTCAGTTAAGAGTAGAAAACTAGGTGGACGAATACATATATTTGTATATTCACAAGATCTTCTTTGCATAGTTTTCCATTGTACTGCATGAGTGGTTGTCAATATTGGCAAGAAGGTAGACAAATTTCCAGAGAAGAGAAGTAGACGAGTGGAGTGATCAGTTGGTGCGCGAAGTAACCAGTGTAAGTAACACCATCTCTAGAGCTGTTGATTTTTGGGTTAATAGTATTTTGAAAGGATATATTATTGAGTTTGCAGTAGAGGTTATAAGCTCATCTAGTGAGGCTGAAATAAATTTTTTCCAAGGACCCCGAAGAATATATTTGTTATCTATCAGTACATGGATCAAGATGCTCGTTTATGAGAAGGGTATCTTTCAATTGAGTAGTTGAGTCGTATACCTCGCAGGAAGGCTATATCGCAGAGGACCTGTCAAGAAAATGGGAAATGGTGAGTTGAGATGTTCCCAAGAAGTACAAAACATGAACTAGAAGTTGGATTCCTAAAGAGTGGAAGGAGATTCATATCAGGGAAGTGAAGAAAGACAGAGGAAGGTCGACAATATCCTAGTTTGTTCGAAGA
Source organism: Pseudotsuga menziesii (assembly GCA_001517045.1). NCBI lineage: Eukaryota > Viridiplantae > Streptophyta > Pinopsida > Pinales > Pinaceae > Pseudotsuga > Pseudotsuga menziesii. Next base: position 399,674 of record LPNX011082347.1, on the reverse strand, counting down.
GAGTGAGCACGAACTTTAGTCATAGGTAGACGAATGGTCTTACGATGAAGAGGAGGACTATAGCTCGATTTCGGAAGGCGCAGAAGACTCTGAAGCATCTGTTGAGATACCAAGGTCAGGACGCAACTACATCACACCAGGAGTATCCCTAGAGGTAAGGTCTAAAGCCTCATCTCCTGAAAAAGTTGTTAATACTGATAGTGCTATTACTCCGACTAGCGTGCAAGAGAATACACCTCCATTAAATCAGTTATCGGATAACCCCAACGCCAACACAATGGTAGGGCATGATATTTGGCTACCCACATTTAATGGTAATGGAGTAGAAGATCCAGAGCAACATTGGCTCATCTGTGAAGCTGTTTGGATGGTTCGCTTAGTTTAGAACGCGGAATTAAAGAAAGCGCAGATGATCACGACTCTAAGGGGTCGTTCGCTCAACTGGTTTATGAAGTTCTGCATAGTACCACCAGGAGTACCACAGAAAACCCTTTAAGAGATATGATCCGCAATGATCTCTAAGTTCATAAAACCTAAATCTGAGTTGCAATGTATCATTGATATCAGGGAAATCAAACAAGCATTGGAAGAGTTGGTATGGGACTTTGACCAATGGTTTAAAACTCTAATGGCCAAGGTAAGTTTCCATATGTCATATGTTCAACATAAGGAGTGGTTTATTGTTGCATTACTACTACACATCTGAGGCCCATTGATGCAACAAAAGATCAAGTCGCAGACGTAAGCGCTAGAATTGGAAATGAAGCTGGAAGCCTCGCTAATCGGTGATGGTGCCGCAGGGATGGTGCAGATTCATTCGTAGTTGAATAATCTAACGATACAACTTCAGGACATCAAGAAGGGTGAGGAAGCACATGAAGATTTATGGTGCACAAAATGCAGAACGGAGGAACACACCAAGGATAATTGTCCAACCTTCATGAATTGTGTCTCATCCGGTGCGCCAAACTCGTTAAATGCCCATGGAATACCTTGGTCTCACATATGCCAAACTAGAGGACACCGCAGCGAAGACTATCTATACTTGCAAAAGATTGTAAGTACTCCAACAAACCTGTTTTGTAAATTTTGTAAGTCAGTAGGGCATGAAGAGAAGGATTGTATAGCATACCAACTCTTGAAGGAAAATATAGTCGACACATACTTAATGAAGAATTAGGTGCAAACTCAGGATGAACTAACATAAGCATCGTATCAGCTTGCATATTTCCCGCCCAATCAGTATCAAAACCAATATCAGCCTCAGTATGCCCCACTGCAACCATATGCGCAGCAGAATCACTATCAGCTTCCCTACCAGCAGAATCAGTACCCCCCCGCAGCAACCACACCCTCAAGGAAGGGGTGGTGGAAACTTTAGAGGCAGATGAGGAGGAGGAGGATTTGGTAGAGGAAGAGGTCAGGTTACATGCTATAACTATGGACAACCAGGTCATTATGCCAGATATTTCTTGGAACCTACAAATACATGTTCATATTGTAAGGGACGGGACCATAATGTGGAGCAATATCCTCAGTTGATCGCAAATTGGAAGGCTAGGACCATTACAGGTCCTAACCCTGCACAGAATCCAAACCCAAACCCGAATCCTAACTTGAACGTTCAGATGATTGCTACTGAGCCAAGAGATACAAACGTCATTGTCATAACACGAGGAGGTTCTGCAACTGGGGATGATCAAGAAACCTCGCCAGAACAACTGCAGTCGCAGGTACGATCCACGACGTGGAAGAAGGATCCATTCGACATCCAGAAACATAAGAAAGTATTCATGGACGTGCGATGTGGGTTTGTGGATCCAGAAGAACCGTCGACATCAGAAGAAGTCAGGGAGATGCCTAAACGATTTCAATAGATATTTTAGAAGAAGACCCAACAAAAGGTTAGTAAACTCAAGTTGCTTAGCGTCAATTCAAGACAAAGATGCTATCACAAAACAAATTATAAAGAATAAAAGTAATTGATGTTTAAAAAACTTAGTTTAAGTAATTGATGCTTACAAAATTTAGTTTGTAGTTTTTTTACTCACTTTTATTATTCAAATAATTTATGTCATATTTATATTGGAAAAACGTTTATAGATAATATCAATGAAGCTAGAGCTTCATATTTTATGAATGAGTGAGTTATATAAAGGATAATTTTTTTTGAATTATTCTTATAATTTGTATATGTAACTATGTTTTATTATAGGTATTATCAATATAATTGTAATAATGATTATGATTAAATTTTATTATTGCATTTTATTAATGTGTAATTAAAGATGACCCAATCAATAATTTTCTTAAGAATATAACTTATGTGTGTGGAGTTTATTTCTTATTTTTTTCTAAGTGAAATATACCAGATTTTTCATATATATAACATTCATCACCATCACCCATTTTGTTAATATTTACTTCTCGAGTAAACATACAAATATTTATAGCTCTTATTCTTGTACCAATAATAGTTTAACAAACATTCATAACTCTTATTCTTTTACTAGTAATCATCTTTACGAGTGATTTGATCATAGTTCATTTTTACACAATTCAATATTTTATTTTAACATTCAATACTTTCTTGTATAAATATCATTTTTGTTTTGAGCTCGTCTAGTATAGTTTGAAGTTGCATAGTGTCCCCGTAAACTTATATCTTGGATGTGTTATTTCTTTTAGGTATTCTCAACTTTAATTAAAGGGTTTTAATATATGTTAAGTTATTTGTACCATTTCTCAATCCATCTTTGAAGCCTATTTTTTTATTTTTCTAATTTTTGTAATTATTAGTTTTTTTTAACTCTAGTTTTTTTATTTGATCTTTTATTTTTCTTTATGATCTCGGCATGGTATTAGAGTGGGTGAACTTATCTTAATTTTTATCACTAATTTTATTTGATCTCTTGTTTCTATTTATCATCCCGACATGGTATTAGAGTGGGTGTGAGCCTATCTTAATTTTTTTTCGAATTTTAAAGTTTTTCTTAGTTGTTCTAGTTAATTATTTATGTCATTGGATTTGGTATGAAAATTAAATTCTAACTAAAGAGAGTCGAAGAGGGTCATTTTGTTGTATTATGGTTGTTGAAAAGGCATTTTATTAGGTTATTTATAATGATCCTGAACCCACAAAATTGAATCATAAATGAGATATTAGAAATTATTCACTTTATTATTTAAAAAACTGTAAGGTAGGAATTACTTTAACGGAAGGAATTCACTCCTATTCACTTTCCTCATAAGGTTAAGGTTAGGTGACTTCTCAATTAGCACAGTTCCAAATACAAAATTATTCCATGCTCCTCAAAAGTAGGACTCCATCTTTATTTATAGCTAACAATATAACCTTAATCATAACAACCTTTGAATTACCTAGTAGACCTTTTATAATGAGGTCACGCTACATTTAGTTAATTTTAACTACCACAATGAGCCTTAATTGTAAATAAAAACCTAAATATCATAATAAATTGACATATTATTTGTAGCTTCGCTTTTCATTATGAATATACTTATATATAATACTAAGTAAATATAAAATTAAACATCATTTCAAACAATGCACATATACTATTTAGAATGGTATATGAAATAATAAACACAAAGATATCTACTTTTGATTTATTAAATTCAGATCTATTTGTTTGAGAAACCGTGTTTAGGTTTTTAGGTGATACAAAGTAACTCTTAAAAAAATTTTAAAGAATTTTGTTATATAATTATTATTTTTTGATCCTGATTCAAAACATTGATCATTTTTTGTTCCATCTAATTTTCAATGTTGTCTAATTGATGGTGTGGCCTAATATAGGCCCAAAACATTACTTTCATTTTTTTCATTCTGTTGCCATAATCACTAAGAATTATCATAATAAAAAAGAATTTGTTTAGGTTATAATTGCTGAATTGATTTTGACATATAAGTTTGATTTAATAAGAATGATATGTATAACTCTAATGGGTCTAATGGTGAAGGAGGCTATATGTTCAAATTTGAACTATACACTTAGGAAAACTTTCGTAATTTTCATCTGTCAAGTTATCTCAAATCTAACAATATGTGATTTATGTAAATATACCTTTTTACTTAATTCATTATTATTGGAATATAGTATTGCAATTTTTTTATATTTAACATTTATTTACCTCTAAATAATAAAAAATAAATATGATTTCTGTGAGATTTTGTATTTTGGATAATTAGTCTTATAATTAAATTATTGTTCAAAATCCGATTTATATGCATAAATTTATATTTATCTTTTGCATATTTGCATTAATGTTTTTCTTCCCAACTAGGTTTTCTTGTAACTTAGTAACTTGTGATAAAAATAAAAGAAAAAATTAAGATATTTAAAGATAAAAGGATTTTCATATTTCACATAGAGACTTTTCATATTTCATATAGAGACTTTTCGTATTTCATATTGAGACATTTATGTGCAGTCGAGAGTGAAAGGAGCATCCTTAGGGCCTCCCTAAATGGATGGTCCAATGGTATGTAAAATCTTGGGATGGAAACCAATGAAAATGGGAAAGCAACGAGGATCTTAAGGGGAAACCAAAGGGTAGTCTATAAGATTGTTTGCGAGAAGACCCAAGAGGTACCAAGGATTGTTTTGAGGGGTGACCATGGGTAGAGAAATACCCTAAAGGCTTCCTCAAACCAAATCTAAGAATAGAATGAGGGAGGAGAGACCTAAGGGAGAGGTTTAGGAGGGTAAGAGGAGGCAGCGAATGGAAGGGAACTGCTACTAGCAACAATCCCGAGGGTATAAAATGTTAGGGACAAGGTCTTAGGGAAACACAAGGGATTCCTTTTAAGGAAGACTCGAGGTATAAGAAAACTAAGAAGAGGGAAACAGGGTGAGGAGGAGATCTAGAAAAGGTTAGAGGAGGAGCTAGGAAGGGTGGCAAGGCAAGGGAAAAGTTGCAGCGAGGGTTAATAAGGAGAGAATAGGATCCAACGACGATTAGGGAAGAGATTGAGAGGCGTAGAGAAAGAGGAAAAGGTTGTTGCTAGGGAAGCACTGGCATTAATGGTAGTTTTGGATGGAGAATGAGGCTACTAATGTTTTTCTTCCCAACTAGGTTTTCTTGTAACTTAATGACTTGTGATAAAGATAAAATAAAAAATTAAGATATTCAAAGATAAAAGGATTTTCATATTTCACATAGAGAATTTTCATATTTCATATCGAGACATTTATGTGCAGTCGAGAGTGAAAGGAGAATCCTTAGGGCCTCCCTAAGTGGATGGTCCAATGGTATGGAAAATCTTGGGATGGAAACCAATGAAAATGGGAAAGCAATGAGGGTCTTAAGGGGAAACCAAAGGGTAGTCTATAAGATTGTTTGAGAGAAGACCCAAGAGGTACCAAGGACTCTTTTAAGGGGTGACTGTGGGTAGAGAAATACCCTAAAGGCTTCCTCAAACCAAATCTGAGGATATAATGAGGGAGGAGAGACCTAAGGGAGAGGTTTAGGAGGGTAAGAGGAGGCAGCGAATGGAAGGGAACTGCTGCTAGCAACAATCCTGAGGGTAGAAAAGGTTAGGGACAAGGTGTTAAGGAAACACAAGGGATTCCTTTTAAGGAAGACCCGAGGTAGAAGAAAACTAAGAAGAGGGAAACAGGGTGGGGAGGATATCTAGCAAAGGTTAGAGGAGGATCTAGGAAGGGTGGCAGGGTAAGGGAAAAGTTGCAGCAAGGGTTAATAAGGAGAGAATAGGATCCAACGACGATTAGGGAAGATATTGAGAGGCGTAGCGAAAGAGGAAAAGGTTGTTTCTAGGGAAGCGCTGGCATTAATGGTAGTTTTGGATGAAGAATGAGGCTACTAACCCTAAGACTAACCTAAACTAAACCTTAGGAGTAACCTAAGAACTAACCCTAGATTATATTTGTGAGAGAAAATGGTGTGAAAAGTAAGGGAAAAGCATCCCTAACATGAGCCCTACCCGGCCTAGAGATTCTAGGGAGGATGAAAAACTAGTGAGAAAAGGTCCTAGGTAAATAAACTAGCCTAGACAAAACTAAGGAGAAAACCCAAGGGAACCCTCTCAAGGAGACGTGCCTCATTTTTATAAGGTGACAAGAAGGAAGGTAGTGGCTTATCCTAGGGAAAAGTACAACTCTAGGGATACCACTAAGACTTGAACATGCACATCCACCAACATTCAAACAAAAAGGTAAGAATCATAACCTCTTCGTGCTTGTGTTCATCCAACAAATTGAAGCATCACCAAAAGTAGAGATTCACTAAAGAATTACCATAAAAATAACTTGCATTAACTAGAAAAAATCCCTAAGAGGAGTGCATATGTTGGTGAAAATATATGCTATCTAATTCAACACTTAATTGTTAACCCAGGGCTCGTAAGCTTAGAGATGTCGGCATAGTATGTGCAAGATTCAAGGTCTAAACTAATGTAAGCTAATTTATCCTAAAGCTAGTAATTTACTTGAAAGTGGAAAGTGAAATATAAATCAAAATGGAAAACTAATTCACTTACATTCATAAAGAATCTATTGTATTTATAAAACTATATTACATACAACACTTCATTTAGACACTACATACGACACTTCATTCAAACACTACATACTAGGAAACTATTTCAAATGTAAATTTAATTGCTATTTTAAAACTAAGAACAAGAATTGAAATTGTAATGAAAAGAAATCACTAATCTAGAAAGCAATGCTTGGTCTGAAAGCAAACTAATATATGGAAATGAAACTATTTCTTAACTATCACTCAAACTTTAAGCAAAATAACTATCCTATTCTATGAATCAAAAAGCAATCTACTTGTGCAAAATTAAAGATCTAAACTACGGAAGGAATTCAATTGCAACTAACTATTTGAATGTAGGAATATTATGATATTTCTAAGAGAACAAGCTAACTAACTATTCTATGAAATTTAATCAAACGACTAACTATGAATTCACAAAAGCAGGATAAAATTATATTCTAAAGACCAAGCGTAAATAAATGCAATACTTTAAAACATGAATTTAATAAAAAGCAAACTTTCTAATTAATCTACGTAGCTTAACTTCGACAAATAACTATAAATTCAAAAACAAAACTAAATACTATTCTAAAGACTAACTACAAAGCAGGAAATAACTCGTAAGCAAATATGTTTAACCTCTACCTAACAAATTGAAAGGCTTCCTACGTTTAATTGAAAACAATTAGACCCTATGATATGGAAATGGAAAGCGAAGCACAGTAATTAACGAAAGAAATTATATTTCTATCTATGACAAGCAAGGACAAAGAAATTATATCTCCTATTCTCTATCTATTTATGTTAACTAATGGAAAGATGAAAAAGAGTGTGGATTTATGGTGACAGAAAGTAAATCATTCTACAGTAAGACTCATTAATCTATGTAAAGAGACAATTTTGAAATCCAACTCAAGAAAATCCTATTCAAGAAAATTCAAGAAAGTAGCTTTTATTCTAAAAGATAATTTAAACCGCTAATTCTAGAAATTGAAAGTACTTATTCCTTCAAGAATGAAATTCAATCATTAACTAGGAAGTGAAATTATGTTGTTGATCTAGAAACAAAAGTAAAATTTAGATGAAGCGAAATTACTATCTAAGAACATGATACAAGTGCTAATATAGGAAGTAAACTTCAACTACGGAATGCAGTATCAACCCAATTGACTAAAATAATTAACCTATAGCAATGAACTCAACTGCTAACCTACAAAATCAGAGTCAAACTGCTATTCTATTAACAAAGATTGAACTATGAAATGAAACTTTATTGCCAACCTACAATACCAAAATGATTTGTGCCTCTATGAATAACACTTTAACCACACAAAATTCAACCACTATTCTCTGAACAAAATTCGGTTCACATCTAAAGAAAGACATAATTCAATTTGTAAACTATGTGAAGCAAAACATAATTGGAAAAAAGGAAGAGAAACAGGAGTAGAGACGCAATGAAAAAACGAAAAGGTCTGTTCGGGCACACTTTTTTCCCTATATGTTAAGTAATTTTGAAAACCATCCACGTGTAGGGGTAAATGGGTCCATTTGGGAAGTGGGTTTTGAACCGTTTCCCAAAATTACTTACGGTTTTCTCACATGCTTCCCCCTAAATTTGTCTCCTAAACTGGTGATGGGAATGCAATTGTAAATACAACAAAGATAAGCGTGAAAATTGTTGAAATAATGTAACTTCGAAGAATATTCTTTATGTATATTTTGTGGTCCCCGATGGTCCAACCGGGAGAACCTCTTGTATTACATTGTACCCCGATGCTCCTAATCGAAAGAACTAATAAGAGTCATGAGGTAGCCCCTTCTAATTGTAAAGGTGGGTCATCAGCACCTCAGTGTGGTTACTTGAGCCTACATGTGTAACTCGAGCCTACATGAGTTAACTTAAGCCGACATGTTAATTGAGTAAACTTTAAGTAAACGGATGAATATAAATAGAGGTGAAGTGCTCCTTATTTGAGACACACACACTCACTTGGAATAGCGCACTTGTGGAGGAGAGGAGTTGCTGGAGAAGGAGGAGAATCAGGTTTTTGATCTCCTTGTTGGTTTTACCTTTTTCCCTTTTTGGGGCATCTATATTGAGGAAGCTTTTGCTGGGTTTTTCCCTTTAGGGTTTTCCCAGGATAAATCTGTGTTGTTCTTGTGATACTGTTTCTTTCAGTGATCCTGCTTTATATGCTTTTATTATGAAAAATGAAATGATATACTTATGTCTTTGTTAAGCATATGAAATTTCAACATGGTATCAGAGCTAACCTGAATAGGGCAGCTTTCACAAGTTACAGAAGCTAGGGATTCTTATTTTTTGGTTCTCTCTCCACAATTAATTAGCAAAATAAGGCTAGGCTGACTCTCCTTTGAAGGGTGCATCGTTCTGTCGAAGCGGAATTCGATTCCGAGCATTTTCAATTTTCGATGTGGAAATTAGGGCTTTCTACAGAAGAGGAATTTTTGAGTGAGACCAGCATAGTATTTTTCTCCTCATCAAAACCGAAGTTTAGAGACCTGGATCAATATTTTTGGTTGGGTGAATCTCCGGGAAAGTCAAACCCTAGTTTAACCCAGAGCTAGAAAAACTCTAAATACTAAAACTGCTACGTTTTGGAACATTAGCTATATTACGAGATTGGAAAAGTATAAGGAGCTGAAAATTTCAGGGGCCGAAGATAAAATCCTGATGAACACTGTGTCCAAAATTCATCCTCATATTCGCTGTATTCCAGGAGATATGTTCTCTCCAAGTTAGGGTTCCAGCCTCTTCCAGAATTCATCCCTAAACAGGACACCTGGGGAGAATTGCAATATCTTGGGCTACAGAGGTCCAAATGGAATTCCTGAAGATGTTACAAAAAGGGCACGGACTTTAATTTCGTTGGTCCGAATATCAGACTCAGAAGATGAACCAGTGACACATGGCATGCCGTAAAACTTCGCTGTTCTGAACAGTCCTGTAACAGGTCACCTTGGGAAAATGATAATAAATCCCAAATGGTGAAACCAATTCTGATGAAACCTGTGGTGATGGATCAGGGACATGCGATTTTACCTCAGTACAAAATTTCATACATAGAGGATCATAAATTTCGTAGATATCACAGAAACTGTAACAGGCGTTTCTGCAGAAGAAATTGGAAAATTAGGGCTTCCTGTTCTGGGAGCTTCCCTCCACTGTCTTCAGAAATTGAGTACATTGGACAACTCCATTTGAAGAGATCTATTTTTCTATCCAATCAGATCTAAAAGATTCCAAGTTTTAAAATTATGGTTTTTGTGACAAACCCTAGATCATCCAGCTAC